>OX578286.1:7345701-7785701 GCA_951217055.1 Gerris lacustris | reverse complement strand
TTGGGAAGAGCACTTGTTCTCTAAGTAAAAAATCAAAGGATAAAAGTAATCAAAAGTGATCCAGAAAATCGTATTTTTGTGGTCTGCTGATGGATATCCACCTTCTGTCACGTTGTTATTGTTTTAATCATTATTATTATTTCATATTCCTATAAGCTTCCCGATACCTCACTCATACAGTAGGAGCACCTATTACAGCATAAAGACGCTAGGTGTTTGTTTTTATTTTGTCTATTGCTGTCTGAAACATGGCTTACACACTTTTTAAGAAGTGAAAATTGTGCTATTGTATCACTAACACCGTACTGATGCAATAGCATATTAATATGAGACAATATTGTTCGATTTGTCAGACCAATATTTCATTTTTATGATCGGGTTGGCAGTGTTTTGGGAAATTTTCCTCTTACCGGTGCCCCCATCCGTCCCTGTACTTTACCCACAACAATTTCATTAGAGTCCAGGACATATCGTGCAAAAAAGTGTCTGACTAACAACAAGCTAGAAATGTTGGGTATAAATAAATCTTTTGGTGCCTTTTAAGAATAAGTGGTTGGCTAAGTTCATCTAAGGGACATAGCTTGGCAATAGGCATATGAAAAAACAAAAACCCGGTGGAGAGTGGCCATGCCCCGACCATTTTAGTGGACAATGTGATTTTCATGATCCTGAGTATGAACTTAGTTAGTAGACCAAAAATCAAGTCGGTGGTAGTTTGTCACTTAATAGGTTAGTTAGTCAAATATTACTCCAAATTAAAGAGGTCACACTTGCTGGTTTATTAGTTAACTAGTTATCTTATTTTCTTGATAGCTTATTTATTTGTTTATTATTTTTTCCTTATCTTATTTTCTTGTTTATTAGTTGACAAAGATAAGTTGCCTTGTTGCAAAGCAATCTTTTAATGCATGATTTAAAAACTACTTTAATATTTTTTATGATTCATCAACAATTAATAAAAAAATAAATGCAAAATGTACTCACTCAGGATGGTAACAAGTGGCGAATGGTTTCTTGACTATGTCATACTTGGTTGGTGGTACATCCTGTGTATTGGTGAGAGTGAATAGAAAAGCCCTATCAGATGGTACATAGTGTCCTTTAGTGTTTGTCTTAGCCCATGGTACATCACTAAAACCTCCACAAACTTGGCCTCGACTTCCCTGTAAATAACAATATTTAAACACTCAGAAAATTAGTCCAAACAAATTAATAGAAAAAACAGCAAATGGAGGAAATAATAATTTATAAAGTTTTGAAACTTTGTGAAAAAAAACTCTAAAGGGGTGCAGTAGTAAGAAACAGTAACGTTCCCCTCAGTTTCGTGTTAAACATTTTTCACTGCATTATAGGATATAAAATCAGTATCAATAACTACGGGAGACATACAAAGAAAAATAGACCCCCGCACCGGGACTTGAACCACGGGTCCTCCTATCCTGGTTCGAGTCCCGGTGCGGGGGTCTATTTTTCTCTGTATGTCTCCCATAGTTATTGATAATTATAATTTGATTTAAAGTAAAATTTAATATTCTTATCTTTTGTGTCTTCAGGGTTTTTTTTTTTAAATAAAATTAATAAAAAAGAAAGATAACAATTTTTTTTTTTTTTAATATATTAATATTTATTTGGTGATATTTCATCTCCTATTTGAGACATTTACAAAAACCTGAAAATATACAATTTAAAATTACAATAGATCTTTTACAATTATTAGATACTTAAAATATAATAAAAATAAAAAATATATAGAATTGAATTAACTATAAATTAAATTAAATTGGTCATGCTGAGTAATGAATATTTTAATAAGTATGTAATTGACTAAAATATTCATTACTCAGCATGACCAATTTAATTTAATTTATAGTTAATTCAATTCTATATATATAATTTTTATTTTTATTATATTTTAAGTATCTAATAATTGTAAAAGATCTATTGTAATTTTAAATTGTAAATTTTCAGGTTTTGAAAATGTCTCAAATAGGAGATGAAATATCACCAAATAAATATTAATATATTAAAAAAACAACAAATTGTTAGCTTTCTTTTTTATTAATTTTATTTAAAAAAAAAACCCTGAAGACACAAATGATAAGAATATATATATTAAAGGGGACAATCAATAAAAGAAAATGTAAAATTTAATCTTTCCATAGTATGAATACTACCAAAACTTAAAAATTTAAAATCAGTATATAAGGAAATTTTGTTTGAGTTTGTCGGATTAATTTTTTAATGAATAAATACTTATGAAATTTACCATGATGATAGTAAAAGTAGGTCCTATTCCGTCACAGTGTCTGTGGAAAGCTTCAGCTGAGTATCCATGACTTGATGCCCTGTATAATAATCTCCATGATTGTTTAGGTGAACCATACCAGCTATTTAGAATCCTTTGTAATGACGTCTTTTCCTGCACAAAGAAAAAAAAGTATTAACGTCTTCCCAATTAATTATTACAGTGAAACCCTTTTTAATGGACAACCCTCTATAATGGACACCCCTGTTTACTGGACATGGCCACTTAAATATGGTCCCATGGGCCCAGGGTTCCCCCCCCCCCAAAGCCCACGGTGCAAACCCCCAAAACTGCCTGAATAATAAATTGGAATATTTAAAAGAAAATCCCCCCCCCCAATTTCAGAAAAATACCACACAATTGGATTCTCCCCAAAAATCCTGTACGCCAGCCACCCCCCTGCACCATCAAACCCCCCTGTGGGCACCCTTGCATGGGCCCTAAAAACATCTCAACGGACAAGTTAAATTAAACTTGAGTAAAAAGTAACAGCGAAATATCTCCGGAACCATGATAGAAAGATGCGGTTTTCAGGGTTCAATAATGGCTATAAATGTGCTTCCAGAACATATGCTGAACATTTTCAGTGTTCAGCAAAAGTGTGTGTAATTTGCATAATTAAAATAAAAGTTAATAGGAAGCCAAATTTTTAAGACTGGATTTGAATTTTATGGCTAAAAATGAGAATTTTTTACTCTCAGAAATTTTTCGCTCCGAGCATTAGTTTACCGTCTGGAGAGCCCTGAACGTCCTAAAATTGAAACTTTTAGTCCATTTTACAGCTAAACTAATGGATATAGGGAAAAAATTCACAGGACAAAAAGTTCTTATTTTTAGTCATAGTATCGAAATCCAATCTAAAATTCATACCTTATATGAAACTGTTTTTTGCCCAAAAAAAAGGTGTTCAGCAGGGCTCAAAAATTCAAAAAATACCAATAATGCATGCTTTTAAGAACAGATTTGAATTCTATGACTAAAAATAAGAATTTTTTGTTTCCTGAATTATTTCCCTAATTCCATTAGTTTAGCTGTAAAGTGGACTTAAAGTTTCAATTTTAGCACGTTCAGGGCTCTCCAGTCAGCAAACTAATGCTCGGAGCGAAAAATTTCCAAGAGTAAAAAATTCTCATTTTTAGCCATAAAATTCAAATCCAGTCTTAACAATTTAGCTTCCTATTAACTTTTTTTTAATTATGTAAATTGCATACACTTTTGTTGAACACATAAAATGTTCAGCATATGTTCTGGAAGCACATTTATAGCCATTATTGAACCCTGAAAACCGCATCTTTCTATCATGGTTCCGGAGATATTTCGCTGTTACTTTTTACTCAAGTTTAATTTAACTTGTCCGTTGAGATGTTTTTAGGGCCCATGCAGGGGTGCCCACAGGGGGGTTTGATGGTGCAGGGGGGTGGCTGGCGTACAGGATTTTTGGGGAGAATCCAATTGTGTGGTATTTTTCTGAAATTGGGGGGGGGGGATTTTCTTTTAAATATTCCAATTTATTATTCAGGCAGTTTTGGGGGCAACCCTGAAAACCTCATCTCTCTATCTATCATGGTTCCGGATATATTTCACTGTTCCATATTAGCTGGGACACCCTGTAGATGTGTATATAATTTTTATTTTTTTAAAAATAACTTACTCTGAATTTCTAGTTCAATAAATCCTTAATAATATAAAGATATATAATATGTGATTTATATAATTTAATAATATTAATCATGTTTGTTTGTCTATCTAAAAACTTAAAATTTTCCCCAGAAATATTGCATTATCTGTATCAATAAGATTCATAAAAAATGAATTATGTTTCCTAAAGTGATTCTAATCCTAAAATATTTGTTGACCCCTTCTTTCTCATTAGTCCTTTGTCTCTATTCATAGTGAAAGGTGCTATAATGCCTTTACTAAAACCCCGTAGTTCAATAACTTTTTTTTAAAAAAGGTGAAAATTATAAATTATTGAGATGCAAACAAGAATTGTTCAGTTCGGGGATTGGGTGAGAACCCCTCCATAACGGACACCTCTCTATAATGGACAAAAATTGCGGCACTTTCACTATCACTGAAGTAATAGAGGGGTTTCACCTTTCATTTTGGTGAAATTACTCTCTGTAGCAGAACTACGGCTGGAAAATAAACAAATAAAAGCCAGTTTCATATCATTAAGTTATTTTTGATGGAGACAATTCTTTAAATTAAAATTAAAGTGATTGAATCCACTGCTCATCTTATTAATTTATTAGAAGTTAATTGTTTAGTCTTATTAACTTATAATACAAATATATTGTTATTAAAGATGTTACCTGAATCAATATCTGCGTGCCAGCGAATAATTTTAGTGATACTCTAGGTTGTAATCTTTTATCTTCTGATCTCTCTCTGAACTTATTAGGCAAAGCAGCGTAGCGATATCTCTCTAGTGATAGTTCCATGGGTACAGCACCTGTAGGTTCTACTTCCTCGGCAAATACTTGACTGTCTGTAATTAAAATAATATGGTATCTAGTAAAGAATACAGTCGATATGCACTTATAGTTACTACAGAGCTTGTAGCAGATTTTTCTCAAAATAAAGTGACTTAAGTGACTGTTTTTGAAATAAGTAACTTTAAAGTTACCTGTTTTCCCAAATAAGTGACTTAATTTTTAAAGTAAACAAATAATGTTTATTTATTTTTTTTTTTTATAGTTGTTTATCAGACTGTTAAACATAGGTCAGTTATCAGTAAGCCCAAATAAGTGAATTTCAGTGACTTTCACTCATATATATAAGTGACATAAAAGTGACTCTCTTCAAAATAAATGACTTTCAGTGACTTTTAGAGGTTCACTACAAGCTCTGTTACTAGTAAATAACATTTATATTCTTTTGGTGAGGAGATTTCCAAGAATAGAATACCAGCTAAAGAATGTGAAGTAGAATTGTTGCCCACTGGTAAGTTTGTTGGGAAAATCTTCCGTTCTCATTTTCAACAACTTGTTCCGACTTCAAATTTAGGCTGTCAACCATGGATATTGAATCTTTATTTAAATGTAAGGTGCGTTTCAATCTTTATTTAGATGTAAGACAGACA
Source organism: Gerris lacustris (assembly GCA_951217055.1). Taxonomy (NCBI): domain Eukaryota; kingdom Metazoa; phylum Arthropoda; class Insecta; order Hemiptera; family Gerridae; genus Gerris; species Gerris lacustris. Next base: position 7,780,311 of record OX578286.1, on the reverse strand, counting down.
AAAGTAGAGAAATAGGAAGGTTATATTTTGAAAATAAAATTTTAAAGCTAACAAATAAAATAAATAGGTTCAACAGAACCATCTCATCTGAAATTATACCGGCAAAATTCAGAGAATTGGAAATAAGGAGTAAAGATCACAGCAGTATTCTTGAAAGAGAAGTTTGAAGAAAAAAAGTATGTGTGAGACTCTCACACATTAGAAGTGAAATTTAAGTTCTAGAACTTTTGATTTTATGTTCCCTCCAATATATTAATGAAAAAAATATGAAGAAAAACATGAAAAAAACATTTATATATGTATTATATTATAATAATGTATGTAATATTACGCTTATATACCAATTCTGTGTAGATAAACTTCATCTACTTCCGTGGTTTAGTGGTCAGCATACTGAGCTACATTTTCAGAGGTCATTGGTTCGAGACTCATCACGGTAAAATATTTTTTACAGGTAAATCAACTGCCGACTCAACCAGCAGTTGATTTACCTGTAAAAAACTTTCACTTGGATGAGTCTTGAATCACAAACTTGGTTTCACGATGTCGTTTCATCCAAGCAAATTCACTCTACCGCAGCTAAAGAAGTTTCACATCAAAAAGGTTGTTACACTTAAATACCTTTATTATAAGACGCACCTAGAATATAAAATGTCCTGATTTTGGCAATGCAAAAACGAGAAAAAAGTGTATTTTATACTCAAGGCAATTGGGTAATACTCATTTTCAGTAACACTCATTACCAATATAATTTTTAATACATTGAGGGTTTCATCTGGAAAGGAAGTTTCTTCTAATCCACTGTAAAGGGTAATTTGCGTGAAAGAAAGCACACAATTAGAGGTTTTTTGTAAGTCTAGTTGATTCAACTGACACATTACTAAATACTCTAGCTAACATTGTTATCTTATAAGTGGGACCAAAACAAAACAAGCAAGTAATTATATAATTGTAGTTAACCATTCAAAAAGTAGCATAGTTGGTTATACCTATTAGCAGTAATCTGACGTGGTTGATAACTCCGGCAAGATGTTGGCATACCCTGGCCCTCTCTTCTTCAGTCCAATGAGCAGTAGGCTGAGTAACTCCAGCTTGATATTTGGCCCATGCTAAGACACCTCTCCATACATCTTCCTCGTCCAAACATACCTAAACACAACCAAATTATAATAGAGTTGATATTAACCCTTTCGCACTCGTTTTTTTCTGTTCATTGTAATTTTTTTTCTTTTAGAGGGTCAATTCCTATTGACCCCTAGATGACTCAGTATTTTTTAAAAAAAAGTTTGGACCACCCACTACTGAGATATGAAATGTCCATTATAGTGGACATTCAGACTCAACTGTAAGATCCCAGATGTACATGTACAATTTGTAAGTCCACTGCAGTGGACAGTTCAAACACTGTGATCACAATGATCATGATCACTTTGATCAGTTATATATCACATTAGCTTAAATGACTGATACAGTGATTATGATCAGTAAAGTCACGATATTTGAACTCACCCTAAGGCTCAAAAGTTCAATAAATGAATAAATAAAGCATTTATAAAATTCAAATCATTAATAATTATAATATAAGACTAATTTGAAATAAAACAAGTAAAATTAGAAATAATAAAAATTTGAATTATAATTGTAGAAATTATGTAAACAATTTCTACCTCTCTCAAGAATAATAATAAATAACAAATTTTTTATGATAATAATGAAAGAAATATTTGCAATAAAACAATCTAATTCATCTAACTCACTTTCAAGTTCTTAATCATTACCTCCTTCAGAATTCATTACCTGATCTTGAACATATTACAAAACCAAATGTTACCATAAAGTTCAAATGTTCAGTATACTGGACATCAAATTTTGTCGATAAATTATGTGCTAAATTTTATCATTTTTTGTAATTGAAAATCATTATTTAAGAAGTTCTAACTTTTATCTTTAAAAATCAATCACTGCCTAAAAGAAATATTAAAAATGTAAAACATATACACATCCCTCTGGACGCAATGTTGTTGGGATGAAAAACACTTGTCGAAATGATGTTTATCTAATAGTTACAATTATTTTTGTTAACACTGATGAGTTAACATCACTAAAGAAGGTATCAGGTTGGCCAAAACGTAAATTAAAAATAAAGATAAATGACTAAATGTAGATTAAAACTTGTCCTGAAAATGATATCCAGTATACGGGACACCTGGAATGAAAGGGTTAAAGATAAAGATAAGATTCTCTTCGACATGCGCACAAACATACATTTATTTACACTTATAGCTTCTAATGTACTTATCCAGTGTGGTTGGCGCAAGAGGTTTTGGCACCCTAGGCAAAACTATTGAAAGCCCCCCCCCCCCCCCCTTATCACTCCAAACCAATGCTGATCAGTCGATTCAGCCGCTTACTTTTAGGAAATATAAAAATAAAAAACAATTTATCCAAAATTTATTATTTAATGACAGTCAATCACTGATACTATGTAAATAACTTACTAAACTACAAAAAATAATTCATATTTTACGATTTTGGTAGTATTCATACGTGGTTGTATACGTACGTGGTTCAAATCCCGGCGCTGGAATGAATTTTTCTCTGTCTGTTTCCCGTAGTTAATAATAATTGAAGCGAGCGTAGCGAGCTTCCTACATTCAACGAAATATGCTCCGTGTCTGTCTGTCTGTCTGTCTGTCTGTCTGTCTGTCTGTCTGTCTGTCTGTCTGTCTGTCAGTAACGTTTACGCGTGTGACGATAACTTGAGTAAAAGTTGACCGATTTAGTTGAAATTTGGTATACATGTTCCTCTTACTAATACTCAGGCTAAGTTCGTTGGACAGCGTGATCCGTCCATGAGTTCGCGCGCAACGCTCGCGTAAACGAGAGGTACAAACATTAAATTGGAATTTCAGGACGGGAAAAGATTCTATCATCATCTACTCGATGAGACGAACATTTTTTTCAAATAACATTTTTTACTAAAAGCAACAGCGACACCGCTATGACTTAATAAAGATCGCTAAAACTATTAAAGCGGACCTAAACGTTTAAAATAGAGAAAACAACCTTTTTACCGATATCTTACGTTCTAACGAAACGATTTTAATAAAACTTCATATACACCATCTAATGCACAATTGAAACAGGTATGCAAAATTTCAATTTGATACATGCAGTAGTTTGTTTGTAGCAAAGAGATACAAATTATAAATATTGAAATAGAGATGTGTGGTTAGAAGAATAGTAAGAATGCGGGGTGGTTCCCTTACTACTAGCCGCTGCACTACTACCAGACCCATTATCTATCAACTCATCATGATTCACAATAATCTTTTTTTTCATTATTCAATACATATTTATTACTATACGCTCGCTTCAATGATAGAGCCACGCGATGCCTAGTTTGTAGCAAAGAGATACATTTTATAATAATTGAAAAAGAGATGTGTGGTTAGAGGAATAGTAAGAATGCGGGGTGGTTCCCTTACTACTAGCCGCTGCACTACTACCAGACCCATTATCTATCAACTTATCATGATTCGCGATAATCTATTTTTTCAATATTCAATACATATTTTACTATACGCTCGCTTCAATGATAGAGCCACGCGATGCCTAGTTATAATTTGATTTAAATTAAAATGCAAAAAATAACTTAACTAAACAATGACAAAGTTTAATTTTTTGTACTAGGCTACTAATATTTTTTTTTAATACCCTTTTACATATGTGATTAAAAAAAATAGTTTTGTTGCAAAAATCAACCCAACAGTCTTCAATTGAAATAATACTCACATAATGTTCAAGATTTTATAGTAATTTTTTACACAAATATATTACAGTGATGATGACTGGTAGACAACCCTAACATTATATCAATTTTCGATTTAAATTAATTGGTAAGGAATGGTTAATTTTAACCATCGGTGGATCATGTTATAATAATATTTATTGAAGCGAGCGTAGCGAGCTTCCTACATTCAACGAAATATGCTCCGTGTCTGTCTGTCTGTCTGTCTGTCTGTCAGTAACGTTCACGCGTGTGACGAAAACTTGAGTAAAAGTTGACCGATTTAGTTGAAATTTGGTATACATGATCCTCTTACTAATACTCAGGCTAAGTTCGTTGGACAGCGGGATCCGTCCAAGAGTTCGCGCGCAACGCTCGCGTAAACGAGAGGTTCAAAAATTAAATTGGAATTACAGGACGGGAAAAGATTCTATCATCATCTATTCGATGAGACGAACATTTTTTTCAAATAACATTTTTTAGTAAAACTAACAGCGACACCGCTATGAATTAATAAAGATCGCTAAAACTATTAAAGCGGGCCTAAACGTTTATAATTGAGAAAACAACCTTTTTACCGATATCTTACGTTCTAACGTAACGATTTTAATAAAACTTCATAGACACCATCTGATGCACAATTGAAACAGGCATGCAAAATTTCAATTTGATACATGCAGTAGTTTGTTTGTAGCAAAGAGATACAAATTATAAATATTGAAATAGAGATGTGTGGTTAGTGGAATAGTAAGAATGCGGGGTGGTTCCCTTACTACTAGCCGCTGCACTACTACCAGACCCATTATCTATCAACTCATTATGATTCACAATAATCTTTTTTTTCAATATTCAATACATATTTATTACTATATGCTCGCTTCAATGATAGAGCCACGCGATGCCTAGTTATAGTCCAGAAGATAGCGTGCAAAAAAGTGTCTGACAAACATCAAGCTAGAATTTTGAGTACAAGTAAATCTTTTGGTGCATTTTAAGAATATGAGGTCGGCTAAGTTCGCCTGCGGGACATAGCTTGGAAATAGGCATTTGAAAATAACAAACCTGTGGAGATCGGCCATGTCCTGCCCATTTTAGTGGACAATGTGATTTTTATGATCCTGTGTACGAACTTAGTAGACAAATAATCAAGTTTATGGCAGTTTGTCACTTAATAGGTTAGCTGGTCAAATATTACTCCAAATCAAAGAGGTCACCTATCAAGGGACAAACTACCATCAACATGATTATTGGTCAACCAATTAAGTTTGTATTCAGGATCATAATAAACAGGTCAAGAGTGTGCTAGTCTGCACACAGCAAGGGCCTGTAGGCCACCACACTGTATAGCTTAAGTAGTACCCTATTGATGGTGTTTTTTAAAATGCTAAAAAGCTTACTTTGAACTATCCTATGGGTCTGATATTCTTAAAACACATAAACAAACTTCCAATAAAGTATTTTTTTGCCACTGAACCGGACTTCAACCATATAAATACATCAAAAAGACCATAATGATAAAAAAACGTATTTTGTCGATAAAAAATAAAATAATATTTTTTCAAAATTTCCAAAAAGTGGTATCTTTACTTTTGGTCGAAGAATGTTCAGGAAATTTTTCAGATTTTTTGCACTTCACATAAGCGAGATAGAGGGGGGGGGGGGACACGTTTAGGAACTTGCCTACGCTCGCCCTATTAAAGTTATATCCAAAGTTATTATATATTTTTGTAATCAGCTCGACGTACCCTTTCATATGATACCCCTCACGGTGTTGAAAAAAAATTAAAACTTTTTTAACCCTTAAGTTTTTTTACCCTAATTTTTTTGAAAAATATTTTTTTTAAGTCACTATATTTTTAAAATGGGTGGGCAGGTACAAGACACATACATGCCAAATTTCAAAGTGATAGGACGAAAGGTGTAGCCGTGAGAGCAGGCGACAGGACGGACAGACAGACACACGCAGGAAAATATAAGGGTCCTTGGTTTTGCCTACAGACCCTAAAAATCACTACCTAATAAACTAAAATTACATAATTCTGTTTACTTACATAGTCTGACGAGATGAGTTTAATTAGTGCTTCTTTAGGTAGGTTTAGAAATGAATTTGTTTTGATACACTCGGCTGCGTTCTCTCCTATATAGGCGACACATCTCTCGACAAATGATTTTGTACCTTTACCACCTAAACATCAATGAAGAAATGTACAGTAAAAACAAAATCAATTACAAGCATATCATTTGTTGCAAGTTAAAATAAATTATTTATAATTAAAAGAGAGTAAAGCTTTGTTTAGAAAATTAGCAACTTAAATTAGCTAACTTTTCAGCACAAAGAAGTGTAGAGTAAAGAGTAAGTGTATAAGTACAAAGTGTGTGAGATTTAAGTATCGGTAGAGTAGGTTCATCACAGTGAGGTTTATACAATTTATCTACGATTGATACGAAATATAAACATTATATCTCTGTTTAGATGCGTAGAAAGTGATTATTTACGTACTTGTATTCATTGCGCATGCGCGTCTCATAGTTCTGAAGAATTCCTCTTCTTTACCACTCTAGCGCGGTAAAGAAGAGGAATTCTTCAGCTTTACGCACGATTAGCGAGTTTGTTTACATTTAACAAAACTAATTTGCTATTCTTTTATTAAAGTAACTGTTTATATCGAGTTTTTAGTGAAAAACAATGAATGAATCAAGTGGCTTTGACGAAAATGTAGAGAATAATACTCCTCCAGAAATAATTAATTCGGCAAAAAATACAACTCAAGATTAATGCCATCTTTATCAAGAGAAGAGATACGAACTTAGATACAGAAAGTTTATTTTTTTCTGTATTTATTATTTAAATCTAACAATCGTAGATAAAGTACGGTACACAACTCGTGCGAAAACGGCATTTTGCATTGCTCGTGTGGTTTTACTACCCTCGCTGTCGCTCGGGTGCAAACTCCACACTCGCATGCAAAATGCTACTTTCCGCACTTGACGCGTAATGTACTATTACATAGAGAAGTAAGTCAATAATAGTAGGGGATGAGTGGGGGTCTACTCTACTAGTGGTAGGTCACTCTACCACCGCACCATTCCTTATACTCTACTGCTTACTACTAACATTGTTGACAATCTAAGCAAGTCTTTGTTACTTCTTTAGATAGTTACTCCCCTTTGTTATTTTAGAATGAAAATGACTTTGACTAAATAACTATTAAGAAAAAGGGATGTTTAGTCCAATGTACTTTGGAACAAAGGAATATTACACTTCAGTTTTGATAAGGGGAGTAACAGTCTAAAGAAGAACATTTTGTACACCTTCTTTAATAATAATATTCATTTTTCATAAAAGATATACAATATTTTTGGAACATTACAAACAGGTTTTTCTTTTATTTCAAGCTTACAATAAATTTTTAATAGCAGCAAAAGCTTTCGCTTGAGAGCGGCTTTAGATTGTTACTCCCCTCTTTCTTTTTTAGAAGGGGAATAAAAATCTAAAGAAGTGCCTCTTTAAGCTTGGTTTACATTGGTATTACTACATTGGAGTAGCTACTTGCCTAATGTAAAGATTAAAATAGTAGGTGGTAGAGTAGAGTAGTTAAACCTCAGGTGGGCGTGATCTAATAGAGACAAGACATGAGGATGCGCCCACCCCTGATAGGACTTAATCTGTTTTATATGCCCACACAACAGGTAAAATAAATATAAACTTGAAATAACTTTAGCAAAAATATTATAAAACCTATTTAAATTGGTTTTATTATTTATTTTTTTAATTTATAAAATACCGTTGTTTAGTCTCATAATTTGCAAGCACAAAATCATCCAGTCTCAAGTATAATTTTTAATATTTTGATGTATATTTTATTATTATATTTTTAAATACAGGTACCATATTAATTTATTTTGTTTTCTCAAAATTTCAGTCTTCAGGGATGAAGTTAAAAAAACAAAAACATTACAGTTTTTTTTATAACATTTTTATCTGTGGCAAATTTTCGCCCACACCTGGGCATCTTCAGGCCTTAATCAGTGTAACATGTCATCCTAGATATTAAAATACAAAGGTTTGTGTCAGGAGTGAGTAATCTTTAGTTAGGTACTCTATCCCAAAAGACTGAAATTTTGAGAAAATTTGAAAAATAAGGGATTAACCGAAGAATAAATCATAATTTATTTTGTTTTATATGTATAAATTTCACTAAAATTAGCGTAATAATAAATTATAATTATAAGTGAAAGTGGCGCAGGACCCCTTTCAGGGCAATATGGGCACAGAATTGAAGTATCATCACACACGATATTAAACAGTGACTGATTCTTCTGATGTGTTGGTACCATAACACAGGTACTATCCTTTTTACCAAATTTAACCCTGGGGAACCCGCAGTCTCTAAGGCTTAAATTTGAGATAAAACTGTGCGATTTAGATAGAAATGGGAGTGAGTGGAAGATATTTTTAGCTACATTTCTTGCTATTATCAAACAGTGACTGATTCTCTTGATAAAAGCAAGAAATGTACCGAGAAAAACCCTTATCTTCCAATCACTCCCATTTCTATCTAAATGGGACTATCTAAGACCTCACAGACTGTTTATTTCCCAAGGTTAAATTTGGTAGCGTAAAAAGGTTAGAACCTGTGGTACCAACAAATGGTAAAGTGGACCCTGAGTAGAGAAGAAATAATTTCCAACTAAATCTCACAAACATAACAGAACTCTCTCTTCCTGGGACAGATAGTTCATAACATGTAAAGGTAAACCAATCCACCATAGCAGATAAGTTAATCAGAGTATCTTCGCTTCAGTTATAGTGTAAATATAATTATAATTTATTTGAGTAATTAAAATGAAATTATAACATCAAATTTAGTTAGTATCTTTTATTGTTTTTGGGTTGACAAGGCTTATTAATACCTTTTATCATTTGGACCAGAAGTTGCTCCTAGAGATATCCTCAGCTTTGTCAAAAGTCTGAGAATTAACTGGGAAACGTTATAAACACGGGTTTTATCACAATAGACCACTATTGTGACAATATTTTGTCACAATAGACCACGATTGTGACAAAACCCGTGTTTATAACGTTTCCCAGTTGATTCTCAGACTTATGAAAAAGCTGAGGATATCTTTAGGAGCTGTCTTTCGTATGTCGGATAGTACCAGGATAGCCTTACCAAGCATTAGCAGCCATTTTTGCGCAGTTGCACTAAATGAGTTCTGCACTTTCCTTTGCTTCAAAGCACAGTCGGCAAATGTCATCCGCAGCAATGCCCATCTTTTTTTAGATGATATTTAAGAGGGCAGAGTCCAGTAAGAAGGCCTGTTAATAGCCTCAGTTCCTGCTTTTTAAGAGAGAGGTACAGTTTTGTTCTCTTTTTTGAGATGGTTAAGAACCTTTTGGATTGCTTAAGACCAAGAATGTTATATAAAGGGGATGGAATGTTAAGAAGGGGTTTAAGTCAAAAAAGTGACCCCATGGAGGTAAGAGAAATTGGAGAAAAAAATCATACTGCGCATGCTCCACAACCTTTGAACCGGGACAAATTACCTTCTTCATCAGGTTATATGCTGAAACTATAAACAAAATCTTGGTAACCTATAACCAAGAGGAAGGTAATTTGTCCCATTGGAGCTTCTATTTTACATATCTTCATGGGGTCACTTTTTTCCACAACCCTCCATCCCCTTTATTTGACATCCTTGCTTAAGACCCAGGACATTCGAGGCCTTGAGTCTAGCCTCCCATAAGCTAATGTGTCGAAGGTTTGTTCCTCAGAAAGGCTATCTATCTAAAGTATCTTAGTAAGTTTTTTTTTAAAAAAGTTTGAATAAATGAGTTGTTCTGAGGTCAATAAATCATCCGTGGAAGCCTACGAACTTTAATAAGTAAAAACAATAAAACTCAACAACAACTTGTCTGGTCTTAAGCCTTGTCCACACTAGTAGACATGTTGCGCGATTTTGGTCTCAGAGACAATGTCTAGCGATTTGCCTATAGACATCGGCGTCTATGGTCTCGTTGCTAGACCAAAAATCGGATGTCTATGATTTTCCATTCTAAATGGTAGACACGGTGCGCAACGTGTCTACAAGTGTAGACGCTAGACCTAGACAATAGACGGTCTCAGCAGACGTCTATAGACACGTTGCGCAACGTGTCTACTGGTGTGGACTAGGCTTTAGACACTGATAATGGCCTTATGAGGGCTGAAAGCTGCTTTGATATGAATGTTCGTTGTAGTGACAATTAATTCCGTTGAGAAAACCTCCATAGATTATAATAACTAACATCAAATAATAATTGCTACGTTTCCATGTTTAAATACAGATTGAATACTAATTTGGGATTTAACAAGTTAGGTGTTTACATGGGTATTGAATCTGTATTGAATACACCAATAATAAATAATATTGTAACCTACACCTTGTATAACCAGGTTTTTTTAAAGAACAAAACTAAAAATGACAAATAATAGTTATTTATACACCTAGGGAGTAAAGTAAGTCATTATTCCCTGAGCGAATAAGTTGGTTCTTGAGGCAAAGAAGACAAAGGAACCAAGGTCCCTAAATCCCGAGGCACAGCCGAGGGAGATAATTATCACGAGGGGAATTATAGCACTTTACTCACGAGGTACATACAATATTTTATCTCCTGTAGGGAGAAAATACACATTTTTATCTATTGCACAATTTTTTTTATTATTTTAATAAAAAAAACAATAATTGTTAGCACTTTTCATAGCAGATATAAAAGATTCAATATTAAAAACAAATAAGAATTTATATTAAACTCAAATAGAATGTTATTTAGATGTAGGTTTAAACAATGATATGCACAGATTGCAAATAAGGTCGAAAAAGCTGTGTTGCAAACTTGATTTCAACAACTTCACTATATTAGCCATTCATTTTCTACTATTTATAAAATAATTAAGTTGGCAATCCTTCTTTTTCTACCAGGTTTTCAGGGAAGAAAAGACTTACTTTAGTCCCTCTAAACTCTAAACTAATCCAAAATAATAAGTTTTTCTCCATACTGGAGATAAAGGTAATATTTTCGGTTCAGTGTAGTGTGATGTTTTGACAGATTTAACTAGTTTCAGTAGAAAACCGCTAGGGGCGCACACACTCACACTCTGCACATGTCAGGATCAAGTTCAGATGTTTCCATGAAACTCGATCCAGATGTGATCCCAGAATTTAGTGTATCGTATCTGGATCTAAATTGTATTCAATCCGTATTGAATCTAGGTTTCCATGGACAATTTGGATTCAAAAACTGTATTCAACCCATATTGAAACATCATAGAAGCGTAGTAAATGTTACTACCCACGAAGAGGCCCTCTCAGAATGGAGGAGGCACAGTGGGGGTCAGTGCAGCTGATTTAGTCTAAATATATGTGTTAAAAATTGCCTTGCACTCCAAAATTGGCACGCCACCCTCTACCATTTGCCTCCTACAGTGTAGTCCTTACTTTAAGAGATTTTCCCTTTTTTCCTCTTCCCTCCGGAATAAATAAAACAAAACAATATATAAGAGGGGGGAAATAGATTTATTATAATCAGTTTATAATAGGAAGGTACAACTACTAGACATCAAGTTTAAGCAATAGACACAATTAGTTTAAATACATCAATTACAACAAATCAAAAATAATATCTTTTAAGGACTAATTAAAAATGTCATTTATTTGGCCAAAAATTGTGTCAATTATCTTAAATAAAAATTATAAATACAAAAAAAAAAAAAAAAATACATAATAATAAAAATAAAATTAATAATTATAAAATAAAAACTATATATTATATAAAAAAAATCGAAATATAATACAAAATTTCCTTTTTGTGGAAATCAACATGTACAAAAAAAAGTTTATCTTTTAATTTTTAAAATGAAAAGTTATGACCGTAAAAATATTTTAATAGTAATTTACGAGAATATTCTATTGAAACACAAATAAAATATAAGAATATTTTATATTTTTATAATTTTAAAAAGAAGAATAATGTACGATCTGAGTGTTTTATAGTCATCAATTCTTTACGCCAGTGGTAAATTATTGTATGTGAGATTTTAGCAATTTTAATGGGTATAATATTGGAGAAGGATTTGATCTTCAATCTTTCTTAAAAATATTCAATATTTTACCCCAATGATCTGACAGCATAATGCAGTACATATCTGTCATTCTTTTCATTTTTAATTTGGACTTACAATAATTTACTTTTGAAGTATAGAATTATAGATGATATAATTTAAAACAATCAATGGTTTTATTGTGGAAGATATAAATTAACAATTGTCAAAAGTATATTGGATCGTACAAAAGTTCTTAAAAGAGGAGTTTACACGAAAAACACTGATCGATAACGGTATACAAACAACATCGATAAACTACAAGTAGGCAAGTCAAATAAGATGGAATTTGATTTTTGAAGTCATAAAACACAACTAGAAGAGCTATTTGGGAATCTTGCAACCCTTTAATTTAGTTCATATCTGTAAGTGTAAAATCTTAAGCATAGAACTAAAAAAAAAAAAACTTACATTGGTTTTGTTTACAAACAAAAAACTAATAGGAAGGTTATAAGTACAACTGGTTATTCTATGTTTACAAGTTCAGTATTCGACCACTTTTTATCCCACTTATGTCTATATATAACATTTCCTACAGTATAAAGCCTTGAATTCTATTAACATATTAAGTTTATGGTATTAGTCAATACAATTTTAGAAGCTATGTTTGAAAGAAAACTATAATATATTTTCCTTGTAAAAAAAAAAAAAAAAAATAATATAAGATACATTTTTATGATTAAACTTTATATGGTTTAACAGTTAACATCGCAATGGGAAACTTTTAAAATAATAAACTATTTTAAATTTAGATAAGAAGAATATTAATTTTTTCGGTAAGCATGCAGTTTTCCGGGGAGGTTCAGTGAGGTGGTTTACTAATATAGGTGTCAAACCACATCGAACGGCACCAGATACTGAAGATTAACATGGAATTTTAAATTCAAAATACCCTGTATAAAGATCCGAAATAGCTTGACAAAAGTGAGACAAAAAAAAAATGACAAATTGAATCATTTTTATGACAGTTGGAGTATCAATGGTCGAGTAAATACATGGGACAAGTTGTATAAGAATATTGTATTGATATGAAATTATTCAAAATGAAATTATCTAAAATAAGGAATGGTTGGAGTCATCTTGAATGTGTCGAAGGCCTTATTGATATAATATACTTGATAATCTATTATTGAAATATCAAAGCTATGTTTTCTAGGTTCAGGAGGGTGCGCCCAACCAAAAAAAAACCAGTTTTTTTGAATAGGTTACATTTCAAAAACAACATGAAGAGTTGATGTCCCTTTGTAAAAAAAATATATATGTTAGAGTAAGGCCCCGCCCACTTTTCTATATTCATTTTTATTGGCTCATATTCTACAGTTTGGCTGAACTGAAGGAGAGATGATACGGTTGAGAATAGCTTGGCGGTACAATTATGCTTAATTTATACACTTGAGTGATTATATTCCTTTGTTATAAAAATACGTTGGAGTGAGGCCCCGCCATAATTTCTTAAACCATCTCATATTCTTCAGTTTTGCCTTCTAGTTTTACCAATCTCTCAAATGTATAACTCATTTAAAGCAGTTCTCGATCGTATCGTCTCCTCTAGACTAGCCAAAAGCAGAACTGAAGGAGACGATATAGCTGAGAATAATTTGACAGCACCTTTTTCCTTGATTCATATAATAAAGAGATTATATCCCTTCGTCAAACAGTACATTTGTATAATTTAAACATTTGAGAAATTATACATGTATGATGTGTTTATAGAAGAGTTGATATACCTTTGTCAAAGAAAATATATGTTGGAGTGAGTCCCTATCCAATTTTCGGTAAAAATTATGAATTGTGCAGTTTACAAAATTGAAGTACAAAATTAATTTTTAACGAATGCTTCGCACCGCATTTTCTGAAGAAAAATAACCCTGCTGCATATAGACCAGGTTGAGGTCCAAATCAAAGTACAAAATTCGTTGGCGTAAATCTGCACTATTTGGCCCACCAATTCCTAATTGTCTGATTTACTTGCAATTTTTTTTTAAACTGTTCCTTTTTACAGATTAAAAACGATTCCGGTTGTACCATCTCGGTAAATTCGATAGATTTTTTTTTAAATACGTAAAAGTGAAGTGTTCAGTGCTGTTTACAGAAACGAAGTATTTTTAATGTGCCATCAAAAATTTCTTCGAGTTGGACCCCTACCTAGTTTATATTATATAGGGTTGTTATTCGGCACTTTTATAGAAAAGGGCCCCCCACTTTTTTTTAATCTAATATATTAACAGTTAATATCGCAATGGGAAACTTTTAAAATAATAAACTATTTTAAATTTAGATAAGAAGAATATTTATTCCTTTGTCTTACAACCGAATACACCCTTTTTTTATGCAAAAGTGTGATATTCCTTTGTCTCAAAGCATATTAGACTGAATATACCTTTGTCATAATAGGTAGTTAGACTAAGGGATATAAACTTTTCTGTATAACAAAACAAAAAGGGGTGCCCTTTTCTATAAGAGTACCGAAAATTCAAGTGTACACAAAATTTGTGTTTTTAATTTAATATGCGGGATTTTATCACCAAACCTCAAAGTGGTGGCACGTACAATCCGAATTTACCATGAAAATATCGAACAAATATGGGTTAAACTCGGCAATAGTGCACCACTTCTGTGTTATCGATGTCGGCTAATTCGGATTGTACGTGCCCTGGAGATTTCTTCGAGTTGGACCTCTACCGGGTTTATACACAGGAGGGTTGTTTTTCTTCAGAAAATGAGCGGAGGACCGCGAAGCGGCTATAGAAAATTCAAGGGTACACAAAATTAAGGTTTTTAATTTAATATGCGGGACTTTATCACCTAACCTCAAAGTGGGGACACGTACAATCCGAATTTACCATCGATGTCTTTCGAAGTCGTACAGTTGGCTTCGATATATCAATTCATCCCTTTCATTCGTATATAATAATATATATGTATATAATTAAATAGTATGGTTTGTTCATAGGAGAATTGATATCCCTTTGTCAAAAAATACGTTGGAGTGAGAAGGGGTGCGCTATTGCCGAGATTTACCCAAATATGTACTGATTGAAAGTGAAAAAGTATAATTTCTTGAACAGCACTGTACATAAGCTTGTCTACTTCAAAAGTTAATTTTAAATCATATGAGAACATTGTTCTTTTGAAACATATTATGTTAAATAACATAAACATTATATCTTTGTCAGTTGTACTTATTATAAACATTAGTATATAGTTAAGTATTTACTTAAAACTTACTTTAGACTTGCCTACTACTACAAAAGTATTTGGTATGGGTACTTACATTGAGATAAACGGTACACACAAACATTTAGATATTTAGAAAGATAAACTTTTGAAAATTTGAAAGAAGATTAAAACATTCTTGATTTGATTTATCCTTCCATCATGGCTTGTGGGTTTACATTTTGTATTAATGTGATGTTATCTCCTTTCATCATGATGCGTCCTAAAGGTTTTCTGTTCTTCGATTTAATGTTGTATTCTTCGGCTTCGTCCATAACAATGTTCATGTATTCGTCGAATCCGATAATATGTCCCTCAACTCGCATGTTTATGTTCTCGTAAAGCCAGACTTGAACTCGTGAACGGTTTTGAAGGTAGCGGAAAATCAGGTTGATGGGTTGTACCATCACTTTCTGGATCTTCTGAGGTCCTTTGTACGACATCTTTTGTTTTTTTGATTTTAACTTAAACTTCTTAAATAAAGTGGAAAAAAAATTGATCGTTTTTGAGAATAACGAAGTACGAACAAGACCGGTACCGGTATGCATAAGCATGAAATATTTAATATGGCGTCCAACGTCAATTCAATGGCGTCGGCTATTGGTGGAAATGCGCATGGCTTCTATCTTCTTGTTCTTCTTTCCTAACCTGATCAGTGTTGCCAACACCACTCATTCGAAAGCTGGTCGAACTTTATTTTCTATTTCTTAATATAGATCTACCATTCACAGCTCAACCCCTCTCTTCAAAGTTTTTCTTTTTTTCACAGACATTATTATACTTTCTCATTCTCATTGTTTAGTTTTAATAAAAATTGTCTGCCTTTATTTTAGATTAGTTGTTTCATTTATTTTTATTGGTGTCATTAATTTTTCTGTTTTATCATTACATTATATTATAATTGAAGCGAGCGTAGCGAGCTTCCTACATTCAACGAAATATGCTCCGTGTCTGTCTGTCTGTCTGTCTGTCTGTCTGTCTGTCTGTCAGTAACGTTCACGCGTGTGACGATAACTTAAGTAAAAGTTGACCGATTTAGTTGAAATTTGGTATACATGATCCTCTTACTAATACTCAGGCTAAGTTCGTTGGACAGCGTGATCCGTCCAAGAGTTCGCGCGCAACGCTCGCGTAAACGAGAGGTTCAAAAATTAAATTGGAATTTCAGGACGAGAAAAGATTCTATAATCATCTATTCGATGAGACGAACATTTTTTTCAAATAACATTTTTTAGTAAAACCAACAGCGACACCGCTATGAATTAATAAAGATCGCTAAAACTATTAAAGCGGGCCTAAACGTTTAAAATAGAGAAAACAACCTTTTTACCGATATCTTACGTTCTAACGTAACGATTTTAATAAAACTTCATAGACACCATCTGATGCACAATTGAGACAGGCATGCAAAATTTCAATTTGATACATGCAGTAGTTTGTTTGTAGCAAAGAGATACAAATTATAAATATTGAAATAGAGATGTGTGGTTAGTGGAATAGTAAGAATGCGGGGTGGTTCCCTTACTACTAGCCGCTGCACTACTACCAGACCCATTATCTATCAACTCATCATGATTCACAATAATCTTTTTTTTCAATATTCAATACATATTTATTACTATACGCTCGCTTCAATGATAGAGCCACGCGATGCCTAGTTATTTAAAGATCTACAAATCATAACAAACATTTATTTTATTTGGAATAATTGTGGTTGCCTTGGCAATGTTTTATAAACAAACTTTATAAAGTAATAGTCATCCTAGAGAATTTATATAATCTTCAGAATCTAATTTTTTTCCTTTTGAATTCAAAGAGTTAAGTTTTTAGTTTTTCATCTAATTTAATCATCTACCAAAGCCAGATCTGGTATTTAAAGTTTTCTCTCATTATTATTATTTGTTTTTTCTCACACCTTTCAATTAAGCTTTACTTACTTTATTTATCTTCTGAATTATACCTTAGGGGCCCCACCTTTCTTTCTAAAACTCTACATTTTTATTTTTTATTTTATAATCCAGAACCCTTCAAATTGTTTATACTAAGAAAGTTAATTATTTGTAATTATTTATTATTATCTCACTTGATCTTTTGTAATTATACACCTAATTTAATATAAGTAATCGTTAATCATTTATTATTTTGAAACTGACCGACAACTTATATGCACACAGATTATTCTTATTATTTAGCTTCCTTTTCTTTTTTGTATATTTTATTAGAACCTCTATCTTTATCTATCTTTCCCGGTTTTCTAATTTACAAAATAATCGTCGTGTGCAGGAGTTTTCGGTTAGGAGGCAATTTGCTGTGTCACATCGTTTGGTGTAAAGTCTCAATAAATATTTTTTATAACCAAATCTTTTTGTAAAATATACTTATTGTTTATAAAGTTAATTTATCATTCGGATTTTTTTTATTATTTTAATTTTAATTTTTACTATTATTCTTTTTTCTTTGTATTTTCTGAACTGCTACCATCGGCAGGTAAGAGGAGTTGAACTCAATTATTCTTTTCACCTCCCCCCCCCGCCAAAACACTCATAATATAAAATATTTATACATACTACTTTCTCATATATGTACGTGATGGCGCGAAAATGCGTAAAAAAGTAGTAAATTCGCGAAAAGTAGTAAATCAATTAAGTTTGAAATTAGATTTTTTTTTAAAGGAATAAATCATACATGGAATCGTGTTTTACTAGGAATAATTTATAATTTGTCTTATAATGTAACAGAAAATAGTTTGTTTTAAATTTTAGGTGTTTTGTAGAGTAACAATCTATTATGTAATGAGTTTGTAAATAAAACTCAAAATTGATATCAGTGAACTCAAAGGAAAATCGTTCGGAACAACATATTAGCTACTGTGATTTTTTTTCTAATTAAGTGATCAATTTTGCCCTTTTGAATTTATTAGTTGAAAGACCAAAATTGATCAATGAACCGATGATGATCAAGTATAGTAGTGGAAAAACGGTCTAAACAAAACTAGATATTATGGTTGTTTCATTGCTAAATAACTGATAAATTTTGCTCTTTGAGTTTTACTGACCGAAATTCAAAGAGAAACATTGATTAGTGAACCAAAACATTAGCACTTTTATTTTAACTGATCAATTATTTTAATTTTTATCCATAAAAAAATATCAGTTAACCAAAATATTAGCACTTTTTTTTTTTTTTTTTTTGTTTTTTGAAAGTTACCAACACCACTCACTCGAAAGCTGGTCGAATTTTATTTTCTATTTCTTAATATAGATCTACCATTCAGAGCTCGACCCCTCCCTTCAAAGCTTTGCTTTTTTCACAGACATTAAATGCTTTTTCATAATATATAGTATAATATATACATTAACTGATAACTAATTATTAAATAAAATAATGATAAACTAAACTAATTAAATAATTGATAAACTAATTATATTAATAATTATTAATTAACTGATCAATTTTGCTTTTTGAGTTTAATTTATTTTAATTGCATCGACTAGGAATAGTTGTTTCTTCAGCCTGATCAAGCTCAAACAGGCAGCCCTCGTTCATATCGTTAATTAATACCTTTATTTGCAACTAATTAAAAATTTACTCATGAATAATTCTTCGGTTAATCCTTGAATTTTCTAATTATTTTTTTCTTCTTGGGCTACAAGGTATGAGCATTAAAAAACTTAACTATTTTTTTAAATCATTTTTATATTTTATATCTTTTACTGCAAGTATTCACCAGGTACTCAAATATTCCAGTTAATGCTGATTTACACGTATTAAGTAATTAAGAAGTTAAAGTTAACTAAATTTTATGTGAGTTAATTTTTAGTAAGCGTTTACACGTTTCCCACTTAATATTTAGTTAAGCATTTTAGTTTGCTTCGAAATGTTGTCCAATATAACACTTCTAACCCAATAATACGTTTATAAATAACATATAAACAAAGATCTAATAATCTATAAGCGAGGTTTTTTAAAAATTGTGCATTTAACTAAATTGCGCATGTCCAGTGATTAGCCACGCCCACTTACTAAACTGAAAAAATAAACAAAATTCTATTCTACTTATCTACTTGAACACTAAATTTTAACTTACAACTTATTAATAAATTCATTGTTTACATGCATTAATTCACTTGAAATTTAATTAATTACTTAATAACTTAATACGTGTAAATCAGCCTTTAAGACTGATTTAGACGTATTAAGTTGTTAAGTGATTAACTAAATTTTAAGTGACTTAATTTTTAGTAAGCGTTTACACTTATTCACACTTAGTATTTAGTTAAGCTGTTTAGTTCACTAATGATAGACGGCGAACATCTTGTTCGAGTCATATCATAAATACTGTCTTAAAATTTATTTTAAATGAGATTTTGGACGAAATAAAGTATGTATTTGTAAATAATATATAAGTTGTTGTCCAATAAAACATTTGTAAATAATATATAAACAAAGATCTGCTAATCTATAAGTGAGGCTCCTTCAAACTTGTGCATCTAACTAAATTGCGCATGTCCAGTGATTAGCCACGCCCACCCACTAAACCGAAAAAATAAACAAAATTCTATTCTACTTATCTACATGCACACTAAATTTTAACTTACAACTTATTAATAAATTCATTGTTTACATGCATTAATTCACTTGAAATTTAGTTAATTACTTAATAACTTAATGGGTGTAAATCAGACTATAGTCAAGTTTTTTAATGATCATCTCTTGTTCGTGTAGCCCAAGAAGAAGAAGAAGAATAGTTGTTAAATGATATTGGTACTTACCGGCTGCTCTGTCTTGAATTTCTAGCGCAGCTGCAAGGAATGTGCATGCGTTAACTACTGACAGAGTACTGGTAACATGGTCTTCACATGTCTGTCTCAGCTCTTCTAGTCCTAACTCTTGCGCTATAGTTATCATTTCAAATACAGCGTTATCTTGAACCATTATCTGAAATTTAAACAAAATAAGGTCGTATGTTAATCATATAGTTAAGACGTCGTTCGTAAGTTTTGGTATGAATTTGTATATACATATATGTTGTTAAAACGGACAACGGACTGGACAAATGTTTAAAAAATCAAACTTTCTTTTCATTTAAGTCCTAACTCAACTTCTTCCTATCTAATGACTATGACATAAAATTCTTTTGCGTTTATATTGATATTTTTTTAACATAAACATTATTTGCATCAATTTTGTATGTAATAATCTTTGCTCACACACACTTTATTATCGTTAATATTGCAATCACTTTAACACAAACTTCCTTTACCATAGCATCATCTTCTCTGTTGACATAAACGTCCTTCGCCATAGCATCATCTTCTCTGTTGACGTAAACTTCCTTTGCCATAGAATCATCTTCTCTATTGACATAAACTTCCTTTGCCACAGCATCATCTTCTCTATTGACACAAATTTCCTTTGCCACAGCATCATCTTCTCTGTTGACTTAAACTTCCTTTGCCACAGCATCATCTTCTCTATTGACATAAACTTCCTTTGCCACAGCATCATCTTCTCTGTTGACATAAACTTCCTTTGCCACAGTATCATCTTCTCTGTTGACTAAAACTTCCTTTGCCACAGCATCATCTTCTCTATTGACATAAACTTCCTTTGCCACAGTATCATCTTCTCTGTTGACGTAAACTTCCTTTGCCATAGCATCATCTTCTCTGTTGACTTAAACTTCCTTTGCCACAGCATCTTCTCTATTGACATAAACTTCCTTTGCCACAGCATCATCTTCTCTGATGACGTAAACTTCCTTTGCCATAGCATCATCTTCTCTGTTGACTTAAACTTCCTTTGCCACAGCATCTTCTCTATTGACATAAACTTCCTTTGCCACAGCATCATCTTCTCTGATGACGTAAACTTCCTTTGCCACAGCATCATCTTCTCTGTTGACTTAAACTTCCTTTGCCACAGCATCTTCTCTATTGACATAAACTTCCTTTGCCACAGCATCATCTTCTCTGATGACGTAAACTTCCTTTGCCACAGCATCATCTTCTCTGTTGACTTAAACTTCCTTTACCAGAGCTTCAGCTTTTCTGTTCACTTCCTTAAGATTTTTTAAAAAGAAGATCTATAGGCTGTAAGCATGAAGACGCAGATAAAGCAGTTCTGTAATGGATGAAAATGGTTTCGGGATCAAAATCTCCCTCTTTCAGAAATACTCATTTTTCCCCATAAATAAAAGTATATATGACGATTTTTGTTTTGTTTTTAACCATCAATTTCATTGTTTTGGAGGTTCGACAATTTTTTTAAATTTTAGTGTCTCTTTATTCAGCTTATCATTTCTTATTATTATTATATCTGTGCATGTCGTCATATTTGCAAAAAAAAAGATTAAGAACGAAATTAAATCTACATATGGTTTACAAAAAAATGCTCGATCAATAAGCTCATTTATTCTTAAATATAAACAAAAAGCAAAACTATTAAATTTTGAAGAAGTTAGAGAAAATCTAACCAAACAAAATCGAAGAAAAGAAACTTTAAATAAAAAACATAAAAATAAATTATACTTTCAAAAAGACATCTGAGACTAAATTGTAATTCTCTTTCAGGTTATAAGGTTTTACTAATGTCCCTCTAGGGACCAGAGATTAAACGACCGTAGCAAAGTCTTCTAACTGTTTCACTGGTAGAATTTAATCTTTTGAAATTTATTTACCTTAAAGTAAGGCAGGAAAGATGCAGACTAAAGGTCCCTGAGGACCAGCTAGATGGAATTATCTTTTCAACCATGATATCACCTAGGTTCATATCAATGTTCTACCGGAGATTTTTCTTTTTTTTTTCTTTTACCGATTCCTCTAAATTGAAACAAGAAATAGTTTAATTTTAAATTACTTTTTTTTTTTTTTTTTTTTTTTTTTTTTTTTTTTTATTGAATATCACAACTACATAAATGATCAATGTTATTAGTGATACTGATACATTGTTATTTGGACGGTGACATACATGGTAAAGGTAATAATCCATTGATTATTCCTTTTGGCGTGTATTATTTAATTCAGAATCTGAACATGCAAAATAATAAATTAACAAGTGTACGAAAAAAGATAAGAATAATTAATTGGTGATAGTTAATTAATAAGTAATCCCATATTTAGTAGATCTCTGGGCCACTGTCTCCTCAGGCGGCGAGGTGGGTTATCAGGGATGGATTGAGAAGAGAGGAGTTCAACTAAAGGATTGGGGTGATTTAATAAGGACTCGTGGAATTTCTGGTATTTGGATATGGATAGGTCTCGGACAAAAGGGATATTGAGATCATTATGGAGGGTGAGGTTAGATACATAGAAAGGAGCATCGGTGATTTTACGGAGGATTTTTGATTGGAGAGTTTGTAGTCGACGGGAGTTGGAAGGCTTGGTGCTACCCCAAACTTCCAAACCGTAGGTCCAAGCCAGTTTTAAAACTGTGTTATAAATGAGGAGTTTATTACTCAGAGTAATTTTGGATCTACGATCTAGAAGACGAAGCAGCAACTTGTAGCGTCTTGAGATGTCAGTACGTTTAGTCTTAGTGTGATGTTGCCAGGTGAGTCGTCGATCAAGGTGAAGGCCAAGGTAACGGACAGAAATTACTTGAAAAACTTTCTTTGTTGTTTATTTGTATTTCTTTTTTTTATATAAAAAGAAAGATTGTGAAAGTATTGCAAAAAATTGATTTTGAGATTTTGATAGATTTTCACGTTTTGAGTTCTCTGAGTCCAAAAAAGTGGTTATTTAAAAAATGTCTTTCTGCCGTCTGTCGTCTGTCTGTGCAGATACGTGGAGCCTAAACTACTGTGCCGATTTTGACGAAATTTGGCATACAAGTTCAGAAAAATCATACCCCGAGGTGAAACCGAGAAATTAATTTTAGTTATAAATTAGGGGCTACCCCCCCCCCCCCCCAAAAAAAATAAAATATTCTCGAAAACGCTTCCAACGATTTTGAGTGAAAGAATTCTAAAATGTAGTCCATTTGAATACGAATCTAATGATATAAACCGTTTTCCCGGAAAAAATCTCTAACCACTTCAACTTTCTCATATACGAGTTCATAATTACTTAGCCCAGTGTTTCCATTTATTAGTTTTAGTAGGTACATTTAATTATTATTTAACTTTTTATCAAAATTTAATATAAAAAAAACTTCTGCTCGGCGGTGAATTAAACCCAGCCTCTCTCCGTCCGCGTTTAAAGCTACTGTCTCAGGAACTAGATTATTCCCGGGAAAACAACTTATATTGTTAGATTCGAATTTAAATGGACTACATTTTAGATTTTTTTTAATCAATACGTCGGAACCTTTTTCGAGAAATAATTTTTTTCAGGTTTTTTCAGAGATTTTTAGGGGGTAGCGCCCCCAAAAATTGGAGCTAAAATTCATTTCTCGATTTTGCTTCGGGGTATGATTTTTCAGAACAATTATGCCCAATTTCGTCAAAATCGGCCCAGTAGTTTAGGCTCCAGGCGTCTGCACAGACGACAGACAGACAGACATTTTTTAAAAACCACTTTTTTGGACTCAGGGGACCTCAAAACGTGTAAATCCATCAAAATCTCAAAATCGAATTTTTGCGCTATCACAATACTTTCTCTTTATATGAGAAAATAAAAAACACACGGAACGCGTCAATCAAACCAAAAAATATCATTGACGAAAAATTTGATTTTGACGATTAGGTGAAGGAGACGTGATAGACGGGATGGATTCGAAATGGTGCCGGGTCGATGTAGACAGTGCCATTAAACTTTTAAGGAAGAATTTTTGACTGATACATCTCGGAAGAGACGGAACTGAGACGCGACGTGACTGATGTCTGTAAATATACTTTTAACCATCCACTAAACCAAATGTTTTGGCTCGTTTAGCTTAGGATAATATATATTTAGATATAGATAAGAGAGAATGAATATTACCTTGCCGGTGTAGACGTAAAGTAGGAATTGTCTGAAAGTCTCTCCTTGGAAATGAGGTAATCTAATGGGTGTAGGAGTACCTGGTGCAGCCGGACTAACAGAACAGCCTGGGATACGACAAATTTCACCTCGTTTTGGAGTCTGGAAACTTTTACACCTGCAAAAATCAAATCATGACAAATGTTATCAAAATTGATAGGGATTCAGCCTGTTTTAATGGTTAAAGTATACTTGGACCAAGTCAGCTTTGACTCTACTTTGACGCTACTTGGATCGTGTAAACCTTACTTCAAAGTTCCACAAACACTTGGACCAAGTAGATTTGATCAAAGTTACTTAGACCAAGTCAGTTTTGACTACTTTGACGCTACTTGGATCGTGTAAACAGGGTATCAAAGTCAACTCGGACATCCAAGTTGTGTTGGACGGGCCCCAACTTTTTTTATCAAAGTAGACTATGATGAAAACAAAAATGGCGCCCGCCTGACAAATTACGAGAACGAGTTGTCAAAAAATGACAAGAGATGTGAGGTTGTTCTTGGTATTGTTTTCAAGAAGGTGATATATCACCACTGTTTTAAAACTTAATAAGTACAATTTAACTGGAAAGTTCTAGATGGAAAAACATCTTATTTACAATAAATAACAACTTTATTTTGATTATATTTTATTTAATTATTTGAAGTTTGGCGGTATTTTGACAGGTGTAAACAAACTTTGACGTCATCAAAATTATCGCACTAATAAATAATTATATTCGCTTATAACTCTTAAACTAATTAATGGAATTTCATCTGTTTTTTTTTTTTTATATTTAAAGAGTTGGTATTCATAAGGCTCTAAGTCCCAAATCGGTTTCTGAAAAAAAGTTATGTATGTATAGCACTTAAACCCAAAAGAAGCAACACTGGGGAGATGCTGCTATCTTGTGAGATTTTTAACAAATATACAGTTCTACTTCGGCACTTAGACCTTTTTGATTATTACTAGGTTGGGCCTTTAAATCGTTTTGAAGCCATCAACTCAAAATTATATTTTTGGGCACTTAGAGCCTTATGAATTTCAACTCTTCATTTGTTCCTTATTTTTTTCCGGTTCCAACGATATGCTATTTGTCAAAAACCTATTTATACTTTCGGTATTATTAACCGCCATTGATAACTCTATTGATAACTCCAAAATGGCGGCCAATATCAAAATGGAATTTGGTGGGCTTGTTTGTCATACAGAGAGGTACATTCGTGCCAAATTTCAACTCGATCAGGATCATTTTGATTTTCCGGGCGATACCACTACATACACATACATACAGATGGCATGCTGACAACCACTCAGGAGGTCTTAAAAAACACCCAAAACGGAGAATTCCGTTGAAATCTCAAATAAAACAAATTTGGAGAAAACAATACTTTTCCTACTATAGGTAGTGGGGAAAAGTAAAAAGAAATAATAAATTAATAAGAGAAATGAATATTAACTTTTAAACTATTAATATTACACTTTAGACAACATTAACTAAAAAATATAGATCATAAAACAATAATACATTAAACTTTTATCAAATTTGTTTTCTTCTTACCAGTTACCCATTTTCTCCTCAGGTAAATGATATTATAAGAAGTCAATTTTCCTGTACAAGATATTTTAAGGACAAAAACTCATCTAAAAGCCCTTAAACCCCATTTTTTTTTTGTAAAAAAGTAAATATAAAAGGGCTTCTTTAACAAGACCAAACTCCAACTATATTATTTATTCAAGTGCCGTCAAGAAAAATTGGATAATTTTCAGCAATTTAAGTTTTTCCCTTGATTTTACCCCCACTCTTCTCTTTTACTCTAGTCTTTTAAGGGAAGGGTTTTTTTTTTTTATCTTACCCTTAATCTCAGGCTATTTTAAAGTCTTCCTTATAAACTTAAATTGGAAAGTTATTCTAATAACTTTCTTTTTAGATTTTTATGAGATCCCCCCCCCCCTTCTTTGAAAGTAACTCAGGGTAAAATTTCAAAAGAAATTAGTGGCGCTACTATAGATGATAGGGGTTTATAGCGGGGGGAAAAAATGGTGGAATTTTTTCTTCATAAAAATAACTTTGGTTTCAATTTTTCTATTATTAAAGGATGTTTTTCTTATTTAAAAGAAAATTATTTTATATAAAATTTTCTGTAAATCCTTTAGTTGTCATGTAACAGATCTGAAAGACGAGTATTCTGCAGTAACACTTCTTTTATGATTATCATGTAAAGAAGATTAAAATAAAAGAAAACTCAATGGGTTGCGTTATGTTAATCATGACGCAATACGCAATCAGACGTGCTTTCTGCAGTAACACATCTCTTATTGTTGTCATGTAAAGAAAGCAAAAATTAAAGAAAACTCAATGGGTTGCGTTTTGTTAATCATGACGCAATACGCAATCAGACGTGCTTTCTGCAGTAACACATCTCTTATTGTTGTCATGTAAAGAAAGCAGAAGTTAAAGAAAACTCAATGGGTTGCGTTTTGTTAATCATGACGCAATACGCAATCAGACGTGCTTTCTGCAGTAACACATCTCTTATTGTTGTCATGTAAAGAAGACAGAAGTAAAAGAAAACTCAAGGGGTTACGTTTTGTTAATCATGACGCAATACGCAATCAGACGTGCATTCTGCAGTAACACTTCTTTTATAGTTATCACGTAAAGGAGATTAAAGTAAAAGAAAACTCAAGTTGTTGCGTTTTTTAATCATAACGCAATCAGATGTCCTTTCAGCAGTAATACTTTTCTTAATGTCGTATCATGTAAAGAAAACAAAAGCAGATAAATATCGGCCCTTTAAAATATTCACACTTCAGTCATAGTTATCGTGTAACAAAAACTTGATTATATGAATATATCTATTAGGTTAAACACGTTTCTTTTCACAAAATTACCCACCAAATTTATCTGAATTTCATAATATGAAAGGTCCAGGATATCGGGTTTGCCGATAAAGGTCCATGTTTCACAAAAAACTTAATATTAAAAATGAATTTTAAAGAATAGCAAAAATCCGCAGCAACACTTTTCAAAAAACAAAAACAAATTACAATGAAATTCTGCTATAGAAGGTAATATTATGGTTAGCTAACCGGACTAACCGGATTCTGGATTCGGTGGAAGCGGTGACAACCGCTCCAGTCGACCGCTAAATCAACCGAAGGTTTACGAACGCTGTTAGTTGTTTAGGTTGGTCTTTCCGGAAACACCGGTTACTTCTCGGTCGACCCGGTTAGTGACGCCGAATGCACCCTCAAAGTTAATGAAAGTGTCCGTAATTTACAACATTTAAGCTGTGTCCAGACGGCCAAATCGAACATAGGAAACGAGCCCGAGCATTGATCTCTGCGCATGCCCAGTCTGAGATGCGCAGGCGCACTTTGTACTGAGCATGCGCAGATACAGAACATTGGTCTCTGCGCATGCTCAGTACAAAGTACGCCTGCGCATCTCGGACTGGGCATGCGCAGAGACCAATGCTCGGCTCGTTTCCTCTGTTCGGTTCGCCAGTCTGGACACGGCTTTACACTTCATTTATAGTTATTGCCCGAGAAAAACTTTTTTTCTGAATGCTATTAAAACAAGGTTCATAATTACATCCATTTTTTATATTCCTTGAGAGTCTTCTTATTTTTGCTTCCGCGCTTACAAAACGTAACGGAAGCTATGTGATCGTTCTGAAAAACAAAAATATTTATGTGTAAAAAAATATTATGTCTCCGATTTCGAAAGTTCCGTTTCAGACATCAGGGAACATTTTTGGTTCCGTGTATGTAGCTTAATTTTTGCGAATCAACGTATCTTAAAAACTACACTTCCGATTTTAATCGAATTTGTATGGTAGGTCATAATTAGATCATTGTTGGACCCATATAAGTTTCAACCTTCTGCTCTTATTTGTTTCTCTTCCACATGCGCACAAACATACATGTATTTACACCTATTGCTTCAAAATTACTTTTCTGATTTGAATGAAACTTTTATAGTTTATCGAAAGTAAGCCGCAGATAGCCCCAGATTAATTTTAACCGTCTGCGCTCTTTAACTTTTGCTAAAGGGATACTTTAATTCTTGTAAAAAATCAAAATAATTTTGACAGATTGGACAATAATGGCTTGTAAAAGCATAAAATCAAAATGTACGTGATAGGATGCGAGTAAGCTATGTGGCCACACCAATTGGCAATCTATTTTTATCTTTGATTATATTATTCATTGTGAATAAGTTCTACTAAATTGCGTTTTTTTTTAAAAAACATAACTTGTTCTTGTTTGATTTCTAAAGACATTGACTTAGAAATTCATGTACTTGCATAACTTAGTTTTATATTATAGGGTAAGAAGTGAAAGGAATTAATTCTTCAAGTTAAACAGACTAAAAGTTAGAAAGTATTAAAAGCTAAAGAGGATGGAATCCAAAAGATGCTTAATCCCTGGGAGAATAAAGTTGGGGGCTGTGAGGGGGGGCGCCCTGTCAAACTTACCTGGAATAAATCCTTAGAATTAATTTCATCTTACAGTTCCTACCATCTCATCCAATTCCCATCCTACTCCCCCCCCCCCTCCTATTCCAACTCCCGTCTTTCTGCTGTCTTACTAATCCATCTTAGCTATAGCCTCTTTTACCTCTTGTCCCCCTTCCTTATAAATTTTACTTAATAATGTAATAAGATATTTTAACTAAGCATCAAGTGACTATCTTAAAAAATATACTGCCAATTGGCGTGGCACATAGCTTCCTCGATTCCTATCCACGTTCTTTATTATGTTATGCTTTTAAAAGCCATTATTGTCTAATAGGTTTAATTGTTTCCCCCGTTTTTTTTTTAATCTGTCAAAATTGTTTTGATATTTACACGAATTAAAGTTTCAAATTAGCAAAAGTTAAAGAGCGCAGACTGTTAAAATTAATCTGGGGCAATCTGCGGGTTACTTTCGATAAACTATAAAAGTTTCATTCAAATCAGATAAGTAATTTTGAAGCTATAGGTGTAAATACATGTATGTTTGAGCGCATGTGGAAGAGAAACAAATAGGCGTGGAAGATTGAAACTTATATGGGACCAACAATGGGCTAGTTATGACCTACCACCCAAATTTCATTAAAATTGGACGTGTAGTTTTTAAGATATGTTGGTTCGCAAAAATTGAGTGACAGACCGACAGACCGACAGACCTTAAGACCGACAGACAGACACGGAACCAAAAATGATCCCTGATGTCTGAAACGGATTTCTATCTTGGAATTTTTGAAATCGGAGACATTATAAATTGTTCGATCTTCAGAACGATCACATAGCTTTCGTTACCTTCGGTAAGCTCGGAAGCAAAAATTAAAGTTATTCTAATAAAATATTGTCTGCCAATTAGAGTGGCCCATTACGTCCTATTTCGTGCATTTTAATGATTTTATACATTTACACCTATTTTTGTAAAAATATATTTAATTTTCCCCTATTTTTTAAATCTGTCAAAATTGTTATAATTTTTTTACATGAATTAAAGTATCAATTTAGCCAAATTTAAAGAGAGCAGACGGTTGATGGTTAAAAGAAATCTGTTGCTATCTGCAGGCAATTTTCGACAAACCATCCAAATTTCATAAAATTCCGATGATTTCTTTTGAAGATATAGGTGTAAATAAATTGATGTTTGTGCGCATGTGGAAGAGAAAAAAATGGGCACAAAAGGTTGAAACTTATAATATGGGATCAACAATGATACCAATTTCAATAAAATCGGAGGAGTAGTTTTAAAGATATGCTGGTTCGCAAAAATCGACCGACAGACACGGAACCGAAATTGTTCCCTGATGTCTGAAACAGATTTCTGTCTTGAAATTTTTGAAATTGGAGAAATAAAATATTTTCATTCTTCTGAACGATCACATAATTTCCGTTACCTTCGGTAAGCTCGGAAACAAAATCCGTTTCAGACATCAGGGAACAATTTTGGTTCCGTGTTTGTCTGTCGCCCCAGCGTGACGGTGGTTTGACCGAACCTTTAGTTAAGTACTTACTTACTTATTAATAAAGTAATTAGTCAATTATGATCGTAGCTACTTTTAAATGTTAAATTTTGAGACAGACATAAAAACAGAACCCCTAAAATTTATTTAAATCCTTCCTTTTTTAATGTTAAAATTTTACCCTTTGTGTGATGGAAAACTTTTGTTCATTTTGGGTCGACCATGATTGCACCATTTATTTTCATGGTTTTCTTTTTCATGCAGTTTTTCAAAAGTATATATAATTTTATGAATACACATACTCACACACACATATTTTATGTCCCATCCCAACACTATTATGCAGCACGAAGGTACAAAGTTGTATATGACACTGCGACACTGCATAATTATTAATTTATATTAATAATTAATTTATATATATATATATATATATATATATATATATATATATATATATATATATATATATATATATATATATATATATATATATATAATATATATATGTATATTGTATAATATAAATTTGTCGTCCGTCAACCTATCAAAAAACTAAGTAATAATTCGTGATATATTTCATTTCATGCTTTTTACGTCGCCATTCCTTTTATTTTTTTTTATATTATATATATATTTTATTTATATAAAACACATTTTTCTCCTACGTTCACAAACCCCCCTCCCCTCCCCCCCCCCGAAAAAGAAAGATATGAAAAACTGTGTTTCTCCCAAGAAAGTGATTTTACCTTCTAGATGTTCACGTGGAACGAAATGAGTTAGGGAACATTTTCACCAATTTTCCACGTGTCCCCCACGTGGTTTCTGAAACCTTTTAAAAGCCCGGGGAGAAACGAAAAAATGAAGGAGGGAGCAAATTGTAAACTCGCTTCAAAATTCCTCCCCCCCCCCCACCTAAACCCCTAAAAAAAACCTTTTTTCTACCCATAAATCATATTGCACTTAATAAATCTCTTTTGAAAGGGGGAAACATATAAAAATTGCGGGAAAACTTTTTTTTTTACCCGCCCTTTTTATTTCGTGAGTAAACGCGCGGATTTTTTTGGTGTATATATATTTTTTTTTTTTGGCAGTACAAAATAAAGGGAAGTAAATGGAGCTTGACTTGACACACTGCCTTTCAACGAAAGGGCTACGTGGGGACCCTGTTTTGAAATTTATGGCCCTGGGCGTCCTTAGATATACTCGTAGCCAATTACTGTACGAAAATATTTGTTCAAAAAGAAGAAATATAAACAGTTTCATGTGTTCTATCAATCAATATTACAACTTTTTCCCCCAAGCTTACCCCAAGATCAAGTAAGCTATATAGGTGATCGTTTTAAAGAACGAAAAAATTTTATGTCTCCAATTTTCAACATTCCAAGACCGAAATCCGTTTCAGGCATCAGGGAACATTTATGATTCCGCGTCTGTCTGTCTGTCGCTCAATTTTTAAAAACCAACATATCAAAGAAACTATTCGTTCAATTTTAATAAAATTTGGATAAATTTTTTGGATAAATTCAATTTTAATAAGTAAATTTTCTTGTTACGCCCATTTGCGCCATCATATGTTTATTTACACCTATATCTTAAGTACTCATCTGATTTTTATGAAATTTGGATGATTTGTCAATATATAAAAGCCCGCAGATAGCGGGCTATATTTAATTTTGACATTTTTATGTTTTGGCTATGGCACATTAACCTCGAAAAGCGTTACGTTACACGAATGGGGAAGATATAGGATCAAGGTTTTAGGAAGGTATAGGAGGTGATCAATCCTGTCTGTCCGCTCTTGGTAGGGATAGTGTCTCCCACTACCGTGCTTGGTACCACTCTCGCTAGGGCGTCCCTTCCCCAAGTGATTCTAAAACGCTGTACACTGTACTAGGAGAATAGAAAAAGGTTGGAGCTAACTGCACTCGTTTACATCGCTGCTTAGAGGTCGGCTGAGTTATGATAGCAGTTTAATACTCTTGATAATACTCTACTAAAACCGCCCCCCCCCCCTCCTCAACTACAACTTCTGTTCAACTGCTCTGATTTGCATCGGACTAACGCCATAACTCTTAGAATTTTATTCCTAATAAACTAATTAATTTTTTTTTGAATTTATTCATAAAATTTATTTTTTATTTTTGTTATAGGTACTATAATTTTTTGGATTCATTATAAATATATTGCCGACGAAGCTAAAAGATTACTTATTAATAAACTGGAAAAGAAAAAAAAGTACTTTCTTTCATCGTGCACAACATATGTTGGATTAAATTGCTAATTTACAAACGCAAGAATATGCACGGTCGATTTTTTTTACATTTTCATGTCTTTACTTTGGCTCATAAACTCGATAAGCTTTACCAAAAAAC
Source organism: Gerris lacustris (assembly GCA_951217055.1). Classification (NCBI taxonomy): domain Eukaryota; kingdom Metazoa; phylum Arthropoda; class Insecta; order Hemiptera; family Gerridae; genus Gerris; species Gerris lacustris. The sequence goes on along the minus strand of OX578286.1, from coordinate 7,747,882 downwards.
GACACCAGAAAGCGTTATACAAGCATTACCAAAAAGCGTTACATAAAAATGTCTCACTGTCTTGCAGACTCGTATGCAAGCAATTTTTTTTTTTCTAAATTGATACTTTAATTCATGTAAAAAATCAAAACAGTTTTGACAGATTAATAGAACGTGGGAAAATTAAATAAATTTGACAAAAATAGGCAAACCATTTGGCATACCTAATGACGTAAGCTTAACTTATATAAACAAAGCTTATATAAACGTAAGCTTAACTTATGTAAAGCGTGACTTATATTCCAACTTTGAGCGTTGAGCTAAATACCTCAAAAACTGCAGGAGCTTTAAAGAAATATCTAAAAATTTTAACCCCCTGTATATCGGAAATGAAGCAATATGAATTTTGAGTCATTAAATGGGCCACAGAATAACCCCCTGCCATATGTACATGATATTTAGGATCACCCTGTATAAGACAAAATAAAAAGTAGCACTTCTTTAGATTGTTACTCCCCTTATAAAAAAAGAAGGGAGTAACAATCTAAAGAAGGTGTACAGAATGTTCTTCTTTAGACTGTTGATCCCCTTATAAAAACAAAAGTGTGATATTCCTTTATCCCAAAGTACATTGGACTTAAAATCCTTTTGTCTAAATAGTTATTTAGTCAAAGTCATTTATATTCTAAAAACAAAACATTGGGGAGTAACAATCTAAAGAAGTAACTAAAAGGTCATTAGAAAAATAGAATTTTCTTAGGTTAAAGAAAATTCAAATTGGCTCACAGAATTTCGTGGAACTTAACGAGAATAAAACTCAGAGGGGAAAAATGGGTTTGACGTCTTTGTTCTGGAAGATTGAAGGGAAAACGAAATGTAATCTTAAGTATATCATGTTTAAGTTTGAAAGCTATTAAAGAGGTTGGTTGAAGTTTGTTTTTGGTTTCATATCAATATGAAGTTTTTGTTTGTTGTCATCTCAGCTTTGCTTGGGGTAAGTCTTGATAACTTCCCCCAATTAACAACCAAGTTATAAGTTCAGTGATGATGACTTCTCCACAAAACTTTCCTTTGGGAAATCTGTACATTTGAGAAGTGTGGTAGGGGGTATGTTCACACTCTTGGGAAAGTTAAGTGGTGGGGTGATGTTTTAAGCAAAATCTCATTTCCTTCTCTTTAGCTTCCAGTTTAAACTTCCCAATCTTCTAAGATACTCCAGTAAGTTAAGAAGCACAGGCTTTTTGATAAAGTCAGAATAAAGTAAGTCAAATAAGATATCCGTAGAGGAGTTAAAACTTACTAAATTAGACTCTGCTTTAATTTATCTTTTCTTCTTGTTTTCTTGTCCGTCCTTTAAGCTTAAGACGTGTTTTAACACTGATCAACGTGTTTCGGCAGAAAACATCTGTGAAACATTCTAGTAAACAATCTTGTAAACGGTGATTTAGTTTCGAATTAAACTGTGCTTCTTTGGAAGACTTTTAATTGAACTGGTCTTTTCCCCATTTCAAAACTTACTCCGTTTACTTTATAACTGAGTTTTTGTATTAGCATTTTTTATTTGAAAATCTTAACACTGGGAATTTGATAGGACGAATATGGATATGAAATATGAATCATAAATAGTCCAGGAGATAGCGTGCAAAAAAATGTGTGACTAACATCAAGCTAGAATTTTGTGTAAAAGTAAAATTCTTGTAGTGCCTTTTAAGAATATGTGGTCGGCTAAGTTCGTCTGCGGGACATAGTTTGGTAATAGACATTTGAAAATAAACAGGTGAAGTGTGTGCTAGTCAGCACACAGCGAGGATCCGTAGGCCACACTATATAGTGTTTAACTGTAAAGTGTATAAACAGTGTTTTTTTAAATTGCTAAAAAGCTTACTTTGAACCATTCTAAGGGTCTGATATTCTCAAAACACACTCTGATAAAGTATTTTTTTTGACACTGAACCGCACTACAACCATATAAACATCGAAAAGACCATAATTATAAAAAAAAACCTATTTTGTCAATAAAAATAAAATAATATTTTTTTCGAAATTTCCAAAAAGTGGTATCTTTACTTTTGGTCGAAGAATGTTCAGGAATTTTTTCAGATTTTTTGCACTTCACATAAGCGAGATAGAGGGGGGGGGGGGGGGGGGCACGTTTCAAACCCGCTTCAAACTCGCCTACGCTCGCCCTATCAAAGTTATAACCAAAGAATTATATATTTTTGTAATCAGCTCGACGTACCATTTCATATGATACCCCTCACGGTGTCGAAAAAAAATTAAAAAATTTTAACCCTTAAGTTTTTTACCCTAATTTGTTTTAAAAATATTTTTTATAAGTCGCTATATTTTTAAAATATGTGGGCAGGTACAAGAGACATACATGCCAAATTTCAAAGTGATCGGACGAAAGGTGTAGCCGTGAGAGCACGCGAGAGGACGGACGGACAGACACACGCAGGAAAATATAAGGGTCCTTGGTTTTGCCTACGGACCCTAAAAACAAACCGGTTAAGAGCGATTTAAGATGGGTATGTATTGTTCTATTATTGCTTTGTACAATTATTACTTTTCCTCACCTTTTTCGAAGGTGAAAAGGAAAAGTATTGTTTTCACCCAAAAAATCCGAAACCGAGGTTTCAGCGGATTTATCAGTTTTGGGTGTGGTTTTTTAGCTGGATGTCAGTCAGTCTGTCTGTGTGTCCGTCGGTCTATCTGTCTGTCACGCATAACTTCCACAGTTTTTATGATACAGACTTCAAACTCGGTACAAAAATCTGTCCTTACATGTAGTTGTGCTGGCTGGAAATTCAGAAATTTGTGACACTATCAACCCCACACCAAGGCAAACATTTACACTGAATTTCGTTTTGATATCAGCCGCCATATTGAAAATATTGACTTTTAAACTTTGAAACTTTAACGCTAAATAATTTCCGAACTATTTCGCCGATTGTACTATAATTCGCACTAACGATATATTTCTATAAGATAAATAAGTCCTCCATATTGTATCTTAATATCTGCCGCCATTTTGAAAAATCTGTTGTCATTTATAGGTTTATTTTAATTTAAATCAAATTATAATTATTATTAACTACGGGAAACAGACAGAGAAAAATAGACTCCAGCGCGGGGATTTGAACCACCGGCCTCTATATTTCCAGTATAGCGCTCTAACCAAAAATCGTAAAATATGAATTTATAGGTTTATGTTAGGTGAGGAAGGTCCGAAACGCCGCGTCTGATTTTTTATATCTTACTTACTTACTTACTTAGCGTAGCTCTACAGCCTAGTGTGGGCTTTGGCTTGTCTCATGATTTGCCTCCAGTCATTCCTTTTCTTCGCTACTGATCTCCATCCTCTTATATGTAGCCTTTTTAAATCTTCTACTTCGTCGATCCAACGTATCCGGGGTCTACCTCTTCGTCGATCCCCATAGACTTGGGCATTTAAAATCTTTTTTGGCATTCTGCCATCCTCCATTCGCTCCACATGCCCAAGCCATCCCAATCTCAGATAATTGATAAACTTACTATATCTTCACTCTTCAAGATACGATCGACCTTCAAATTTGTACGGATCCTCTGCTCACCATTTTCCCCAGCCGCGATTTGAATAGGGTCAAAGTTGCAAAATAAGCCTTGTTACCAGCTTGAATCCTACCAGCAATTTCTTTAGAAATAACATTTTATTATTTATTTTGACCCCAAGGTATATAAAGTCATTGATTTTTTTATATCTATAACTATGATATATAGCTTGGCAATAGATAGCTTACAAATAGCTAAATATCGACGGATGTTCGATTATTTCTAAAACTGCTAGAAATACTTCTAAAATAACAGATTATAATAAGGTTTTAAAAAAGCTACTAATTAGAAAATATAATTTGTTACAAATAAATTCCTCTTATATTCACTCTCTTATTTTTGATCTGAATTTCCACTCGGAATTTTTTTTACCTACCATAAAATTAATGAGACATTTTCCTTACCCTTCTTTTTTCGGATTTTCTTTAATCCTTGAAAAAAAATGCGAATATTTCCTTTAAAACTTTGATCTTTCCAAAGGATTGAGCTTAACAAACTAAAGAACAGAGTCGTACTTTCCCATTAAAAGTAACTTTATCAAAAGAAACAAGTTGACCTTATCAACCACAAAATGGAAGTACTTAAAAAAATACAAAGTACTTATCATATTTAATGATAAGAACCTATTTAAAAAAAAAAATAGTTAATAAGTGTAATAATTAGTACTCTACTCCTTCAAGTTTAAAAGAAAAAATGTCTTTTTTTGATTCTAGTTAAGTAGTTACAAGAACACTTGGGCCAGACAATGACCTGATTCATATTTCTGTCTTTACTCACTCTTTTTCAAAGTAAGAATCTCAAGATAAGATTTCTCAAAAAGTAAGAAATAATTATGATAATTGTCCTTTGATGAACGAACTTATCTTTCATACATTTTTTCTTCTTTGATCCTTGAATTGTTTTGCTCTGTTCTTAACGTAAAGTGTTGGTTGGTTAATGAACTATTTTAAAACAAATTTCAAATGCATAACTTAGTTCTCTTTAAAAATTTAAATTTTAAATATCCTAAGGATGCATTTTTATACATGCAGATTAGAATTACAAAAAATGTTAAAAGAATTACAACTTCTTTTTTTTTCTAAAAAAAAGTATCCAAATGCTTCAGTATTTGTTTAAATATTTCTTATAAACAATAATAATAATGTCAATACATTATACAAATCTATTTTTTAGGATTTTATTACTTCAAAAATCAAATTGCATTTATAGTCCAGTAAATAAATCACAATAAATCAAAGTAAAAGTTTTAAACAAATAAATTTTAAATCGATTCCAAAGTTTATGGGAGGTAGCGCTCTTTTCACTTAGGAATAGGATTTTTCTAAAACATAAATAAACAATAATTTCATTGAAATTATTGTTATGTAGATTAGGCTCCCACGTTTGCACATAAGACTGATTTTTGCTTCCGACCTTTCTGAGAGTAACGGAAGCTATGTGATCGTTCTGAAGAACGAAAATATGTTATGTCTCCGATTTCAAAAATTCCAAGAAAGAAATCCGTTTCAGACATCAGAGAACATTTTTGGTTCCGTGTCTGTCTGTCTGTCTGTTTGTCGCTTAATTTTTGTGAACCAACTTATCTTAAAAACTACTCCTCCGATCTTAATGAAATGAAAGGGTATCATATGATGGTAGGTCATAATGAGCCCATTGTTAGTCCCATATTAGTTGGTACCTTATGCGCCCATTTGTTTCTTCCACATGCGCACAAACATACATTTATTTACACCTATATCTTCAAAAGTGTTTATCTGATTTTTATGAAATTTTGATGGTTCGTCGAAAGTAGCCTACAGATAGCCCTTTATATGTACTAATTATATATACTATAGATTTTTTACCTAGAATTGATCTAGCTAGAGCGCTCTATTTTGAGTCTAATAGTGTACACAGCAGCTAGAGTGTTCTAGCGATAATCCTTGTAAGCTCTAGTTAGAGAGACTAGCTAGACTAATCATGCGCAGTGTACACAAAGTCAAAAAGCTCTAGCTGGAGCACTCTAGCGACCATCTCTCCAGGCTCTAGTTAGAGAGTCAAGCTAGACAAATTCTCAAAACACATAACCAAACTTCTGATAAAGTATATTTTTGCCACTGAACCGGACTACAACCATATAAATACATCGAAAAGACCATAGTTATAAAAAAAACGTATTTTGTCAATAAAAAATAAAATAATATTTTTTTCGAAATTTCCAAAAAGTGGTATCTTTACTTTTGGTCGAAGAATGTTCAGGAATTTTTTCAGATTTTTGCACTTCACATAAGCGAGATAGAGGGGGGGGGGGGGGGGGGGGCACGTTTCACACCCACTTCAAACTTGCCTACGCTCGCCCTATCAAAGTTATAACCAAAGAATTATATATTTTTGTAATCAGCTCGACGTACCCTTTTATATGATACCCCTCACGGTGTCGAAAAAAATAAAAATATTTTAACCCTTAAGTTTCTTTACTCTAATTTGTTTGAAATTTTTTTTTTTTTTAAGTCGCTATATTTTTAAAATATGTGGGTAGAGACAAGACACATACATGCCAAATTTCAAAGTGATCGGACGAAAGGTGTAGCCGTGAGAGCAGATGACAGACGGACGGACAGACACACGCAGGAAAATATAAGGGTCCTTGGTTTTGCCTACGGACCCTAAAAATGGGAGTATTTTGAGGCACTTAAGTTCATGAACACTTTTTTTTAATTTTGATCTTTTTCATTTTGCTTCCGAGCTTACCGAAGGTAACGGAAGCATTGTGTTCACTTTTGAGAACAGAAAAGTTTTATGCCTCCGATTTTAAAAATTCCAAGACAGAAATCCATTTCAGACATCTGGAAACATTTTTGGTTCCGTGTCTGTCTGTTTGTGTCGGTATGTGTGTCCGCGAATCGTGCGACGATAACTTGAGTAAATGTTGCCCGATTTTGATGAAATTTGGTAGACATGTTTATTTTACCAATGCTCAGGTCGAGTTCGTTGGACAACGTTATCCGTTTAAACGTGAACTTCAAATTTAGAATTGGAATTTTCGGTCTGGAAAAAATCAAACCTAATCTATTCAATGAGACGAACATTTTTTTCAAATACAATGTTTTAGTAAAACCAACAGCGACACCGCTATGAAGTGTTAAAGATCGCTAAAAAATGTTAATTGTTCTTACACAATAAACTATATAACAATAAAGTAATAACACTTTAATGTTAATATAACAATAAAGAAGAACATATTTTGCTCTCAAACAAAACAAGAACATACAAAAAATGTAATGTGAGATACAATGAAAACTCTAGCTAGACCAACTCTATATGACTAGTTAGACTAATTAATCTCTACAAGTGTACACGCGTAGCCGAGCGTCTAGATTTGCTCTAGCTAGATATGATCTAGGACTGCTATATCTAGAGAAATATTATCTGCAGTGTACACGCGTTAACGACCATCTAGATTTACTCTAGTTAGATTTGCTCTAGGTCTGCTCTACCATTGCTCTAACTAGATAAGAAAGCTCTACAGTGTACACACAATGCTAGTGTACTCTAGGTAGATAGTGCCTACTCTAGCAATATTTTTCTCTACAGTGTATCGGCACCTTAAGAAAGCAAGCTTTTTTTTTAAGGTAAAACATTTTAAGAAACGGAAATTACCAAAGAACCTTCAAGAAAACAAACAATAAACAATATATTTTTTAAAAACCACCTGTTTCTGGATTCTGAAGGTCCATAAATAATTTAAATCCATTAAAATCTCAAAATTAAATTTTCACACTATCACAATACTTCCTCTCTACATATTTATACGTATATGAGAAAGAAATGTAAAATGTACTTCACAAAGAGAACAAAAAAACAAAAAAACGAAAAACCCACTCTCTTTTAAAATAAGCCATTCATAAAAAAACATCAGAAAACCGTGTCTCCAAAAAAAAACCTTCTCGTTTTCATACTTACATGAACTACCCTTTCATAACATCACAGGTTGATCCAAACAAAGAGCAACAAAAAAAAACCCTAGATTAAAAAAAAAGTAGAAACGTCGTGCAAACTTTGATACAGGTAAAAAAAACTGAAGATGAATGAGCAAAAAAAGGCTTTTGGGTTATAGTGCGCCTTAACAAGTAGCCTTTATCCGTTTTTTTGAACTTTTGAAGAGAACAAGGACCCATAGTCGTACTTCGTATATCATAAAAGACAATTTTTTTTCTGAAAACATAAGTCCTTAACTTTGAACCTTTGGTAGTTCTTTTAGTTCATATTTCAGACTTGTACCTCTTAAAAAATGCAGTCGTTAGACTTTTTCATTTCTTTTTACATTCAAAAGTGGGCTTTTTTTACTGAATGTCTTAATGTTTTTTTTTTAGTTTTTGGCTTTTTTTCTTTATAATATTTTGTTTTTTTCGAGTATGTTGTTTCGTTTTTAAAAAGGTAAATTATAAAGAGAAGTGGCTACGAAATTTGAGAGATGCAGGAAAAAAAAAATTCTTGCTGGATAAATATATAGCTTCCGAGCTTACCGAAGGTAACATAAGCTATGTGATCGTTCTGAAGAACGAAAATATTTTAGGACTCTCTCAAAAATTCCAAGACAGAAATCCGTTTCAGACAGGTAAAATTTTTGGTTCCGTGTCTGTCTGTCGGCCAATTTTTGCGAACCAACATATTTTAAAAACTACACATCTGATTTTAATGAAATTGGTATGATAGTTCATAATTAGCTTATTGTTGGTCTCATATAAGTTTCAACCTTCTACGCTCATTTGTTTTTCTTCCACATGTGCACAAACATACATTTATTTACATCAATAGCTTCAAAAGTATTATCTGATTTGCATGAAACTTTTATAATTTATTGAAAGTAGCCCGCAGATAGCTACAGACTAATTAGAACTGTATACGGTCTTTAACTTTTGTAATATTTTTAATTCATGTAATAAATCAAAACAATTTGGACAGATTAAAAAAACGGGGGAAACAACTAAACTAATTCGACAATAATAGCTTGTAAAAGCATAAAATCAATATAGTTCGTGATAGGATGCGAGGAAGCTATGTGCCACACTACTTGGCTGTCTATTTTATTGTGTACTGAGTTGAATTGAATTAAAATGAATAGAAAATAGCTTCGTTTACATGTTGTATTGAAAACTATTTGAATACGGTATCTTTCTATGTAAATATATTATATTCTATGTAAGATACCGTATATTTAATCTAGTTCATTTCAAGGTCGAAGTATCGTATTGAACACACTTTCAGTTACATATGAACATCTTACTGTAATGAGATCGTATTAAGGCATGTGCAATTTTATTTTTCTCTCCCGGGTAACCTGACACGTCGACCCTACAAAAATAACCTTTTTTCACAGCCATCATAAAATTATCACGTGTCAAAAATCAGCTGTTTTTCTAATGAAGTCAGAAATGTATCCTAATCTCAGAACAAGGAAGGGGTAGAGGGAACAATCCGATTTGAAAAATGGTTCATTATGCTCCCTCCTATACTAAACCTCCCAAGCGAGCTCAATCCTAACTAAAGTGATCACGTGGTCACTGGTCCTTGTCTTATTGGTCTATTCCTTGTTCTTAGCACAACAAATCCTTATCAGTAGCATTTATTTGATACCCCACTCAAAGAAAATTGCTATTGGTTATATAGGAACTGTTACACGTTTATTAACGATGTTACTGGCTTTAGATAATTAATAAGATTAATAACAAACATTAAAGGTCATATTTATAAAGAAAACTGTTAAAAATTAAAATATTATAAGTCGTAAGAAAATATCACATATGCTTATCAGCTGATATCAGATAAATTTCGAGTTTTTATCGAGATATCGATACTGTTTCACCAAGCTGCCGCTTGAAAGTGTTAGCATATGGGGGGAGCATAATGAACCACTTTTTGAGACCCAGATTCTATAGTATTGTTCCCTCTACCACTTCCTTGCTCTGAGATCCTAATTATTTTTTAAACACGGTCATGTAAACAGACATAAGTTAAAAACAGTAACCGAATTGAGATTATTTTTAATACACCATATAAACTAATAATATTTTATTTGAAGTAAATATCAGAGTACAGATGAGAAAAAGTTTTTATCAACGAGGGAAACACTTTATTCACAAAAATAACAGTGATGCTGCCCAAATAGAATGGGTTGCTAAACACACAGCGTACTGATCTATCGTGAGACATTACTTAAATAATTAAAATAATATTCTGTACAATTAATTAAATGACATGGTCAAAACAATTATATACTAAATATAAACATTCTATCTCTGTTTAGATGCGTAGAAAACGATTCTTTTCGTAGTTGTATTCATTGTGGATGCGCGTTTCATAATTCTTTCTTTACCTTATCACACGATCAGTGTGTTTGTTTACATTTAACAAATTTGCTAATTTGTTTGTTTAATTAAAGTAACTGTTTTTTTGTTTTTTTTATTATTAAAAAATCCAACAATCGTAGATAAAGTACGGTACGCAACTCGTGCGAAAACTGCATTTTGCTTTGCTCGTGTGGTTTTACTACCCTCGCTATGGCTCGGGTGCAAACTCTACACTCGCACGCATAATTCTACTTTCCGCACTAGACGCGTAATGTACTATTACTAGCAGTGTGATAATTTGGAAAAACCCTAATATAAAATTATTTATCCAACTTTAATTTATTATACAAAGAAATGGAATTGTTATAAGTTATTATTTAACTCATATATATTTTTATTGTTATTTTAGAACAATATAACTAACATGATTGAAAATGATCTTATAAAAGGGTCGAAACATCTCATAATGGAAAAAACTAATTGTTTTTATCTTCGCCTAACCACCTCTAACCATCCATCAACTTAAAAAAAAGGTGTTAATTTTCTCTCTTCCATGTTCCACTTCCAAAACTTCGAAAATTTCCAAAATCCGTTGAATTTTCCGAAATCTAATTATCCTGGTATAAATTGGCCCCGATATACACTTCTGTAACTGTAGCTTACTGTGGAATACGCTTGCTAATTTAATATCTTTTCTTAAAGCTTCCCTCTTTTACCAGATTTCAAGCTATTCATTCCCCCTTCTTAGACTACTTTAAACCAATTACCGATTTATTCGGATCTTTTGAAAACGTTTTAAGAAAATATATTCTCTTTAGAACATAATTATATTTACTCAGCAACAGTTAGATTTTAACTTAGGGTAATTGGTAGTAAGACAATTCCATTAGCGTTTGCTTTTCTTTCCATAAATCTAATAAGAGTGTATCTTTCGAAGAATTCGGCGCCTGAGATTTAAAATCTTGACGTTTTGAATCCATGAATGAGATAATTCTAAAGGAAATTTTTCATGATGTGAGCATTTGTGAGTTTCTAATGTCTGTTAACGATTTGTTTGCTACAAACCTATCTTAAACAAATTTTGAAAAGTCAGAAGAAGAACCGCGTTCAATAGTCGGCGAAGTAAACGTTAAACGAAAATTAAGCTTTCTTGCGAAACTGCTATGTTACTTTGAATTTCTTTTTGGTGTCAAACAAACAAAAAATTAACCGCCACTCCAAATATATACGAGCACTAACTAACACATTTGGTCTTAGCTGGGTTTCACTCGGCCTGGGACTTGGCGAGCCTCTAGACTCAAGAGCTTCGAGGCACGTGCTCATAGAATTGTGGTTTGTCGAATCCTAAACAGGAAAGATCGAGCCCAGTATGTTCCCACAACTCAAGTTATGACACACTTCAAGTCAAGCTCGCCGTGTCAACGCTCGCCGTTGGTACCCAGCTTTTGAAACACTGACAAGCAATGATCGCGTTCGGTAGTGTTCGATATCTTTCGTTCTACTTGTTTGTGAACCCAGCTTTTGAAATACCGACAACCAATGGATTGCGTTCGGCAGTGTTCGATATTATTAGTTCATACTTATTTGTGAACCCAGCTTTTGAAATACCAACAAGCAATGATCGCGTTCGGTAGTGTTCGATATCATTCGTTCATACTTGTTTACAGGGCCGTCGCGTGGTTTGTAGGCGCCCAAGGCAAGACTTTAATCGACGCCCCCCCCCCCCCCGTAAAACTCGTAATTTTGTTCGTTCCAGTTTTGGTTCGGGGGATGATACCCTAGCTCTTTAAAGCCACCCATTATCCACCACCCATGGTCTTTAGTGCTCTTTTTTGTCGTCTATATACAAACTTCAAACATTGAAAGGCAATCGCCTGGCTTTTGCATGAGCAAATGTCAGAATTTCTCTAAAGTCTAAGTTTTTTGCTGTGTCATTTTCTATTGCTTGAATGGCGAGAGAGTTCATCCTTTCCTGTGCTATTGTAGGGCGCAAATAAGTTTTTATAAGCTTCAGCTTACTAAAGCTTGGTCAGGCACTAGCAACTGTCACGGGTATTGTTAGTAACACTCTTAACGCGACCCACAAGTTTGTAAACAAATCTTTACTGTTTGTGTTTTTGATCATACACAAGACTTATTTTGTTCTTGTTGTTTCCAAGATCCAAAATCGAACTTACATGTGTCAGTTAAATGTCTTTCAAGGTCCAAACAAAATTGTTTTAGATCTTCTTTTCCTGGAAGTTGAGCAACATTACCCAAAAATCCCCACACTTGTTGGTGTTCTTTCAACGCAGTTGACCTCTTCTTAAGTGAGTTCAAAACGTTATCCACTAATGGATAAAAAAACTTCTCTCATAAACGTTTCTTCAGGTGACGATGCACTTTCTCAGAAGACTCATACAAAAAACCGCGTTTTCGTTTACGAATCCTTTTTCGGGAAAAGCAGGTTCAATACCAAGTTCAGCAGCTATTTCTTTAGGGGAGATTACTGCGTCCACATATCCATTCTCTCTAAATCTGTTTAAAGACTCCAAACACTTATTGAACTTTTCAGAACAGTTACTGATTACCTCTTCCCCTTGAATGCTTTTACTGATCAAATTAACTTCAAAAAGAATGTCATTCCACAAGGTCAAAGTTACGATGAAGGAAGAGTCTTCCATCTGGTTAGTCAAAGATTGAGTTACAGAGGCTGTTTGGGGGTCATCAATTTTGTCGTTTAACTCAACCAATGCATTTCTAACTTCCACGTATTGGAGTCTAACAGCCCGAACAGCACTTAAGCATGCTTCCCAACGCGTTTCACACACTTGCTTTAAAGTAAGTGATTTAGTATGGTCGCTTATTACACACCAGCGCTTCGCGCTTTGTTGAACTAGAGAAGATGGTAAAGAGGCGTTGTAAAATACCAAATAAGATGTAGATTTAACTGATGATTTTGCACCATCAGCAATTACTAGGTTTAGGCTATGGCACCCACAATATTTCGATGACCCACGAAAAGCCATATTGTGCTCTGTTAGATATATGTATATAGTAATTTCCACTAACCGACGCAATACTTCTTCTTAACGCTGAGCCTCAGTTTCAATTTGCTTAATGATGTGCTGGTTGATTGATGTTTCTTCTATAATTCTTTTTTCTGCTTCAAACCATGAAGCCATATTTTTAAAATGGTCTGGTGAGAACTCATGGGATTTTAAACGGTCTGCCAAATTTTTCCAGTTGTTAAAACCCATTGCTTGACCAAAATGTGACTTTCATGAGGGATTAAACAATTTTTTTTTATCCACGGTGGCGCCCCCCAGATCGCGGCGCCCAAGGCGACCACCTTGGTCGCCCCACCCACGCGACGGCCCTGCTTGTTTATGAACCCAGCTCTTGAAATACCGGGAAGCAATGGATTGCGTTCGGCAGTGTTCGATATCATTCGTTCTTACTTCTTTGTTTGTTATTGCGTCCACACTCTTTCATCCAAAGGAAGAAGTATAGACGCAACAACAACTACATAGTATAAAACAAGTATATTCGTACATTTGTTTGCAGTTGTAGTTGTAGTTTTTTCTGCACTATGACACGTTTTTCGAAGTTTCTCTGTTCCAGAAAGAAGTTGACTTGTCTCTCACTAAATCTTTGTATTAGTGTAACTCGTTTTCTTCTGCAATAGGCACTGATGATGGCCTTTTAAAGGCTGAAAGCTGATTTGTTATTAAAGTCATTTCAATTTATGTGTAAAGACAGTTCGTGATATTCCTTTATGAATGATGAACTCCAAGACACTCCCTTAATAGTCCAGGAGATAGCGTGCAAAAAGTGTCTGACTTACATCAAGCTAGAATTTTGTATACAAGTCAATCATTTAGCGCCTTTTAAGAAAATGTGGTCGGCTAAGTTCGTCTGCGGGACATAGCTTGGCAATAGGCGTTTGAAAAAAACAAACCGGTGGAGAGCGGCCATGTCTCACCAATTATGGTGGACAATGTGATTTTCATGATCCTGAGTACAGAATTAGTAGACCAAAAATCAAGTCAATGTTATTTTCACACTTGATAGGTTAGTTATTCAAATATTACTAAAAATCAACGTGGTCTCCTGTCAAGGGACAAACTAACATCAACTTGATTTTCGGTCTACTAACTAATTCTGTACTCAGGATCATGAAAGTCACATTGTCCACCATAATTGGTGAGACATGGCCGCTCTCCACCGGTTTGTTTTTTTCAAACGCCTACTGCCAAGCTATAATGTCCAGCAGACGAACTTACCCGACCACATATTCTTAAAAGGCGCTAAAAGATTGACTTGTATACAAAATTCTAGCTTGATGTTAGTAGACATTTTTTTACACGCTATCTCCTGGACTATAAGGGATAAGGGAGTGTCTATGGTGTTGTTGTTAGATAAGGGCCTTATCTAACAGATCTTTTATCAGTTTACTGTTTACATTAACCCTCTGCCCGGAATGCGATTTGCATCCCCAAGTTTCGAAACATCGGTATTTTTTCCGACACCATATTTTTGGGTTACCCATGTTGTTTGGGTACCCATGCTTAGTAGAAAACATAATTAAAGACCTTTATAACAATCCATTTATAAAAATCATTGAAATGGCAATGAAAATTATCATTAGAGTGCTGGAACAACTGTAAAAATTACAGGTTCAGTGATAGACCATCTATTAATCTTATCAGGACACGAACACAGGAAACAAAAATCTAACCAAAAGTGGAATACCGGTAGATTCTACCGACAGACCTCAACAATTTTGATGATTATGCCCAGAAAAAATCAAGTAGTGGAGCGGCAACCGTCTATCTTATATGGTAAGATGTCCACTGATGTTCTGGGCAGAGAGTAAAGAATTCTAAATTTAACATCTTTAGACCTTACGGCATATTATGCACGATCGATTTTACACGAAGGATAAGAAGAAATTATGATACTTTATAATTGATGCTTTCCTTTTAAGTTGTACCACAATTTCATCCTTAAAAAGGAACAATTTTTAATAGAAATATAAGGTCAAAATCATGTTCGGTCAACAATATCCTAATAGGGGTTCACTAGGTCATGTTTGAAAATAGTTTATAGCCAAAAAAAAAATCATCTTAAAGCATGACAGAGGACTAAAGTAAGGGTGATAACCACGACGTGTTATGCACGGTTTGACGCGTTCTACTTGGAAAACTAATAGACCGTGAAGCAACCTCTTCCTTTAAAGAGAAGAATCCTTTTCATGTAAGGAAGTACTCAGTAAACCGGAACTAAGTAGGCAAACACTTAGTAATATTATATTAGAAGTAAGCAGAGTAATCATGTTGAATTTCTATAGTGAAATTTTGCTTATATCTATCAAATTTGTCCATTACAGTGATTCTTTACATATTTGTTTGGCTAGGGGCCCCCAAAAAGTTCTTGCGGGGGGCTCCCTAATGCCCATAGCTAGTTTCAGATCCAGTAAAAAGGACAAATCTTGTAAAAAATTGGACAAATCCAGTAAAAAGGAACAATAAAAATAAAACGAAGTATATCGGACAGTGCAAAATTGGTGGGCCAAATAGTGCAGTTTTAGCATTTGATGTCAAAAGAGAAAATTTTATTTCAAGAATAAATCTTTTCCTTTTATATTCCCAAAATATTCCTAGCCTTCCTGTCGCTCAATTTTGAGTGACCTTACATATCTTAAAAAATACTCGTCCGACGACAGGTCATTAGTCCATTATTGGTCCCATATAAGTTTTACCCACGCCCATTTGTTTCTCTTCCACATGCGCACAAGCATACAATTATTTACACCTATATCTTCAAAAGTGCTCATCTGATTTTAATGAAATTTGCGTGGTTTATCGAAATTAGCCAGCAAATAATTCCAGAATAATTTCAATCGTCTGCAATCATTAAAGTTTGCTAAATTGATACTTTAATTCACGTAAAAAATCAAACAGATTTTGACAGATTTAAAAAACGGGGGAGAAATTAAATAAATTTGACAATAATAGGTTGTAAAAGCATATAATCATTAAAGTATAAGAAATAGGACGCGAGGAAGCTATGTGCCACACTAATTGGCACACTATTTTGATAGTCGACGAGCAAAAAAAGATATCCCTACCTACTCTGGTCATACCTTTTCTCTTGGTTTCTTTAACTCCTTAAACTAGAAGTGACTCCTGCTGTGAGTCATATAGGAGTTATTACAGGTCACTAATAAGCTTATTTATTATTGTTTCAGGTGAGCGAATTCATCTTTTGGGTATTTGAACAAAGTTAATGCCTTGTTACCAAATTGTGTTTTTGGGAGATATTTTATAAGCTTCGTTTGATTCTTCTAGGAGAAGTTATTTTTATGATACATTTTGATAAAATGTTTAATAATAATTAAATGTACCTAGAAAAACTAGAAAACTAATAAATGGAAAACACTGGGCTAAGAAATTATGAAATCGTATATGAGAAAGTTTGTCAGAGTTGTCTCGGATCGATTTTTTATTTGTATATTATGTTAACCCGAAATCAGTCAGGACGAGATTTCCCTGCTAAATCAACTTTAGTCAAACCTAGTTACCTAGTTTTGACATAGGGCTCATTCACACTGGGATTCCGGAATGTGATTCACGAATGCGATTCGTGTATGAGATTCAAAAAAGTATCAAGATTCAGTATCTCGGCGGGTCATTCCCCCCACTTTTCCTAGTTTTGATCCCACTTTTATTATACACTAACATATATATGTATTTAATTTTTAAATAATTAATTATATTTTATTTATTATTATATTCATAATTAACATATTTAATTTAAAGTAAATAAAACAATTGAAAAAAAAAATATATATTAAATAGTGTATATTACATTGATTTATTAATATATTTATATAATTAAAATATTTTGTAAATAAAATTATTTATAATAAAATATTATAATTAATGATATTACAGTAATTATTATGAATTTATAATTGAAATATTTTATTTAAAGAAAATAAATAGCAAGAGGATTGAAGCAGAATGCGATTCAGAATGGCCTAGTCTGAATGGGCCCATATAGCGCAATGTATCATGAGCCGCTTTTTAAGAAGAATTCTAAAAAGAATCGAGGCGGCTCACGGGGACGGGATACTCGATTTGAGAATTTCATACGAATCGCATACCGGAATCGTAGTCTGAATGGACATAAGCAAAATACATAGGCCGCCTGGTATCATTAGAATCTTCGATTCGTGAATCGCATTCCGGAATCTCTAGTGTGAATGAGGCCATACAGTTAAATTTTTGCATACAGTTTTACTCCTGACTAGTCAATATCTTAACTAGTTTTGACTAGGAAATTTTAGTTATAACTGATTTCAGGTTTTTCCGGTAACATAATATATTATATGAACATGTGCATTTTGCAATATAATAAATATATTCATAAACAACAATTATACTCAACATGCACATTTAGTCACATTACAAATGTATTCATAAACAATAATACACAATCAATCTTTTTAAATTCCACTTTGTTTTAAGTATTCCGACTTTTTTTTTTTATTCCTAATGTTCTTTTGAATAATACCCAAAAAGGGGGCTTATACCATAATTTATTTTTTTAAAAATAAGGGCGAGATGGTAGGCTTCATTTTTCTTTAAAAAATATATTCTTTTTTTCTCTCTATAATATATTTTCTGTGGAGGGGTTAGAAGGCATTTTTAATGGGGAGAGCGAAGTATAAATATATAAAAATGGTTTCAAAATAAATTAAATGTTAGGGGATGAAAAAAAAAAATATATATCAAATGATTATGTCTCATTTTACGGTACATTAAAAATATCATGAAAAAAAGTTAGAAGCTGTTTTTTTCGAAGGAAATTAAATGCAGGGGTTACTTATTATATAAAATCGGAGGGTGAGGAAGTAATAAGTTATGATTTCTTTTTTAATGGAAGGGGTTTAAAATAGAGAGAAAAACGAGCTAAGTCAGAAAAAAACGTACGATGTAATTAAAAAGAGAAATGAAAACTAAATCGAATGAGTTATATTATAAAGAAGAATTGAGAGGAAATTAAAATGTAGCATGCCAAATAACAAATTACCCTATGGTATAAAGGCAATTAGTTAGGGATAGAGATATATATAAAAATTAAAATGGTAGGAGGAATATGGAGGAATAAAGATTTAAAATATAAAGGATTGGCTGAAACGAAGAATGATTGAGTTGATACTCATCATATACTAAGGATTTGATGAAGATGGGCTGAACATAACGAAAATGGAATTAAGATGATACTAGGCCTACACTAGGATATGATAAAGATGGGCTGGACAAATCGAAAAAATAGATTGGTGATGGTATTAGGCCTGGCAAAGGTCTTACACTAAGGATGTGATGAAGATGGGCTGGACATATCGAAAGAATGGAATTGAGGTGATATTAGGCCTGCCAAAGGTCTTACACTAAGGATATTATGAAGATTGGCTTGCTAGACATATCGAAATAATGAGCGATGGAAGAAGATTGAAAAGGATATCTGTAAAAGGAAGATCTGTAAAAAGCATATGAAAGATCAGTGAAAAGGATATGGAAAATCAGTGGAAAGGATATGGAAGATCAGTGAAAAGAATATGAAAGATCAGTGAAACGGATGTAGAAGATCAGTGAAAAGCACATGGAAGATCAGTGAAAGGCATTTGGAAGATCACTAAAAAGCATATGGAAGATTAATGGAAATCATATGGAAGATCAGTGAAAAGGATATGAAAGATCAGTGAAAAGGATATGAAAGATCAGTGAAAAGGATGTGGAGATCAGTGAAAGGATCAGTGAAAAGCATATGGAAGATCAGTGAAAGGCATTTGGAAGATCACTAAAAAGCATATAGAAGATGAATGAAAATCATATGGAAGATCAGTGAAAAGGATATGGAAGATCAGTGGAAAGGATATGGAAGATCAGTGGAAAGGATATGGAAGATCAGTGAAAAGGATATAGAAGATCAGTGGAAAGGATATGGAAGATCAGTAAAAAGGATATAGAAGATCAGAAGAAGGATAAGGAAGGAAAACGTTGTCGGAAAATGAAAGATTGGCAAACCAAGGATAGATGGAAAGGCGAGGTAGAAAACGACCTGAATATCCAAGGAGCTCAATGATAGAGTCAGATGGCACAAGATAAAGAAAGATGGACGGCATTAACTTGAGAGTTCAAGAGCCACCTTGGTGTGTAGCGCCTAGGTGTAAGTGAATAAAGGGCTTGCACAATTATATGGGCTTGTACAGATAGTGGATCAGCTTGTCGCTTCATCAATTGTATAAACTGTATAATTGATATTGATAACCTGATCAATGCACCGTCTAAGTAGCTACCCATTTATATCGTGATGAAGGATGAAAATTGATTTTAGCCTTATGTCGGAGTCGGGAATCGAACCCAAAACTCCTTCTTCCAAAGTGTGAATTACAACTAAGACCTCTTAAAATTATTAACATAAATATGATAAAAAACGTACCTTGCTGAAAGCATAATTCTGTGAGCGTAAACCGGCATTTCATCTCTTCCAAGTAAAAATAGTATATCAGCAGAGTCCTTGTCATCTACAAGTCTTTGCAGATCCTCGAGCAACTGTGGTACTCCTGATAACGCCTTATCACACCCCCCTCCACTTGTTGCCACTCTCGTACCCATGATCTATAAAAAGTTGAATGGTGTTAATGAAGTTTTCATAATAATGTATCAATAATTCTAGTTTTGAGATGAAGTTATGAAAATGATTGTGAGAATCATTCCAAAGTTTAAATCAAAGATGGAGATTTACCAGGGAAATCCTAATAATTACTATGTTTCCACGATGTTTAAATACGGATTGAATACGGGTTGAATACAGTTTTTAGATCCAAAGTGTCCATGGAAACCTAGATTGAATACTGATTAAATACGATACCGATCCCGATACAATTCCCTAAATTCTGGGATCGTATCTGGATCGAGTTGCATGGAAACACTTGAACTCGATCCTGACATGAGCAGAGCGTGGGTGTGAGCGAACCTAGCATATTTCTGTAGAAACTGTAGTCAAATCTGTCAAAATACGTAATAAAAAACAAGGTTATAAAAGGAGAAGGTTACAAAATTATTTATAACCTTTAGCAAATGTAACCAAGAAAATGATCGTTCTTTTATTTCGTATTAATACGGATTCAATACTACTTATGGAAATACCTAACTTATTAAATCCCAAATTAGGATTCAATCCGTATTTAAACATCGTGGAAACGATTTTTAAAATTTTGTAATCATTATGTAATTGATTTTGTAATCATTATTTAATCGATTTTGTAATCATTATGGATTTATCAGGTAAAATTATGAATTAACCAGATAAAGTTATGGATTTGCCAGATAAAGTTATGGATGTACTAGATAAAGTTATGGATTTACAAGATAGAGTTATGGATTTACAAGATAGAGTTATGGATTTACCAGATAAAGTTATGGATTTACCAGGTAAATGATTGGTTGTTTTGAACTGGATTTTGGTACCACTTCATAATTATGACTAGAGAGGTTAATTGAGAGCAACACATCAATATTGTCTACCACATTTTTATATTAATGATTAACATAAGCGTTTCGACATTTTATGTCATCTTCAGTGATAACATAAAAAGGTAAAGTCGTTACTTAGTACTAAGTAGAGACTTTAGTGGTGTATACACTTTACCACTAAAGTAGAGACTTTCTATTAACCTCTCTAGTCATAATTACCAGGTAAAATTATGGATTTATCGGGTGAATCCACAACTTTCATTTTGCAGTTATCTTGGCTATCCAGTTATTATTATTAGTAATTGTAATTATTTTTTTAGTTATTTATTAGTTATTATTATTTATTACTAAAGAGGAAGAGAAAGATAAGAATCAATTTAAGTATAATTTGAACTAATCTGATAATTTTCAACAAATAACTTTTTAAAATGTAATTTTAAAAAAAAATCGGGTACAGGGTACCTCGGAACTTGTCCTCACTTCAGAGGCCACTAAAGTGGCCTCTCCTGCTGCTTCGCAGCAGGAGGAAGCAGCATTGGACGTGCTCAGTACTTGGATGGGTGACCGTTCTGAACTAACTGATTTTTTATCATTCTTCAAAAAAAACCTTATTTTTAATACCTATATTTTATTTAATTATTTGAAGTTTGGCGGTATTTTGACAGATGTAAACCAACTTTGACGTCATCAAAATTATCGCACTACTAAATAATTATATTCACTTATAACTTTTAAACTAATTAATAGAATTTCATCGGGTTTTTTAATATTTGTTCCTTCATTTTTTCCGGTTCGAACGATATGCTATGTGTCAAAAACCTATTTATACTTTCAGTATTATTAATGTCAAAGTTTAAAAATTCAAAAATGTGTAACTTCAAAATGGCGGCCAAAATCAAAATGAAATTTAGTGATCTTGTTTGTCATACAGAGAGGTACATTCGAGCCAAATTTCAACTCGATCAGGACCATTTTCGATTTATTACGATTTTTTTAAATGTTTGCTGGCCCAGCAAACTGGGTTCAAGATGGCGGAAAAAGTTGATTTTACGGGCGGCACAACTACAGGTTAGGACTGATTTTTCTGCCAAGTTTCAACTCTCTAGGTTAAATACCTTGGGCGCTACGATGATAACACACATACACACACACATACATCATGCTGAAAACCACTCAGGCAGTAGCGTACACAGAACATTTTTTCGGGGGGGGGCCAACCTAATTTAACTTATATGCGGGTTTAGCATACCCCATAATTTATTATAATTGTAATTTCTCCCCCTTTTCAACACTCTAATTTCAATTTCTAACCTCATATTTAATTAAATTAAAATTCTATGAGGTAACACTTCACTATGTGATGTGATCGTTCTAAAGAACGATCACATCACATAGTGAAGTGTTACTCCGATTCCAATAATTCCAAGACAGAAATCTGTTCCAGTTATCAGACATTTTCGATCCCGTTTCTGGCTGTTAGTCTGTCTCTCGCTCAATCATGGCGAACAATTCTTAAAAACTACTCTTTCGATTTTAATGAAATTCGGATGGCAGTTAATTAGCATATAAAAAGTCCATTGTTGGTCCTATATAAGGTCCAATCTTCTGGTCCCATTTCCCTCCACCACATTTCTCCACCTGCCACCATTTCTCTTCCACATGTGCACACACATACATTTATTTACACCTTATCTTCAAAAATATTCATCTGATTTTATAAAACTTATCTGATAGAAGCTCACAGATTAATTTTAACTGTCTGCGCTGTTTAAATTTTGGTAAATTGATACTTTAAGTCATGTAAAGATTCAAACCAATTTTGACTAATTTAAAAAAGGAGGGAACATTGAGTAAATTTAACATGAATAAAGTATCAATATAGCAATATTTTAAGAGCGCAGACGGTTGAAATTATTCTTGGGTTATCTGCGGGCTACTTTAAACAAACCATTAAAATTTCATAAAAATCAGATGAGTACTTTTGAAGATATAGGTGTAAATAAATGTATGTCTGTGCGAATGTGGAAGAGAAATAAATAGGTGCAGAAGATTGAAACTTATACGGGATTAGCAATGTTATAACCTGGCTAATTATGACCTACCATTAAAATTTCAATAAAATGGGACGAATAGCTTTTAAGATATGTTGGTTTGCAAAAATTGAAGGACAGGCGGACACGGGACCCAAACTGTACCCTGAAGTTGAACAGATTTCTGTCTTGGAATTTTTGAAATCGGAGACATAAAAATTGTTCGTTCTTCAGAACTGTCACATATCTTCCGTTTCCTTTGGTAAGCTCGGAAGCAAAACGTGATCCATACTGCAAAAGCAAACGTGGATTTGGAGCACATACGAATTTCAAATTTTTATCTAGAAGAGAATTCTTCTCTAAGAAAATTTAATACCTATTGCAAAACAAAAGAATTATTCGCTCATTCGCTGGGTAATTACATGGGACATTTAACATCAAATGTTTTCTGAACGCTTTTTGAGTTTTTAGATTATTACTATGTAATATGAATCAGTTTTTTCACAAAATGATAAACCGATTTATTTATATTGCCCCTGTTTTCCCACTACATGTCGACGAACACTAGCCCAACCTGAGTCAGCAAGAGGGGAATGCCGCATAGACAAGAGGACCCACGTAGCGTTCTACACACAATCCTGGTCCAAAACAAAAATTTGCTACTGAAATCCACAACCATCATTTTCCCGTTTAAGCCAGTCTAGTGTGCATATTTTAATTCAATTAATTTAATTCCATCGGCAAAAGTTCGAGTTGACTCGGGTCTCATTTAATTTAATGTGCTTAACACCTAGGCCGAGCCAGCAATCGGCTCTATTATTGAACGCATCCCAATTTATTTTGATGCATAATTTCCATCGGCAAAATCGGGCCTACTAGCAATCGCAGGCCGATTCATTGTACTCATCCTAATCAATTCAATGCACTTAATTCTATAGCAAAAAATCCGGGCCTAGCAGTCAATCGGAGCAGTCTATTTTTTGAATCCAAATTCAATTCATTGCATTAGGATTCGTAAAGAATTGAAGCTGTCCTATAATGCAACCTATGCTATTGAACTGGACTAAAACCACAAAAAAATCATTGAATTCAATTGGCGAAAAATCGGGCCCAACCGAAATCGGGTCGATCATGTTAAATGTTTTTAGTTTCACTGGCAAAAATCAAGGCCTAATCGGCAAATGAGCCGATTTATTTCATGCATCCTAATTTAATTCAATGAATCTAATTCCATCAGCAAAAATCTCGGTCCAGCCAAAATCGGGCTGCTATATAGTTATAGTTTCATCGACAAACATCCGGGCCCAGCCGACAGTCGGGCCGGTATAGTGTTTAATAAATTCAATTCCATCGGCAAAATCCGGGCCCAGCCGACAGTCGGGCCGGTATAGTGTTTAATAAATTCAATTCCATCGGCAAAATCCGGGCCCAGCCGACAGTCGGGCCGTTATAATGTTTAATAAATTTAATTCCATCGGCCAAAATCCGGGCCCAGCCGACAGTCGGGCCGGTATAGTGTTTAATAAATTCAATTCCATCGGCAAAATCCGGGCCCAGCCGACAGTCGGGCCGGTATAATGTTTAATAAATTTAATTCCATCGGCAAAATCCAGTTCCAGCCAACAGTCGGGCCGGTATAGTGTTTAATAAATTTAATTCCATCGGCAAAATCCGGGCCCAGCCGACAATCGGGCCGGTATAGTGTTGAATGAATTTAATTCTATCGGCAAATCCGGGCCGAGCTACGGATAATTCCGTTGAAATCTCGAAAAAAAATATTTTGTTGAAAAAAATACTTTTCCTACTATTAGTAGTGAGGAAAAGTAAAAAAAGTCCAGTCATGCACCATGATTTAATTAGCGAATTTTCAATGAAATCAGCGTATTATTAGCTTATGATAATATAAGGAAAATTTATGTTGCTATGCTATTTTTGACCCTAAATGGACTCCAAAAAATTCTGGCCCACAAACTCATCCTTTCTTTTAATATTATTAACATTTTAAAATTTGTTTGAAATTTTTAAGTGCATCCTAAGGGGAGATATCGTCTGGAGTGACACACACACGTTCACACACACATATATATATATATATTATATATATATATATATATATATATATATATATATATATATATATATATATATATATATATATATATATATATATAATATTCATACATACATACATACAAAAAGTGTTACATTTTAGGAATCGATTCAGAATGGTCTAAAACGGATTTCCATGGAGAAAATTTTCAAAAATTCGAATTACAAAAATTTTAAAACCATAGCAATAGCTTATTTTCTTGAAAATTCGCTAACACATATCACTGAAACATTTTTGTGGTTAAAATCTGAATTGACCTGTTTTACTACAACAAACAAACTTATATGACCTATTTTACTACAACAAACAAACTTATATAAAAGAAATAAAAATGTTACAAATCGTATCACTAACTTTATGTGTGGTCTATCTTTTTATTACTATAACAAACAAACTTATATATAAGAGAAATATAAATGTTACAAATCTTATCACTAACTTTTTGTGTGGTCTATCTGTTTATTACTATAACAAACAAACTTATATAAGAGAAATATAAATGTTACAAATCTTATCACTAACTTTTTGTGTGGTCTATCTGTTTATTACTATAACAAACAAACTTATATAAGAGAAATATAAATGTTACAAATCTTATCACTAACTTTTTGTGTGGTCTATCTGTTTATTACTATAACAAACAAACTTATATAAGAGAAATATAAATGTTACAAATCTTATCACTAACTTTTTGTGTGGTCTATCTGTTTATTACTATAACAAACAAACTTATATAAGAGAAATATAAATGTTACAACCCTTATCACTAACTTTTTGTGTGGTCTATCTGTTTATTACTATAACAAACAAACTTATATAAGAGAAATATAAATGTTACAAATCTTATCACTAACTTTTTGTGTGGTCTATCTGTTTATTACTATAACAAACAAACTTTATACTAGTATTAACTAAACTTATCAAGGAAATTTTTTTTTCGGAAAATCCAAATTAATTGGTAAACTTTAATAGAGAAACTCAGATACTTAATTTTATCACATAATTAAACAAAAATGTGTGGTTAATTACTCTATTGATCAGGTTTAATTAAAAAATCGAAAATAGAAGTTTTAAAATATCTAAAAAATGTTATCACCAAAACATACATTTTTGAAACTATTTCGGTCTTTAGTCTTAAGCACCGTTATTAAAATCAAACATACATATTTATGAAACTTATTTCGGTTGTTAAAGAATAACTTTTGTAGTACAATAAAAAAAGTTAATAGTATCAATAAATACATTTATAATTGTAAACACGTATAATATGTATATCTATATATAATATATTTAAAGATGTAAACAAATTATGTTTGACTGAATTAATTTGTGTATAGAATCAACTTCATCTGCACTTAACCGGTCTTTTAAAAGTTTTAGTATTAATTACTACTCTTTTAATGAAACTTGTAAATGTATAATACCTATATAAATGTGTATTTTGTACACTGTATTGTATAAATATATATATTTATAAACATAATTAAAACAAAAATTATTTATGAAGCCTATATGAGTAGAATAAACTGGACTAATGCGATATTTGTTTAAAAAAGTTTTAGTATCAATTTTATATCACTAATTATATCTAAATAATGTATATTGTATTAGTATATAATATATATTTACAGAAATAAAAGAAGGAAAAGTAAACAAACTTACGTTTCAATGAAATTATTTAAGAATCATCTGAAATAATCCGGTCTTTTGAAAAATATCTTTAAAAAAAAGTTCAACAAAATCACTTATCACTGACACTTTTTTATCGGGTAAATTCACTTTTCTGGTCCGGTTTACTAAAGTAATAACTTAAATATTATATTAATTGTTAAAAAAAACGCACTTTTATTCTTTATATATATTTGTTTTTTTAAATAATTTAGTTAAAACAGGTAGGACTTGTATCTGTAAACAATTTTTAGTAGTGAAGGTAACGCGTCAGGTTATAATATGTTGTCTGAGTTGAAGATCTGAGTAAGGTTCTAATGTGTTTAGTGTTTAGTCGAGGAGGGTACACTGTGGACTGTTAGCAGGTACTGAAGGTAAAAGGTACCTCTAGGGGTCCGACCCAGGTCCAGGGTTGTTCGTGGTCAATCAACTCTTATATACTTCACGGGTACAACCCAGCCTTCCAAACCTATATAGAAGCTTAACAGATTTAAAGCAACGTTGCCAGATCATACGCATGACTACCTGAAACTTTTCCAAAAACACAAACGGACTAAATTTACAAATTACGTTATGTGTTTAATACGTAACCTGACTCAGTACTCTGTACTTTATATATAATTTAAAAAATAAAGTAAAAAATGTTTTAATTAGGGTCCGTAGGCAAAACCAAGGACCCTTATATTTTCCTGCGTGTGTCTGTCCGTCCGTCCTCTCGCGTGCTCTCACGGCTACACCTTTCGTGCGATCACTTTGAAATTTGGCATGTATGTGTCTTGTACCTGCCCACATATTTTAAAAATATAGCGACTTAAAAAAAATATTTTTCAAAAAAATTAGGGTCAAAAAACTTAAGGGTTAAAATTTTTTTATTTTTTTTCGACACCGTGAGGGGTATCATATGAAAGGGTACGTCGAGCTGATTACAAAAATATATAATTCTTTGGTTATAACTTTGATAGGGCGAGCGTAGGCGAGTTTGAAGCGGGTTTGAAACGTGTCCCCCCCCCCCCCCCCCCCCTCTATCTCGCTTATGTGAAGTGCAAAAAAATCTGAAAAAATTCCCTAACATTCTTCGACCAAAAGTAAAGATACCACTTTTTGGAAATTTCGAAAAAAATATTATTTTATTCTTTATTGACAAAATACGGTTTTTTATAATTATGGTCTTTTCGGTGAATTTATTTGGTTGTAGTCCGGTTCAGTGGCAAAAAAATACTTTATCAGAGTGTGTTTTGAGAATATCAGACCCTTAGAATGGTTCAAAGTAAGCTTTTTAGCATTTTAAAAAAACACTGTTTATACACTTTATAGTTAAACACTATATAGTGTGGCCTACGGACCCTCGCTGTGTGCTGACTAGCACACACTTGGCCTGTTTATTGTAGAATATATTCAAATTTGACACTATATAACTTATCTCAGAGATTTAGAATATTTTGTTGCACAAACATATGTCACAGCATACTATTATGTTGTAACATATTTTCTTGCTTTATTTTAAAGCAACGTTGCCAGATCATACACATACCTGAAACTTTTCCAAAACACAAAACAGACTAATTTATAAATTACGTAATGTGTTTAATGCTTAACATTATTCTGTACTAGTTATATAATTTAAAGAATAAATTCGAAAATTGTTTAACTGTAGAATTGATAATGGCACTTCTTTAGATTGTTACTCCCCTTATAAAAAATTCAGAGGGGAGTAACAATCTAAAGAAGATGTACGGAATGTTCTTCTTTAGATTGTTACTCCCCTTATAATAATTCAGAGGGGAGTAACAATCTAAAGAAGGTGCACTGAATGTTCATCTTTAGATTGTTACTCCCCTTATAAAAATTCAGAGGGGAGTAACAATCTAAAGAAGATGTACGGAACGTTCTTCTTTAGACTGTTACTCCCCTTATAAAAACAGAAGTGTGATATTCCTTTGTCCTAAACTACATTGAACTTAACATCCCTCTGTCTTAATAGTTATTTAGTCATTTATATTCTAAAAAAGCATAGGGGAGTAACAATCTAAAGAAGTTGTTTGGTAATTACTATTATGCTTTATATCGGGCGTTTCAAAACATGTGTGGGAAAATGAAGAGAGGGATTCCTTGGCTAATTTTAAGAAAAAAGTTCCCTATTAATATAATTCCGCAAATGCACCGTTTTCGAGATACAGTGTCATTATTATTTTTTCGACGATATCTCAGGAACCGTTTGAGATAAAAAACTCAGTTTTTGTACAAATCTTATCATTAATATTAGCTACTTTTTGAGCTCTAATTATTATTATATATTTTTTTTTTTCATATGCCAGTGGCGGAGATTTCAGGGTTTTGTTAGGTTTTCTTACCCCTACCTTCTATAACACTGGGGAAAATTGGCATATTTTGAACCGCCAATGTTTTCTACACAAAAAAAGTACACTTCAAAAGCTTTAACGTGAACCGTTTTAGAGAAAAACGGCATTTTATGACGAAAAACTTTTATTTTTACTACGTTTTTATTAGCTTGCTTCCTTGTTTGTTTGTTTGTTTGTCCAGTACAAATCTTGCAATCGATTTTTAACTAACTTCTCGAGTAGCTAAACATTTGAAACTTTTAGAATAGCTCAGAACACGATGACAATGTAATATTTGAATACTTTTAGCCATATTTCAGCAGAATTTAATTCGTTGTCAGCAAAGTTTACTGTATGGAAAGTTAGTTCGGAAAAAATCCGCAAGTTATTTTATTTGTTTTGACATGTCCAATATTTACAATCTTCATTTTGACGGGCTTCAAATTTATGATTTTTTTATTAAGAGATAAACATTGAATGACAGCGAAAAAGGAAAAGTAAACAAAGAAATAAATTAATTGACGTATGACAACCGGGTTTGTTTACACTTGTGTCCAAGGTGTCGGTTTAATTTTTCTGCATCTGTACTTCTTTACTTGTACACATTTTTTTTCTTCTCTTAATGTCCCTACACGGGGGCATATCGATGGCACGGTATAGATTCGGTGTTGGCGAGATCCGTTGTACAAAGATTTGTTCTTTTAGGTTTAAGATCAGCTGTCTAGTTGGTTGTCATTTATATGAAGTAAATAAATTCGGAACTATTTTTCTTTACTAACATTACACATAACAATAACAATGATATTATCAAAACTACACATATATGATTCAACAGAAAATTTAAAAACGTATTATATAAAAAATTATTTTTATCATTATCTAAGCAAATAACAAAAGCAATCAAAATAAATGGCCTCTTCTTACGGTAAAGCCCAAAAAAATCGGTCCGAGACAACTCTGACAACCTTTCCCATATACTAGGTAGTTCATAATTAGTTTGCCAAGTGTTTTCTATTGATTAGTTATCGTACATTTAATTATATTTGAACAATTTATCATAAAAATAACTTCTCCTCGCGGGGAATTGAATCCTGCCTCTCTCCGTCCGCGATTAAAGTTATTTTCTCAGGAACTAGATTTTTCCCAGGAAAACGGCTTATATCGATAGATTTGTATTTAAATGGACTAAATTTTAGAATTTTTAAATCAAAATCTTCAGAACCTTTTTAGAGATATATATTTTTTTAATGGGATGCCTCCAAATTTGGAGCTTTTTGGGCTCAAGGGAGGTGTAATTTACTTTCACTCCAAGGGGGGTGACACACTTCGCCTCCCGGGTAGCGCCACCTGGGTGGCGCTACCCGGTCGTCAATGAGAATAGATGGAACCTGTCACACGAGGTGGCGCCACCTGCCGGGTGGCACTACACGGTCGACCGTCCGACGGTCTAGCCGCCACCCACAGGTGGCGCTACCCGGTCAACCCATTGTTTTCAATTGAGCCTGTCACACGTTGCCACCCAAGTCCCTGCCACTCAGCCCCCACTCCTTCAATCAAATGTAGGGGAAATCAAATCATGGGTTGACTGCATCCCTCATATAAGTGGGTGGCGCAAGTCATGTGGCGGGAGCAAGTGGCATCAACCAGGTGGGCGCCACCCAGGTGGCGCTACCCGGGTGGTGAAGTGTGTCACCCCCCCAAATGCTTTAATCAATGTTTGTCCCTAGAGAATTTATACATTCCATCCAAAATCTATTTTGTTCAACCATAAAAGTAATTTACTTTCTTTTCAAAATCTTTTATTGTTTAACTTTAAAAAAAAATTGGTTTTCATGGAGAATCTATAATTGCACTTTTGTTATAGTAATGTTACTTCTTTCCCCTACAATTGTTCCTAACAAATTTAAATTTGTTCAATAATTAAAAATAGTTAATTTTAAGGAAATCGTAATTTTTTTCTCAATTTTTATTATTTTATTACTTGACACACTAATAATAATTGAGCATAATAGTAATGAATATAAATAATAAAATTATTAATAACAAATAAAATCCTGCTTTATTCCAAATTCCATTTTGTTTATTCCCAATTCCATCTTGTTTATTCCAAATTCCATCTTGTTTATTCCAAATTCTAGCTCCTTCCATCCATATTCTAAGTACTATACTTGTTTGATTTTAGACGAATAACAACATTAATAAAACCACAAAAGGAGAGAAAAAAGTACATTTTGTGTCTTATCAATTCAGCTGATAAAAATACAAATAAAACAGCTGATTACTCACCCTTATTTTTCTACCACTTGATTCTCTTGATTTTTGGTTCGTTCGCATTTTCTCTTTTTTTCGGTAAAAATCCAAAAAAAGGAATTCTTTGTTGATTTTTTTTTTTTTTACTTCCTTCCAATTTCTTCTTTTTTTTATCCTTTATCTCTTATTTATATATATCCTTTCCTTTCTAAAAATACAAGAGTAGCTTCACTAATCATGCTAACGAATCAACCGACCAATAAGAAAGGCTGGAGTGCAATCAGGCAAGATTTCGAGCCAATCAGAGGAAAAGAAAAGAGATAAAGAAAATCTCGAGGAGCCAATCAAAATACAGTATTGTTTGAAAAATAAATCTAATTTTACTTTTTTTTTTTTGACAAAGAAAATGTTAAGAATCAGACTAAAGGTTTTTTTCCTTCTTGGAGTTTGTTTCTTTTAAGCCTACAATATTAGATTATTCATTAAGTTTAGGAACAAGGATTGCGTTCAAAAGGAACAGTGATGAAAAAAAACCTTAAATAATAAAATTACGCTGATAATATATATATATATATATATATATATATATATATATATATATATATATATATATATATATATATATATATATATATATATATATACTAGCTGAATACCCGTGCTTCGCTACGGGGTGTTTTATTTTCAATTTAATGGATTTATAAACTACCATCAAGAAACATTTAAATTATTTTACAAAGCGAGAATATCTAGATTCTATCCCTCCCCCTTATTTCTATACCCCCTCCCCTTTGATAAGATAACTTGCTAATATCCCAAATTAGTAATTCATTCCGACTAAATTTTTAAAAAGGAAAAACAGTGGTATTTTCCTTCTGTTGTCCAATCGGATAAATGTACATACACAACAATTATTCGTTTTTTATACATAGATATAGATATATTTTTCCATTTTACCCCCCTAAATGTACATAACAATAATTGTACAGCACTCTTAAAGAGCTTTTCAACGGAATGCATCGTGAAGGGTTTTCATTACTCTGACATTTGTACCTCGTACCCCTGTGTACCAAAATCAAAATTTCGAAAATGCATGAAGTCAGTGACCTTCCCCTTTTCCCCTTGCTTTAAAGGTCAAGTGTGCAAATTTTCATTGAAATCGGAATAAAACGGTAGTTTTAAATAAAGAACACACACACGCGCCCATTCGCACGCGCGCGCACACACACTTACGTTGACATTTCCTTTTTACCCCTTTCCTAAATGAAAATAATGACAAAAACGTACATTACAATTACTTTTCTCTTAAAGAGCCTTTCAACGATATGCATCATAAAGGGTCCTATCAATTACTTTTACATTTGTACCCCGTACTCCTGTGTACCAACATTTTAACTTCCCCCTTTCCACTTGCTTTGAAGGTCAAGTGTGCAAATTTTCATTGGAATTGGAATAAGACGGAAGATTTGAATAAAGAACACACACACACGCGCCCGTTCGCGCGCGCGCGCACACACACTTACGTTGACATTTCCTTTTTACCCCTCTCCTAAACGAAAATAATGACAAAAACATACATTATAATTACTTAATTACTTTTCTTTTAAAGAGCCTTTCAACGACATGCACCATAAAGGGTACCTATCAATTACTTTGACATCTGTACCCCGTACTCCTGTGTACCAACATTTTAACTTTATAATCTCATGTAAGCAGTTCACTCATAAACACTTCATTTATATAAGACAAAAGACACTCATAGACACTCTTCATTTATATAAGATGTAGTTATACATATTTTTCCATTTTACCCCGTCCTAAATGAAAATATGACAAAACTGTACATAACAACAATTACTGTACTTTTAAAGAGCTTTTCAACGATATGCATCATTAAAAGTATTCATTACTTTGACATTTGTACCCCGTACCCCTGGGTACAAAAATAAAAATTTCGCAAAATCCTTTCTTAGTGGATGCCTATGATATGAACCGAGTATATCCTCAAAATTTCAAGTCTCTCGGTTAAGCAGATTTTGCTGTGCGTTGATTCTATGTCAGTCAGTCAGTCAGTCAATCAGGACATTGCCACTTATATTATAGATATATACACATATATACACACTAGAAGGATTCCCGTGC
Organism: Gerris lacustris; assembly: GCA_951217055.1. Taxonomy (NCBI): domain Eukaryota; kingdom Metazoa; phylum Arthropoda; class Insecta; order Hemiptera; family Gerridae; genus Gerris; species Gerris lacustris. Next base: position 7,714,915 of record OX578286.1, on the reverse strand, counting down.
TTCTCTAGGGAGTTTGTTAATTTTAATGAAATTTGTTTTGTTTTTAGGGTTTTGTATGTAGGGTGACTGGCGATAATGTTTGGAAAAGTAATAGGGCGGTAGTACACCACATATGGAACAAAAAACACCATATATACCATGGGTCAATTCTTAACCGTTTTGCCAATAGGTCAAATTTAGCGAATTTTCGAGGGGTGTCATGCTTGTCTCATAAAATGAATGATTTTAGTATCGTTGGAAAGCTTAGAAAATTTCTTAAAAGAAAAGTACTCTCAAGTCCTTTCATTCAGATTAGCATTTGCTGAGTATTCATATTTATCGAAATTATTGAGATTTTTTTTATTATTTTATTTATTTGGTGGTGGCAGAACTTACTAACCAGTGTAGGTGCATCGAGTACACTTTCAGTAAAACTTCCTCATTTACTTACCTTTCAAAAAGTATTCATAAGTTTACCCTTTCACTTGGCCATATCTTGAGTAATAAATAACCGACGGAAATTAGAAAAATGATTGTAAATTCCTGTAAAATACGTACCATACAGCAATCTACAGAGTGGTCCAAAAATCCCCCCCCCCCTTAACTTTTGAACGGTTTAAGATAAATTAATAAATTTTGAGGGATCTCTACCATGCAAAGGGAAGTGCGTTTTCATGCAATCGCCTACAAGGGGCAATCACTCACTTTGCCCCCAGGTCAATTTCAAATTGGAGTGTATATTTTTGATAGCATATTTGGATTCTGCGGTGAAAAATAATAAACTTATACTTGTAACAATTTTTTCTATATCCAACATTTTGCCCCCTATAGGGGGGCAAAGATAGCAAAATAACCCTTCCGATAATACATGGTACAGATACCCTTTACATGGTACAGATCCCCCAAGTTCCAATACTTTATTTCAAACCGTTTAGATTTTATAACGATCTAAGTGTTATTTTCTTTACTACTTTGGAAGGGTTATTTTGCTATTTTTGCCCCCCTATAGGGGGCAAAATATTGGAGATAAAAAAAATAGTTTCAAGTATAAGTTTATTATTTTTCACCGCAGAATCCAAATATGCTATCAAAAATATACACTCCAATTTGAAATTTTGAAGTTGGGTGGCCTGGGGGCAAAGTGGGTGGTTGCCCCTAGTGGGCGATTGTATGAAAACGAACTTCCCTTTGCATGGTAGAGATCCCCCAAGTTTCATTAGTTTATCTTAAACTAGATTCAATACAGATTGAATACGATTTACATCTAGATACAATTCACTAAATTCTGGGATCATATCTGGATTGAGTTTTATGGAAACACCTGAAGACTGCGCATGTCTCATCTACTGATATGTCCGGAACCGATTGCACTATAACATTGAAATTTGGAAGTTGGCTTCATATTGTATAATAAATAAATAAATAAATAAATAACCATTTATTATGACATAACTTACATTTCGCAATACAATTATTTGTGCTAAGCTATTTTTACTTGTCATAAATCGGCCTGGGCCGTGGTAACCACTCATATTGTATAACAAATTACTTATTCGGACCATTGTACAGACAAACTTTAATTTTATATACACATATATATTATATATATTTCTTGAACAATGGCGAAATATGTTGAGTACGTGATATAACACAACGAAGCTATGTGCCTCACTAATTGGCAGACTATATTATTTATTTTGCATAAATATATAAAATAAGTGTATAGTTCTTATTTTTTAAATGGGATTTTTTTTTTTTAAGAAATTAAAAAATTGGCTTAATATTATAATTGATCCTCAAATTAGAAGGTTGATAGTATATATATTTTTATCTATTTTACATGCAAATAATTTTTTCGTTTTTCTTTTATGTTTCAGTGTAATTATCGATAAAATAAAGCTGTTAAATTATTAATAATTGTATATAACTAGTGTTATCAGGGATTTGTAAAAAAAACAGCTAAACTTTTTTAGTCGTGGTTTAATACTATTGGTGTTATAAGTTAGCGCTTCGAATTAAGTTTTTTTTTTTAATATATAGTTAGCCAAAAAGTTTTGTTCTTAGAAGAACTTAAGTTAGGTGAAATCAGATCGAATTCAAGCTGCATTTGCATTGTTAAATTTAGCTTCAGTAAAGTGTTTTCAAGTGTTTAAGCATAAGAGATAATTGTTAAAATGAAATTGGTACTAATATTATCAGCTGTGGTTTCACTCGCTTCCGCTAGGAGTGTTCTCTTCAAAGGGTTTGACCAAGATGGATTACTTTTTGGTAACCTGCTATTAAGATTGAACAGAGAAGAAGAACCAATAAGATTTAATAATGATGATATAGGATTAGTTCAACCTTTTGATGAATTAATTGGAACTGCTGTACCATTTGATGGTGAAATAGGAACTCCCCTTCCTAAGGAAGCAACAGCCTCTCCCCAACCATTTGATGCAACGGGATCTCCTCAACCATTAGAAGCAACAGGCTCTCCCCAACCATTTGATGCAACGGGATCACCCCAGCCATTTGAAGCAACGGGATCTCCCCAGCCATTTGAAGCAACAGGATCTCCCCAACCATTTGATGCAACGGGATCTCCCCAACCTTTAGAAGCAACAGGCTCTCCCCAGCCATTTGATGCAACGGTATCTCCTCAACCTTTTGAAGCAACAGCCTCTCCCCAGCCATTTGAAGGAACGGGATCTCCTCAACCTTTAGAAGCAACAGGCTCTCCCCAACCATTTGATGCAACGGGATCTCCCCAACCTTTTGAAGCAACAGGCTCTCCCCAGCCATTTGAAGGAACGGGATCTCCTCAACCTTTAGAAGCAACAGCCTCTCCCCAACCATTTGATGCAACGGGATCTCCCCAACCTTTTGAAGCAACAGGCTCTCCCCAGCCATTTGAAGGAACGGGATCTCCTCAATCTTTAGAAGCAACAGCCTCTCCCCAGCCATTTGATGCAACGGTATCTCCTCAACCTGTAGAAGCAACAGTTTCTCCCCAGCCATTTGATGCAACGGGATCTCCCCAACCTTATGGCTCTGAAAGATTGTAGATGTAGCATAGATGTAATCTAAATATATCTATTTGTTAATGATGACCTTATTTTTAAAAATTATTTCTTCTTTTTTTCAATAGCATTTTTTTCTTTGTTATAATGTCTAGATGGCTTTTTAAATTTTCATCTCATATCTTCAAGGGTGAGTTATTTGTACTAACCTAAATTTAGCGTGAATATAACCCAACAAAAACTAAAATTCGCACTAGCTAATAATTAATACATCCCCACTCTAGTTTATATCTAAGTTATTTATTTATTTATTTTTTTACAATATTCTTATAAATTTCTCAAATCATGCCTGAGGACACAAAAAAATAAATTCATTTCCTGCACCAAACGCACGGTGGACTTCCCCTCGTGACTGGACTATATTGAAAATAAGAAAAAAGAGTAATTTTTTAAACTTCGAGTGCCCGCCATTTTGGAGTGGGAGTAGATAGATAGCTCGGGTTTGCGGCAAATGTTTTCTTTTTTTAAGACCTTTCCAAAAATGAATCAATTTATGGGAGTTCCAATTTAAAATTTCAAAGTTAAATCCAATATGGCGCATGCGCACAAACTTTTATATATAATCATCTATAATTTAAAATGGTACTTATTTAGCTTGTTACTCCCTATGTTATTTTAGAATATAAATGGATATAATTATTTATATATTCCTTTGTCTTAATAGGTATTAAGACAAAGGGATGTTTAGTATAATGAACGTTGGAACAAAGGAATATCCCACTTCAGTTTTTTTAAGGGGAATAACAGTGTAAAGAAGATCATTCCGTACGCCTTCTTTAGATTGCTACTCCCTTCTGTTTTTCTTATATGGGAAGTCAAAGTCAATAGAAGTGCCATTTTAAAAGTACACATTTGTATGATTATGATTGTATTAGCCTTATCATATAAAGTATAAAACACAAACTAATATTTTCATAGATAAAAAAAAGTTCAACATTCCTTGGTACTATTGACAATGCGTTATCACTAATCACCTTTACACCAGGTGAACACAATTTTTTTGATATGTATGATAGATAATAAATTAATGTAATAAAACTACAATTTAATTAAGTCCTACGTTAACATGTCTCTTGAAAATATATTTGTATATTATCATAGCAATACGTTATTTTTCATTAAAAAAATATATTTAAGCAAATTCGTAATATGATTTTTAAATGCAGATATGTCTTGATAAAAACCATTAAAATAATACTAATATTATTCTTGTCGTCATTTTAAACCGTATACATAATTTTACTACGATTTTATTAGCTTGCTTTCATGGGCGTAGCCAGGGGGGGGCAGGGGGGCCATGGCCCCCCCCTAGGCCGGCTCAACTCTCTAAAAAAAATACGATTATTATACATATACAGGTTAAAATAAAAAATAAATAAATAAAAAGTTAAAAATAATTCTGTATAATAATAATAATAATATATATATATATATTATTATTATTAGTAGTATACAAATTTATTTTATGGCTAGAGGGGGTCTTCAAGTAAAAAAAAGTAAATCTCGTTTTAGTTGTCAAGTTGCTACAGCTGTGGCGTGGCTGCACTCGTTTGGTTAGCATTGCTTTGATAAAAAAGATTTCTATGATAAGAAAAGAAGCTGGACAATAATTATTTTTTCCTTCTCTCAGCCAGTGGTGCACCCAGGGCGGGGGGGGGGGGGGCACAGGGGGCCCGGGGCCTATATCTATTAAAAGACCAGCAAATCAAAACAAACATTTATTTTTATTGGAATAAATGTGGTTGCCTTAGCGTAGCAATATTTTTTTTTCAATTAAATTTCCCATAACCATTTCTTAAAACTGAAATAATAAGATGAAATAATAAGTTTCACTTCTAATTTTCTAATGCGTGAGAGCCTCACACATATTTTTTTTGTTATTTGGCATTTAAAAAGACGTCCCCCCCCCCCCCCCCCCAAAGCCAAAGTCCTAAAATTGAAGTATGCTAATAAGTAAGTATTACTTAATAAATAAGTAAATATTACTTATTATTTTTTTTTTTTGCAAGCAAGTCAAAAAAATAAATAAATAAGTAATTTTATACCTAATGTGGCCCGACATATATATATATTTTTTTTTTTTTTTGGCGTTAAAAAAGAAGATGAAGAAGAAGAATTGAAGTAAGTAAAGTTTAATCCGTTTAGGTCAAGGATCTATAAAATAGGGATTGAGCTCTTAGTACGTATACCTCCTGGGTAAAAAAGTGTCGTCTATAGTCTATAGAACTTGGAAATAAAAGTCTACATAAAATTACGACTGCGCATGGTCAGAACTTTTTAGTGGGACCAATTTCTTCCTGACTATTATTATCCATTGTTTATTTTAAATGAAAGGTTACAATATAAAACTTTTAGATCAAGTTTGTAATTAAATATTTTCTTGTTTTAAGGGTTTTTATTTTAATCTTCAGTTTTACTTTAATATATTAATTAAATTTAATTTAAATAGTTAGTAGCAGTCATTAGAATAGTTTTGAATTATCGAATAATTAATATTAATTAATTTGGAAACGGGTTCAATTGTAGAGTAAGATTTTAAAAATTGCAGATACCCGACCTTTCGCAAGGAAGACTATTTTTTGTATTTATTGACTGGACTGTTAGATACCCTACTATTTTTATTTGGTTATGGTTTTGCAATAAAACTCAGTATGGTTCTGCATATTTGATTCTTAAAAAACAATTAATTACTATTTATTTAAAATTTAAAATTAGAGATGTAGTAGTTCAGACAATATCTCATTGGAAGCGCTAACGTCGCTTCAAATACTCTCTGTCCAATCTTAATGTAAACTATTTTACATTAAGAGTAGATTTAAAAAATTTAAACAGCAAGTTTTCCTTAAAAAAATCTATTTCAAATAAACAATTTTTTTCCCTATAATTAATAGTTCTATTGAGTTTTTTTTTTTTCTTAAATAAATCCTTTTGAAAATATTAATAATGGTACTGTCAGCCTCTTGGCATTTTTAAGGAAAACACTTTTTTTGGTTTTACATACACCACACCACACACACATATATATGTATGTATATATATATATATATATATATATATATATATATATATATATATATATATATATATATATATATGTATGTATATATATATATATATATATATATATATATATATATATATATATATATATATATATATATATATATATATATATATATATATCCAAAAAAATTAGCCCCCCCCTAAAGGCAACCCTGGCTACGCCCATGCTTGCTTTCTTGTTTGTTTGTCCAGTACAAATCTTGCAATCGATTTTTAACTAACTTCCCGAGTAGCTAAACATTTGAAACTTTTAGAAAAGCTCAGAACACGATGACAATGCATTATTTTAATACTTTTAGCCATCTTTCAGCAGAATGTAATTAGTTTTCAGCAAATTTTGCTGTATGGAAAGTTAATTAAGACAAAGGGATGTTGAGTCCAATGTACTTTTGACAAAACTTTTCCCACAGAAAATGTTTCCTGGTAGCCACATATGGCCAACAATCAAATATGGCAACAAAAAACAAAAATATGGCCGATATTAAAGTGAAATGTAAATTTTTCTACGCGAATTCTTTGTGCGCAACACTAGATGGAATTAACTTTGGCATTACCACCTGTATGGGAAACATTGTGTATGGAACAGTTTTGTTCCAATTTGGTTGGCGGATTTTGTTTGCTTAAAATCTTCGCTCGGTCATTTCCAAGGATATCACAGTGAAATTCGAGTAACCAGAGAACAACGTCAGTCTGGCCTTTGTTTATTTATCAGAGCTCTGGCTCGCCTCATTAGTGATTCGTAAAATAAATTGTCTGCCAATTAGTGTGGCTTATAGCTTCCTCGCATTCTATCACTTTTATTGATTTTGTGCTTTTACAAGCCATTAGTGCCTAATTTATTTTATTGCTTCCCCCGTTTTTGTAATATATCAAAATTGTTTTAATTTGTTACATTCTATAAAGTATCAATTTCTAAAAAATTAACGAGCACAGACGGTTGATATTGATCTAGGGCTATCTGCAGGCTGCTTTTGACAAACCATTCAAATTTCATTAGAGCCAGATGAGTACTTATGAAGGTATAGGTGTAAATAAATGAATGTTTGTGCGCATGTGGAAGAGAAACAAGAGAGCACAGACGGGTAAAAATTAAATGGGACCAACAATGGGCAAATTATGACCATCCATCAAAATTTCATTAAAATCGAACGAGTAGTTTTTAAGGTATGTTTTTTTCCGGGGGGCTTTTTTACACCCGAAGAAGTAGGCCACTTAAGTGGGCCCATTGAACAAACCCGGGTTAGGGACCGAAATCTTCACACTCGTGTGACTATAATATGGTCGTTAACCATGACTCCCCTCCTAGTTGTATTACAACCAAGAGTGTCATGATCATGGTTTCCAGGCCGAAATCTGGTGGCGCCACTCTTTCGAGGAGCTTCCCATTTGTTTAAACAATGCTGGGTGGACATTGAGCGGGGGCCTGGTCCGGGAATCGAACCAGAGCTGTGGTCAGAAGTGGTCATCCAACCATCTTCTAACCCTGATCAAGGCTTCTTAACTTGCCTTATCACAAGGCGAGTGCTCAAGACTCCAAGCCACCCAGGCCCCCCGTGTTGGTTCTCAAAAATTGATCGAATTACTGACAGACAGACACAGAACCAAATATGTGTGCCTGATGTCTGAATCGGATTTCTGTTTTGGAGTTTTTGAAATTGGAAACATAAAAAAAAATTATCGTTCTTCAGAACAATCACATAGCTTCCGTAACCTTCAATAAGCAAATCATTATTTACTACGTTTTTATTAGCTTGCTTTCTTGTTTGTTTGTTTGTCTGTCCGTTACAAATCTGGCAATAGATTTCTAACAAACTTCCCGAATAGCTAGACATTTGAAACTTTTAGCATAGCTCAGAACACGATGACAATGCATTATTTTAATACTTTTAGCCATCTTTCAGCAGAATTTAATTGGTTTTCAGCAAATTTTGCTGTATGGAAATTTATTTCGGAAAAAATCCGCAAGTTATTTTATTTGTTTTGCCATGTTCCATATTGAAGCAATCTTCATTTCGACGGGTTTCAAATTTGTTATTTTTATAAATAAGAGATAAACATTGAATGACAGCAAAACAAGAAATATATGGATTATATTATTTTTATCGATTATATTATTTATATTATTTCAAATCTATCGATGGCACGGTTTAGATTTGGTGTTTGGGAGATCCGTTGTACAAAGATTTGTCCTATTATAGGTTTAAGATCAGCTCTCTATAGATGGTTGTCATTTATGTGAAGTAAATAAATTTGGAACAGTTTTTTTTCACTAACATTACATATATTATATAACAATAACAATTATATTATCAACATTACATACGATTCAACAGAAAATTTAAAAACATAGTATATAAAAAGTTATTTTTATCTTGAAATTATTTGATTCAAATCATTCAAAATTTATTATCCCTCACGAAAATTTCTTACGTCTCCATGATTCTCAAACACTGACTTTTTTTTTTTTTTTTTTTTTTTTACAATTTTTCGTTCAATTTCAATTTTCTCATTTCAACTGAAATCCTTTACAATCTCACGTCATTTTCGCACGGCACTGATTGACATCGATACATGAAAAGCTTTTCAACCCAGGTTTGATTTTCATGAAATGCTTATCTTAACTGTTCATTTTGAAAAGCCGGTTTTGCATTTGATAGGAAAATATCAGTTGATGGTTTTGAATTTGGGTTTTCAAAATCTTGAATTCATCATGGGGGGGGGGGGGGGTCGGTGAGAAAATTAATATCCGGAGTATTTCATTTCCAATTCATTCAGGTGTTCGTTGAATGTTGATTTGATTACGTTCGAGGAGAATGCTATTGAACGCAAAATAACTTTGAAAATGTTATTTAAATATGAATAGAATATGTTCTTCTGTTGACAGATGCTATTAAATAACGACTCAACATCGTCGAAATAACGACACAATAACGTATATGTAACGACTAAATAACGTCGAAATTATGACGTTTCTTCTGTAAGGAATATCGAGAAAGTGACAATAATTTATAGTCTTTCACCATCTATTATTTAATTAACTGCCCGGGAGATTTTAATGAATTGTTTTTAATTTGAAATAATAGTTATTTATGCACCTACTACTACTACTACTATTTATGCACCTAGGGAATAATGTAAGATATTATTTCCCCTGTGACTGAGTTGATCAATCAAGGTAACAAAATCCCGAGGCGAAGCCGAGGGTATTAGGTATTTTAATTCCCGAGGCGAAGCCGAGGGATTAATACCAATTAGTTCCCGAGGCGTAGCTGAGAGAAATAATTATAACAAGGGAATTAATGCATTATTCTCGAGGTACATACAGCATTCTATCTCCAGAAAAAGCGCTGTATAAGATTTATTCAACAAAGAAAACATTTGTATTTCTTTATTCAACGAATTTAACACAGAAATTAAATAATATAAATTATTTAAATGATTTAAAACAATTAGTAATCACTTTTAAAATAATAATAAAAAAAAAATAAAGTTCAACGAAAGCTAGGCAAAAGTAAACAAAACATCGTAGAATGACTCGCAATGCAGCTGGGAGTTTATAAGCGGTGATGCCAACCTGATTTCAACCAATTCACTTCATTTGCTATTCAATATCTACAATTTACAAAATAATTAGGTTGGCGAACGTGGATTATAATCCCGTTTTTACATTATTTCCCTGTTTTCTCATTATTTCCCCGTTTTTAAGAACAGGGAGCCCTGAAAAGTTACATTTCGTCCCTACTGGAGATAAATGTTTATTTATCACTCCCCTTCACTCTGCGTTCCTTGAAGGGCTCATGTATCAGTGGATATATTTTCTATTATCGTGTGGGCCAAAACATTAAATTAAATAGATTTTTTTTTTTTTTTTCACTCAGATATTATGGTAAATATATTTAAATACACAGATATATGATACATATATTTAGATAGATTTTGTATTTTAGCTGTAACCAGTGGCGTAACTATAGGCCCGAACGGGCCCGTATTGCGGGTGGGACCCCTACCGTCAGGAGGCCCCCAAATCAACGACGAGGAAGGCCCCCAGTTCTAAACGCAAGAGCTCATCAATTTTGTTTGGCGAGGGGCCCCCAAAATGTTCTCGCGGGGGCCCAATGCCCTAGCTACGCCACTGGCTGAAACATATAAATATAATCTAGCACTAATCGTCCTTTGCTTATATAAAGTAAATCATGTTTTTAACTACATATTGTCATTGAATATGGATTATATATTTCGTTTTAATACCACTAGCAATTATCATTAAAAAAACCTATATCATCGACAATTGTTGAGGTATATTTATTACTCTGATAAATATTATCTATGGATATTATTACTATAAGGTAATTTGACATGTATTGCGTAATACAGTCTAATTGTCCTCAGTAATCAACTAGTAATTACATGATGATTACTCTTATCACTATGTCCCTGTGATAAAACTAATACGTGTATTTTGGTTAAAGGTTATTAAATTAAATGTTAATACTTCTGTTTTTTTGTTTTTTTTTACGAATAAAGAGTTTATAGATACAAGGACAGTAGTTTACACTCGTTTATATAGTAGCTGGTCTTTGCCCTGTGAATTAATTCAAAACGAATAATTAAGAAACAGAAATAAAAGAAAAAATACGTGAGGTGTCGCGGGACACCAGGTAGGAACGAAGTTCCTTACATTTTTCATTAAATATAAATTATAAAATCACACTGCTAAGTACTTATACATTGCTAACTACTTATACATGGCGGAGTTATAAAAGAGACAAAATTAAAAGTAACTAACTGTTTGTACCTGGCAGAGTTAAGGCAAAATTAAAAGAAAATCATTATTTGTATCATTAAAGCAAGCGGCTTACTATAAATATATATTGAATATAAGAAAAAAGTTGATCATGATGAGTTTATAGTGAAAGAGTATGTTTGTTAAAGGAGTTTGGATTGAAATAGGACTGTTTTCTACCTACCCGGCCAATTAATTTAAAATATTATAAAATATATATCTTCCCTACTCTACAGATTCTGCTTGTATCAGGGTGAAATTTTATTTATTTTTATTTATTTATTTACAAAACATAGTGACATTTTTGATATGTATAAAAAAAATAATCAAAACAAGTCAAGTAACAGGCTTCCTTAATAACACTTTTTCCCGTCTTTTGAAGCTTACGTTTACGCGAGCGTTGCGCGTGAACGCTTGGGCGGATAACGTTTTCCAACGAACTCAGCCTGGGCATTGGTAAAATGAACATGTGTACCAAATTTCATCTAACTCGGTGATCTTTTACTCAAGTTATTGTCATTTGTAGATTTCGTGACGGATTTTCCGTGATGGTGATTTTGTGACGGTTATTTTGTGACGGTGATTTTGGTCGTTTTTTTCGGATTCACTCCCGGGCTCCAGAACCTTTTTAACCTTGCCATAAGGAACTTCGTCCCAAAAATTCTCCTATAATTTTTCGAAATATTAATATTATCACATATTTCATCGGCATACATCATAATGTAATTTAATCTATGTAATTTCACGTTATGTATGAATTTTGTACAACAAAATTCATACATAACTATGTATGGGGGGGGGGGGGGGGGGGGGGGGAGACTTTTGGACCACCCTGTATACAATTTGTGAATAAAACTTTTACAATTTGAATATAAAATTTTGGTGACAATATTGTTGTGTTACTTTCTACAAACCTCTCGTCATAATTATGAAGTGATACCACAAAAATCTTCAAAACAACCAATAATTTCTTACGATCATTATCACAATGTTTGTAATAATTACCACAGAATTATCATAGTATCATAGTGCATACATAATAGTTACCACAGAATCCACAGAATTATCATAGTGCATACATAATAGTTACCATAGAATAATCATAGGATCACAGTGCATACATAATTGTTACCACAGAATTATCATAGTATCATAGTGCATTTAATATAGTTACCATAGAATTATTATAGTATCATAGTGCATATATAATTACTACAGAATTATCATAGTATCATAGTGCATACATATAATTACCACAGAATTATCATAGTATCATATAAATCAAATTATAATTATTATTAACAACGGGGGACAGACAGAGAAAAATAGACTTTAGCGCCGGGACTCGAACCACGGGCATCTATATTTCCAGTATAGCGCTCTAACCAACTATTTTTCTCTGTCTGTCTCCCGTTATTAATAATAATTATAATTTGATTTAAGTTTAAATTTAAACTTTCCGTATTATGAATACTACCAAAAACTTAAAAATGAATTTCATAGTATCATAGTGCATACATAATTACCACAGATGTATCATAATGCTCCAAGCTTACTGAGAATAAGCTCGGAAATGTTAAAAATAAGAAATATTAAAAAGAAAATAAAATGATTTACCTCTTCAACTGTTAAATCTTTGTTCACAATATTTCAATATTATTATTTACCTTGTATGGTTATTTTCATTTAAAATTGTTTTTGTGTTTTTAAACAAGGTAAATATTACAAAAATATAAATGAAATTTTTCAAGGGTTTCAACAATTTTTTTGCCATCTTACTATATTTTTTTTTAAAGGTTTACCTTATAATAGAAACGAAAGAAGAAGAAGAACTAAGTGTTTTGTTTTTTTTCTTTTTTACTTATACTACCTCTTAACTTTCAATTATCTGGGAAGGGAAAAAGTCAGATATTGGTTTTTTTCTTGAAGTACTACCTGAGGTACGCTAAGTTGTTTAACTTTTTCTGTAAAATTGATGGCATTTTTTTTTTTTGCTGTTAGAACACCAATTTTCTCTCCATTTCTCAAGAGATGGAAGAAGTAATAAAAATACAATCTTTTTCTTAAGATATGAACAAGTGGTAACTTTAAAGAGTTTTCATTTTTATATAAATGAACACTTCACTGTAAATATTGTTATTTTTTCCTTCCTTGAAATATTGAAAAAAATGTAATTAGGTTTTATATTGCTTCCGAGCTTACCGAAGGTAATGAAATCGGCACTTCTTTATATTGTTACTACCCTTATAAACAAAACAGAGGGGGAGTAACAATTTAATGAAGGTGTATTGAATGTTCTACTTTAGACTGTTACTCCCCTTTTAAATATAACAGAACATTGACAGGCCAGGTCACTCTACTACTAATATAATTTAAATGGTAGCTATGGTACGTTGACACTGCCTGAGCCGTAGGGATGAGCGGTGAAGTCGTCGGGATATCCACTGTACCGAACTCGTAGCTTGGCTGCACAGTGCTGAGACAGTAAACCTCCAAAACTCTACTCAGACTCATAGAAAGGTGTTACGAAGTAAGAAGTAATTATTTAGTATTACAATTAATTATTTATAATATTCAAGCAAAGTAAGTACATACTACGTTCACACATCGTTTTGGAAACGGTTTTGAAAACGATCCGCTAGTTCAAAACGCTGTACGAACGGAGATCGACGGATCGTATCGGGTTAGATCCGCTCCACCAAAAATACGTGATCGGATCGGGGGATCGAAATTCAAAACGCTCGTATGAACAGGTCGCGGAGGGGATCGAGATATCAGGTTATTTTAATCTTTTCCACTTTTTAAGTTCTTGAAGCTTTTAAGTTTTCGTGAGCTTCCGTTTCTTTTTTTTTAAACTGCAAAAACGTTTTTAAACAAAAGTTAATACTATAAAGAACCTGTAAAAACATTTAATAACATGTTAATAAAATGTAAAAATTCGCGGACATATTAGGTAACAAGAAAGAAGGTTTTACTCGTGACGTCACCGATACGAGATTTCGAAAACAAATATTTCGATCACCTGGATGTTTTGTTGTGTGAACGGGAATCGTTTTGAAAACGAATTGGATCCGAAACGCTTTCAAAACGATGTGTGAACGTAGTAATAGTCACTGGAGTACTTCACGTTGCTCCCACCATGTAAACAACAACAACAATATTGAAATGTAAATTTTATAGTTGTGTTAAAAAATAAAATATTCAAAAAAAAAAAAAAAAATAAAAAAAAATAATACAAGTTGCATCCATTTGTTTCACCTCCACACTCCACATGCGCAATAACATACATTTATTTCAAAACCGATATCTTCAAGAGTTGTCATCAAATTTTTAAGAAATTTGAATGGTTTGTCGAAAGTAGCCTGATGATCACCCAAGATTAATTTCAACCCCCGCGCACATTAAATATTGCAGAATTGATACTCCTATTGGCATAAAAATAGGAAACTAATTAGCGTGGCACATAGCTTCATACGTTTATGATTTTTGCTTTTACAACCTATAGTCCAGGAGAAAGCGTGCAAAAATGTGTCTGACTAACATCAAGCTAGAATTTTGTGTATAAGTAAATGTTTTGGTGCCTTTTAAGAATATGTGGTCGGCTAAGATCGTCAGCGGGAAATAGCTTGGCAATAGGCATTTAAAAAAAAAAAAAAAAACCGGTGGAGAGTGGCCATGTCTCGCCAATTATGGTGGACAATGTGATTTTCATGATCCTGAGTACAAACTTAGTTAGTAGACCAATAACCAAGTTGATGGTAGCTTGTCAATTAATAGGTTAGTTAGTAAAATATTACTGGAAATCAAAGTGTTCCCCTGTCTAGGGACATATTATTATCAACTTGATTATTGGTCTACTAACTAAGTTCGTACTCAGGATCTTGAAAATCACATTGTCCACCATAATTGGTGAGACATGGCCGCTCTCCACCGGTTTGTTTTTTTCAAATGCCTATTGCTAAGCTATGTCCCGCAGACGAACTTAGCCGACCACATATTCTTAAAAGGCACCAAAACATTTACTTATACACAAAACTCTAGCTTGATGTTAGTCAGACACATTTTTGCACGCTATATCCTGGAATATTAATTTTGTCAAATTTGTTTAATTTTCCAATGTCTAATAACTATCATGCTATGATAGTTATAGAAACAATTCAAGCGTTCAAAACTACTTTTTTATCTACCTATAATCCATACACAGTAATAACTATTAACTTCTGTCATTAAAAAAAATAAACTATAAGATAATTTTGCAATTATATATATTTAGTTCCCTTTAAAACAATGTATTTATCTTTAATTAAATATAATTTGTAATACCGTCTTGCAAAAAAAATTGGGGAAAATTGTATTTGATTAAAGAATAATTTTTGCTTAATTTGCTATAGTATTTATATACACCATTTTAACTAAAATTTATGTATTGCTTATGAGCTAACCGAAGGGAACGGAATATGTGTGATTGTTCTGAAGAACAAATATATATTTATGTATATATATATATATATATATATATATATATATATATATATATATATATATATATATATATATATATATATATATATATATATATATATATATATATATATATATATATATATATATATATATATATATATATATATATATATATATATATATATATATATATATATATATCAGCAATCTAATACCGTGTTTTTGCACACTGCAATATTTGCGAGCCAAGCAAGAATGGCGGTATGAGAGCACGCTCGTCTCTGATAAGTCCTATATCTGATCTTCTTGATCTAGTATAGGTCCAGAGTTGGGTGGGCATCGTCGGGCCCCTGATGAGTCGGACGCGACGAAACGATGCAGGACATGGCGTAATGCCGAGCCAACATCTTAATGAAGCAATGTCTGATGTTGGAACAGTTCCTATGGGTCACGCTTGCGTGGCACATCCCTTGGTGTCTCTCACAAATGTGTATATATATATATATATATATATATATATATATATATATATATATATATATATATATATATATATATATATATATATATATATACACAATTTGTGTTAGTGAGAGACACCAAGGGATGTGCCACGCAAGCGTGACACATAGGAACTGTTCCAACATTAGACTATACGGCACAAAGCTGTTGGCTCGGCATTACGCCATGTCCTGCATCGTTTCGTCGCGTCCGACTCATCAGGGGCCCGACGATGCCCACCCAACTCTGGACCTATACCAAATCAAGAAGATCAGATATAGGGCTTTACCAGAGACGAGCGTGCTCTCACACCGCCATTCTTGCTTGGCTGGCAAATCAAATCAGCAATGTAATACCGTGTTTTGCACACTGCAATAAGGTACACAATTTGTGTTAGTGAGAGACACCAAGGGATGTGCCACGCAAGCGTGACACATAGGAACTGTTCCAACATTAGACTATACGTCACAAAGCTGTTGGCTCGGCATTACGCCATGTCCTGCATCGTTGCGTGGCACATCCCTTGGTGTCTCTCACTAACACAAATTGTGTACCTTATTGCAGTGTGCAAAAACACGGTATTACATTGCTGATTTGATTTGCCAGCCAAGCAAGAATGGCGGTGTGAGAGCACGCTCGTCTCTGGTAAAGCCCTATATCTGATCTTCTTGATTTGGTATAGGTCCAGAGTTGGGTGGGCATCGTCGGGCCCCTGATGAGTCGGACGCGACGAAACGATGCAGGACATGGCGTAATGCCGAGCCAACAGCTTTGTGACGTATAGTCTAATGTTGGAACAGTTCCTATGTGTCACGCTTGCGTGGCACATCCCTTGGTGTCTCTCACTAACACAAATTGTGTACCTTATTGCAGTGTGCAAAAACACGGTATTACATTGCTGATATATATATATATATATATATATATATATATATATATATATATATATATATATATATATATATATATATATATACATGTGTATGTGTCTCCTATTTCAAACAATCCAAAACAAAAAACCATTTCAGACATCAGAAAACATTTTTGGTCCATACTTTATGCGAACCTGTCTGCACTCAAGTTTTGCGAACCAACATACCTTAATAACTACCTATTATTTATATTATGATTTATTGAAATTTGTATGGTAGGTCATAATTAGCCCATTGTTGGTCCCATATAAGTTTCAACTATCTGCTCCCATTTTTCTTCCACAAAAATATATTTA
Source organism: Gerris lacustris (assembly GCA_951217055.1). Classification (NCBI taxonomy): domain Eukaryota; kingdom Metazoa; phylum Arthropoda; class Insecta; order Hemiptera; family Gerridae; genus Gerris; species Gerris lacustris. The sequence goes on along the minus strand of OX578286.1, from coordinate 7,697,835 downwards.
TTTACACCTCCTATATTTTCTATATAGTACTCAGTTGATTTTTATGAAAATTGGATGGATTAATTTCAACCTTCTGTGCTCTTTAAATGTTGCTAAATTGATACTTTAATTCCTGTAAAAAATCAAAACATTTTGGACAGTTTTATATAATTCGGGGGGGCGGGAGGAAAATAAATTTGACAATAACAGGTTGTAAAAGTTTAAAATCAATAAAGTCGGAAGAGGACACGAGAAAACTATGTGCCACACTAATTGGCAGAGTATTTTTTAAATTGGGGGGGGGGGGGGGATAAAATAAATTATTCAATAAAGAAATTTAGTACGCAAGAGAGTTCGCCTACAGAGTCTATATACGCAATTTTCGAGACGAAAAACGAAATGAATTTACTTGTTTTGAAATATATTTACGACATACTATTATATTGAAAACAGAATATGTGTTGAAATGGGGCATTATACTAAATTTTATGTATAGTTTTTCATTATCTATCATAAAATAAATGTATCAAAATACCTATAACTTTTGGATTGAAATAAAAAAATAAATAATTTGTGGATTATTTTATTTTATTGATATTAAATAATACAAATATACATTTTTTTTATGATTAACAACATATTATATTTTTATTTAAATTAACATAATATAAATTATTTTATTTAAATTGTACATTTAGTTTAGGAGATAGCGTGCAAACAAGTGTCTGACTAACATCAAGCTAGAATTTTGTGTACAAGTTCGTCTGCGGGGCATTGCTTGGTAATAGGCGCATAAAAACAAAAAATCGGTCCAAGATTACTCAGACAAACTTTCTCATATACGAGTTCATAATTAGTTTGCCCAGTGTTTTTCATTTATTAGTTTTCGAGGTTTTTAAGGTACATTTAATTATTATTGAACATTTCATCAAAATTTAGTATAAAAATAACTTCTTCTCGGTGGGGAATCGAATTCGGCCTCTCTCTGTCCACGTTTAAAGCTATTTTCATAGGAACAAGATGGTTCCCGGGAAAAGGCTTAAATTGTTAAATTCGTATTTAAATGGACATTTTAGAATTAATCTTAAATATAAATTTTCGCACCATCACAATACTTTTTCTTTGTATAAGAAATTAAAAAAACAAATAATTAGTGGAAAGCGGCCATGTCCCGCCCATTTTAGTGGACAATGTGATTTTCATGATCCTGAGTAAGAACTTAGTTAGGAGACCAAAAATCAAGTTAATTTTAGTTTGTCCCTTGATATGGGATCACTTTGATTTCGAGTAATATTTGACTAACTAACCTGTTAAGTGACAAACTACCGATCAACTTGATCACTGATCTACTAACTAAGTTCTTACTTAGGAACATGAAAATCACATTGTCCACCAAAAAGGGCGGGACAAAGCCGCTATCCACCGGTTTGTTTTTTAAATGCCTATTTGTAGATGAACTTAGCCGACCATATATTCTTAAAAGGCACCCAAAACTTTTACTTATACACAAAATTCTAGCTTGATGTTAGTCTGACACTTTTTTGTCCGCATTGTGGAAAGGGGCCATGTTCTGCCCATTTTGGTGGACAAGGTAATTTTCATAATCAGTAAAAAATTAGTTAGTAGACCCAAAATCAAGTTGATGTTAGTTTATCACTTGATAAGAGACCATTTTTATTTGGAGTAATATTTGAATTACTAACTTATTCAATGACAAACTATTATCAACTTGAATTTTGGTCAACTAACTAATTTCTTACTCAGAATCATGAAAATCACATTGTCCACTAAAATGGGTAGAACATGGCCGCTCTCCACCGGTTTTGTTTTTTTCAAATGCCTATTATATTGCCAAGCTATGTCCCGCAGACGAACTTAGCCGACCACATATTCTTAAAAGGCACCAAAACATTTACTTATACACAAAATTCTAGCTTGATGTTAGTCAGACACTTTTTTGCACGCTATCTCCTGGACTATTTGATTTTAACAGTTTAATATAATTAATTTTGAATCATACTCAAGATTAATTTTAAATTATTTGAATTAATCAAATTATAATCGTAATATATGATTTTATAAAATTAAAAATTAATGTTAAGAATCATACTAATAATATTGTATATCAAGACATATAATCTACATTTAAAAGTTATTCTATCTTACGAATTTATAAAATATATTACTTTGAATATATAAAAAGAACTTTTCAAGAGAAATGTCAGTACAGAACTTAATTAAATTCATGTTTTATTACATTTATTTATTATCAATTTATACAAGGCAAGAAAATTGTCTTCACCTGCTATAATAATTACTGATAACGTCTTAAAAATAAAATAATTTTTTTTTTTAGCTTTTAAAATGTTATTTACTGCGATACAATTTATATTATGATAACGCCAATACAATTTTTTTACAAGTACAAACAAACTTGCTTTAGCAACTAACTAAGAATTATATATAAGAGTTGCTAGTTGCAGTTGTTTAAAGGTGGGTACAGACTATTCTGACGTTACATGGGCCCACGTCATAATGCGTGTCAGTGGCGTATCCAGGGGGGGGGGGGGGGGGCACATGGGGCACGTGCCCCCCCCCCCCCAGACGGGCCCAGACCCAATAGAGTAAAATTAAAAAAGAAGAAAATACGGCGTATTTTTTTTTAATACATATTTTTACATTTACCTCATATTCAATTTCACCTCAGAAATGCATAAAAGCGCTGTTTTGAGAGGTCATATTTTCAAAATTTTCCCGGACCCCCGCCATAGATCCCCCCCCCCACCCAATAATTAACTGCAGACTACGCCCATGGCTTACAGTAAGATATTGTACTGCAGTAAGCATCAGCATAACATTTTCTAACGAATATACGTTCTAAAACAGTGATTGTAACTTGGTGTGTAACTTTGGTGATTGTAAGTGGCGTCCGAGAGATTTTTTTTTTTTTTGGGGGGGGGGGGGGGGGGGAAGCTGCTTTATTGAATAAGTAGTTCCCTTTTCTTGTTATCACTACGAATTCCACCCCCCCCCCGTCCCCAATCTAAACTGACTTAGAATGTGCCCCCTCCAGACCTAGCCGCTGGATGCGCCACTGATGCGTGTGATATAAAAAAGTAAGACTTATGATTTTAGTCATTAAGCATTTGATATGACAATTTTAAGAGTTGCAATTCTCTTTGTTCAAAAATTACTTATTATGTAAGTCAATTAGCAACTGCAAAATTATTTCAACCAATTGAATCGTTTTATAGCCAGGGTGCCCATAGGCCAAAAAGTCAATTATACATACTCTTTCCAAACCTCTTTGTATGGCATGTTTAGGCCAAGTCTGACACCGTTTTCCTCTGTGATTTTATTTGGTTTTGGGGCGTTTTTCATTATTTATACCCTATAACTTTGACGCGTCAGACTGGAAAATCGGAAAAAGTTCTGCGTTAGACAATATTAAAATATTGCCTTATAGGGTTCAAATAATGTATCTCGAGAACATCAGCTGGATATTACTAATTAATTTACAGTAATTAATAATAATTAATATTAAATAATGAAGAATGACCCAAAAACAAATAAAATCACAGGGGAAAACGGTGTCAGACTTGGCCTAAAGAAGCCATACAAAGAGGTTTGGAAAGAGTGTGTATGATTGACTTTTTTGCCTATGGGCACCCTGACTATTAGATTTATAACTATTTATTTGGTATGAATAAATTAATTAAGAATAATATAATTACTGGAAATAATTGAAGCGAGCGTAGCGAGCTTCCTACATTCAACGAAATATGCTCCTTGTCTGTCTGTCTGTCTGTCTGTCTATCAGTAACGTTCACGCGTGTGAGGATAACTTGAGTAAAAGTTTACCGATTTAGTTGAAATTTGGTATACATGTTCCTCTTACTAATACTCAGGCTAAGTTCGTCGGACAGCGTGATCCGTCCAAGAGTTCGCGCGCAACGCTCGCGTAAACAAGAGGTACAAAAATTAAATTGGAATTTCAGGACGGGAAAAGATTCTGTCATCATCTATTCGATGAGACGAACATTTTTTCAAATAACATTTTTTACTAAAACCAACAGCGACACCGCTATGACTTAATAAAGATCGCTAAAACTATTAAAGCGGACCTAAACGTTTATAATAGAGAAAACAACCTTTTTACCGATATCTTACGTTCTAACGAAACGATTTTAATAAAACTTCATATACACCATCTAATGCACAATTGAAACAGGTATGCAAAATTTCAACTCGATACAAGCAAAATTCTTGACGAGATACATTTATAATAATTGTTTAAAAGCTACCGCGGGTGGTGAAGATTGTTATAGTCGTATAGTGTATAGGTTTGTTTAGGAAGTAAAGCTTTGTACGGAGTACCCCCACTCTTCCCTACACTACCCTCTTCCACTTATCTTCAACTATGACATTCATCATGATTAATAAATTTCAATATTCAGTATTTCATTGCAATACGCTCGCTTCAATGATAGAGCCACGCGATGCCTAGTATACAGATACATAAGGTATATCATTAAGCTATATAATAATATATTGGATGAATGAAGAAAACTTCAATTTGTCATTATCACATTTCTAATATTGACTGAATCAAATTGATTTTTCAGTCAGTCAAATTTATCCTGGTTTTTACATTTGATTATTATCAACTAGTGAAACGACTTGAGTTTCCTTTTATTAACTGACTGATCAATCAATTCAAAGCCGGTTTTTAGAGTTTCGATGGAAAAACAAAAGAAAAAGAAATCCTTATAGTTTCGTTCCTGTCTGTCTGTCTGTCTATCACTCTGTACGGTGCCAATAACTTTTGAATCAAAAGAGATAGAAACATGAAACTTTCCAGTATTAAAGATCGATTTGACGCGCACACAGGAAAAATATAGCGAACTCAAGATTATCAGCTGTTCAAATCCAAAATGGTGGATAATTAATGTCCCACGAAATTATTTTTATTTTTAAAAATTTTGAGTAGGGTATCAAATGAAAGGTATTGAAGATTAGATAACAGAAATAAATAACACTTGTGAAAAGTATTTAATTTTTCATGCTATTTTCTCGAAAAACGTAAAAAACCTTGCGTGTTCCCCTCCCTTAAAACTTTATTTCTGTTGCTACTAAAAATGTAAAAAATATGAAAAATGTGCTGTCTGCTGGGCCATAGAAAATATAAAAATAGCAATGTGATCTGATTAACTGGGAATCCAAAATGGCGGATAATTCCTGTTTGGGGGGGGGGGGGGGGGGATTAAATGTTGAATGGGGTGAAATATATAACACTTACGGAAAGTGTTTAATTTTTCATGAAATTTTATCAAAAAAGATCAAATTATTCATCCCCACCCCTCCCCTTATACTTACTAATTTCATGTTTTCAATACCAACGAAACCCTTTTTACGTGAGACTTCACGCACAACTAATTTATTATATTTTGATAATATACATCTGATATCAAATATGATTATCAAATAGTTGATACCGTTTATACTTTTATTAATGATTGACTGATCATCAAATCATTTGATATGATTGACTGCTCATTGAATTGATTCAACACCGGTTTTTTATATTTTGATTATATTATAAAAATTATTAATATATATTTATTCTGATGATATTAATCATCAAAAATCTTTATAAAAATGACTAGTTTGATAGTATCAATTTACTTTAACTGATTGACAGATCAATCAAATCAAAACCGGTTTAAATTTAGTCTATATTACATTGATTTAGTATTTAGTCCATAAGTAAGTTGATGTTATTATTTACTACCTAATATAAACACAAGAATTAATCACACTCTGACAAATACTAAAAATCAACAACAAAATACAATGATACAAATGTAATTTGTAAACATTTTTTAGGTGTTATTTACCCCACAATGTAATGGTAATGATGATGAATTGTAGGTGGTTCTGTTGAATTCTTAGGATTCCTTACAGTCGATGTAAACTCATAGTAATAATCATAGTAGTCGTAGTAATCCGGTGTTGAACTTGGAATTGATGATGTTTCGATTGAATCTTCATCACCTGATGAATCCTCATCAGAATTAGAATTTTCATCACCTGATGAATTCTCGTCTGAATTAGAATTCTCATTACTACCTGATTGATTTTCGTCGTATCCTGATTGATTTTCATCATAACCTGATTGATTTTCATCATAACCAGATTGATTTTCATCATATCCTGATTGATTTTCATCATAACCTGATTGATTTTCATCATAACCTGATTGATTCTCGTCACAACTTCTATCTTCACTTGATGAATCCTCAATTGCTGAACTTTCATTGGATTCTTCACTTTCGTTGCACTCTGTTGTTTCATCATTATCTGATGAATAATCCACTTCATCCGATCTTGGTGTAACGCAACCGTTCATTGCATCAAATGAAATTAGAAATAGTAGTAACACAATTTTCAACACTTTGGAAATCATTTTTTTTATTTTTTTTTTATTATAATTATTATTATTATTATTATTGCAGTATTGATTTTATTCTATTTTTTTTTTAAAGAATTAAGAAATCAACAAATATGAAAGGAAATAATTTCGTTTGCAATCCAATTCTTTAATTGGAGTGTTTTTTTATTATTTAAAAATAATTATTGTTTATATCTTAAATAATAACTTTATTATACTAATTTCTTTAGATAAAACACATTAAATTTGTTTTAAAAACGACTGTTTTTGAAATTAACTAAACAAAAAATAAAGTTTATTTTTTTTCAAAGAAGTTATTGTTTACACATTAATAACTTTAATTGTCTAAAGATATAACTTTATTCTCTAAACAACTTATTTATACTAATTAAACTTTAAAAAAAAAAATTAAAAAGGCACCAAGTTAGATTCTTAAAGAAGCTATTGTTTACACTGTAATAATAACTTTATTCTCTAAACAAAGTATCCATTATAATTAAACTTTTCTTAATGAATATTATTTAAAAGAAATAAAAAGCTAAAAACACAAAGAAGTTATTTCCTCACAAAGAAGTTATTGTTTATACTTTAATATCTAAACTTAAAATGAATTTGGTTTTGCAAATAAAATTAATTGATTTTTTGTTTAGATATTTGTTATTTTACAAGGATTTGTTATGTCCTTTAATAAATTACATTAATTATTATTTCTTGCGTTAATTACTTCTTTTTTACTAGATTAATTATAAATAAAATAAAATAAATGTTTTACATTTAAGAAATAGTAGAAAAGAAAACAAAAGTGGTTAATTATTATTGTTATTTTATATTTATTATTATGTGACTTTGATTAGAATTTATGGTCTGGGAATTTATATATATATAGATAAAATTCTTTTAACATGTTTTTGTTTAAAACCATCGATTACAAAATATCCAATGTGTAAAACGTGGCTATTGGGAAATTTATTAAACTAATGAATTGTCAACGTTTAAGGTCGTTAATGAAAGTTGACATTTTTATATTTATATTTATAATTATATATAGTATATATATATATATATATATATATATATATATATATATATATATATATATATATATATATATATATATATATATATATATATATATATATAATTTTAATTATATGTCCTTGCAAACCATTTTTTAACCTTCAAGTTCAAGTATGGTTATACATACTTAGGGAAAAATTGTTTGTGATGGTAAAAACATATAGATTTTAAGAGTTTGACGCATTTTATCTCTAAAGGCAATGTTTCCTTGACTGTAACCCTTTGGCTATTGTTTCCGCTCTCTCTCTAACGAATTACTCATTTATAATACTATATTTAAGTCCATAAAATGGTCATTCGGCATTGAGCTTTGTGGTTGAACCAAGTCCTACCGTATCCAAACCATAAATGGTTATTCTATTCTTCTTAGGATTTAAGATTAAAATCTTAAATCCTAAGAAGAATAGGATTTTACACCTCTCATTAATTTGAAGTGTTTTTATAATTTCTTCAAGTAAGTGATTCTGGTGATGTATGTGAGATATATTGGGAGGGCATTAATTACACTTTAACTAATTACTTTTAACGCTTGGCCGTTTATTATTGAGCAAATTTAGAGAAGTTTAATATATACTTTACAACTATAGGCCACGAAGAATGCGAAATATGCGAACACAACAAAATTCATACATCAGAGAATTGCAGCACTAAAAATGATACAGTGAAGAGAACTCGCAATGTCAAATTTTTGATCAAGTAACTTGATGCAATTCGCCATATTGGCCACCATTTAGAAAATATTAAGTGTGGAATTTCCAAAAACTGTACAGTTATCACAAATAATGAGATACACCTGTGTGTCAAATTTCGTTCAAATCGGTTGATTTTTACGCCAGTTATCGTTAGACAATCAAACACACAAACTTTTCAAAATTTCAAAGCTCAAGTGAAATTTTTTAAAAGAAGAACTAACTTTACTTGTTCAATAACGTTTTCGTTTACACTTGGGTCAGTAGCTATTATATATTAGGTTTGTTCCAACTAAGCAGTGTACCGTCTGTGGGATCGTCATGGGCAAGCGCAATGGATAAAAGCCGTTCCAACCAGAATTTTGACAGTGTTTCGTACCGTCCTCCATACTGTTCCAACCCGCGCAGGGATCGTTTGCGAACCGTTTACTGTACCATCCAAACGATCCTCTGACAATACCAAGTACTGGTTTGTATGACATGCGCAGTTATGTCAATCATCACACATGTCAACAGGAAGGTTCCCTAACGGTTTCCTTGAATGTTTTTAATACAGTGCGAATTATAGTCCTAAACCCGTTCCAACCTGACATGATTTTATTACAGTACAATGTTAGCGCATGCGTATAAAACCTGTCCTAAACGATTCCTGAATAATTCGCAGGAAAATACAAAGGGACGGTACAAATAGGGGGGTTGGAATAAACCTAATATATTTTACTTTGATATCATATTTGTTTTATTTTTTTTTTGTTTAATTCTAATTCTAATTGTTAATTAAGGTCAATTATTATAATTGACGGAACGATTGTCAACATTGTAATCACTCTTTTTTCCATTTACGTCATGATTGATAAGTTATTAGATTATTTTAGACTTGATTGATGGGATAATTGACGCTGTTAACTGCGTCGCTAATAGTTTTAGGTCATGACTCATCCGTGCAAAAATTTCAATTCCATATTATCAATATAGAATTAAAATCTATATTATATCATAATCTTCACTGTTAGGGGAAGTGCATCAAGGTATTGCGGGTCTTTCTTTAACAGCAAAAAATTATGTAGCTGCTGTTGATATTTTAAAATAATCGATTTGCAGATAAAACCTTTATAAAAGACGATTTGTAAGGAAAATTTAGGAACATCCCGATATTCAGCAATTCGATTTGGCAACTTAGATCAACATTAGACCAGATAGAAAATATTTGTAGGTCATTAGAGAGTATAGGCGAAGACGTATATCACTCTAGCTTTGAGTCTTTAATAAAGTCAAAATTTCCTCGGGAAATATTATTGCAGTTAAAAGAGCTAAGCTTGTACGGGTTAGCTACCACTACTTCTCAAATTAAGAATGAATCTGAAGTTAGGACTCTAACTCAGGAAGGAAAAGATTAGATCGAATTATTAGTGCCAGAGAGAGCGTCAAGAATGGCGAGAAATCAGATTATTATATAAAACGCAGGGCCAAAATCATAAAATTGATTTTTAACCTAAACCTTAGTATTCCACAACTGATAAGTTGATGGCAGGTCAAACTAAGTGTTGGTATTTTGAGAAGAAGCACTGGAGCGATAAGTGTAATCAGTACACAACGGTTGGGGCTAGAAAGAACGCTCTTAAGGCGCGTCCACACTATGCCAAGCGGCAAGGAATGCCATGGCCAAATGGCATTGCCAAGTGTAATGTGGACGACTCCCTTGGCATTTGCTATTTTGCCATGCTTGGCACAAAACGTGCCACTTGACATGCCAAGCTGAACCCGACGATTGTCGGTCCGGATCAAAGATAGCCAGATGGCAAGAAGTCGTATGGCAAGGTGTGGACGTGCCACCCGGCAACATTGCACTTGGCATCCAGCGTCGAGCCCCTTCTGACACCACTACTAACTTTTTTGCGTCTATAATTTGATAAAATTATTATCTCTCCGTTCTTCTTATCTTTTGTGACACCTTTTTTTATTTTTTATTTTTTCACCATACATCACAATCTCGACTGGCTTTGCCAGTTGTAGTGTGGACTGTGGACGGATGAATTTTTACATGGTGCCATCTGGCTTTGCCAGAAGGCTTTACCGCTTGGCCTTGCCAACTGGCATTTTGCGGCATAGTGTGGACGCGCCTTTAGGCTACGGCCACACCGGAGCTACCTCGCTTGGAGCCTAGCGGCTTGGTGAGTCGCCATGACTGTTCGTCTAGCGACTCGCTAGGTAATTCGCCTAGTAACCAAGCGCGTGGTGTGGCCGCTCTCGTATGTTCTAGAAGGTTGGTTCACATGGATTACACGCCAGGCGACTCACCAAGCCACTAGGCTCCAAGCGAGGTAGCTTCGGTGAGGCCGCAGCCTTAAGGGTGCTGGCTTTATTTGTTGGAGTAAATCACACAAAAGTCAGCAGTGTACAGTTTATAAACCATGCTATGCACCATCAAAGTCTTTGTCCCATCATTCTTAAAACTAAATTTAAATAAAATGTACAGCTGGTAACAAACGAAAGCTTAGTCTCTATGCAGACAGGAACTGTAGAAGTAGGAAATTGGTAATTCAGAAACAAAGTGCTTTTCATATCATAGAGTAATACTTGCTAGTGGCAGTCATCGGTGTTATATTACCGAGTCTAGCTAAAATGTTGAAGTTAAAACCAATTCAGGAGATGAAGTTGTCTGTTACAGTATTTGGAACTTCAAATTTAAAAATCATTTAATCTTATTTGGTAGAAATAATTCTCAAAACAATTGATGCAATAGCGAAGGGAAACATAGAGTACCGTCGATATTTTAAGAAGAAAGAAAATTATCCTTATCTACCGCTGGCTGGAGGATTGCTCCATATGATATAACCATTCCTAGATTAAAACTTTTAGAAATTTCAATAGCTTGTAGGAGCTTAAAATATATAATGTCAGAAATAGACAATATTTTCAGATCATTATATTTGGAACACTCTTACCCGACCTATCTGCAAACTCTACCCTATGTAGAACCAAGGAGCTTCCACTGCATCATATTGGCGTGGGATGTCGCCTAGCAATAGTTTGGCTTTTTTTTGTTTTATTAATTTTGCCATAATGTGTCAACAATAAAAGTAGTCTTGATGTAGAAGGCAATGACGCAGCTAACATTTATTAATCTTAGTTATATTAAGTAAGAAGTAGTGTACTCGTCTCTCGAATTCAAGAGAGAGTCGAGACAATTTTTGATCAGTATCTAAGGTACATTCTTCATTTCCCTTTTTAGGAACTTTTGTACTTTAGCAGCCCCCTTGGTTCAAAACAATAGTCTGCCCGACAAAAGTCTCAAAGGTTTGTGTGTTTGTCTCCCCAAGACATTGAGACTCCTGGGTAGTCAGTTTTATTACGCTATTTTAAGATTGAGTCATATCATGTGTAAGACTAAATCTTTTACCGAAATCTGAAGGACAATGAGTTCTACAGTTTTCTTAGCGTATATTTAATATTTCTTTGTCTTAATTGTTAATTAGACTAAGGGATATTATCACATTTATAAACACAAATGTGATATTCCTTTGTCCCAAGGAACATTGGACTAAATATCCCTTTGTCTTAATAGTAATATTGACTGAAGAATACATACTACTCAGTTATTGTTTCTTTGTCTAAATTACTATTAAGACAAAGGGATAGGGGGTACTACAGTAAGAAAGTACCAACTTTTATTATGCTTAGGGCTTAGGAAAGATTATTTTACCTTATTCCCTTGACATAACTCCTCCAGAACATAGCGTTCTTACAGCTATGATCTCCATGTCTAATCTTCGTTATCATATTCATCCCCAATATGGAGTTTGTTCTGGACATTGTAAAAGATGCCCTAATCTTATTCCTACCACTGCCCTTGATGGTGTTTAGTCTTTAACTAAGTAAAGATCGAAGTTTCTGAATTATCTTGATCTTATTCAAACCAATCTCTAATGATATTGATCTAACTCCTACCCAAAATTTGACCATAGTTTTTTGACATGGTAAATAATCCTGATGTACCTTAATCTTAATCCTATCCCTCTCCATATTAGTGTTCATTCTTAGGCTTAGTGAAGTTCATGATTTCTTAATCTTCTTGATCTAACTAATCCCTAAATTGGAGTTAAATTTTTGAAGCTGAAAATGACCATGAGCCTTAATTTAATCTTACCTCTCTCCATATATTGAGGACATGGATTATTCTTTGTTGGCGTTTGGTTCCACCGTTGAAAAGATGATGGTATATATATATATATATATATATATATATATATATATATATATATATATATATATATATATATATATATATATATATATATATATATATGTATATATATATCATACTATATAATAGTATGAAAAAGTAAAATGCTGATTAAAGGAAAAATAATATATTTATTAAATTTATAACAAAAAATCAAATGACTAAAGAACATGGTTGCATGATAAAATATTTTATAAGATTCTTCAAATGTTTCGAGATATAATCTTAAAATATGCTTACATTAATATTAAAATAGAAAAGTAATTAAATACAACAAAGAAAAAACATATTTAAAGATAAAAAAAAAAAAATTAACACAAGAAGGAGATCAAGTCAGAAATTTGATAAATCCCGACGTTTCGAACGTATTTTTAGGTATTTTAGGTTTCATAGGTATCATTCTTAAGGAATTTGCTCATAATGAGGCTCATTTGCTCAAGTGATCCTTTAAAAATAATCCCTGTATTGGTTTCGAAATGTTGGGATTAATAAAATATCTGATGTGATAACAACCTCCGAAAATAATTTACACATTATAGATTTTAGTCGCTGAAGTCTGTACTTTAGAAATACACAAAATATTTACTCAAATATTATTTCGTTCATATCTGATCCGTACGAAGATTGTCCTTCCTGAAATGTCTTCAAGAAATTCCACTGTAAACAAATAAAAATAAAACAAAAGAAACAAATTATAATTTGGATTATTTTAGTATTACAATAAATTATTTTATTTTATTTGTACTTAAAAATATCATAAATATATAACAAAGTGAATTGCATAACTTATAAAACAATGTTCATTATTTTTGATTCACCAAACAGTAATTGGCGTTCTAAAATTACTTATTGTAGTCGATCTATGCTCCTAACAATAAATCTTTTAATTTGTGACAATCATTCACAAAAAAATTAAACACAACAAATAGTTCTTCTTTAGATTGTCACACTAATTATTAAATAATTAAATAAACATTTCAGGATAGTTTTTCTTTAAATCTCCTTCTATAGGTTGCTACTCCCCTATGTTTATTTTAGGATATAAATAAATACAATTATTTATACATTACTTTGCTTAAATAACTATGAAAACAAAGGGATCTTTAGTCCAATGTACTTTCAGACAAAGAAATATCAAACTTCAGTTTCTATAAGGGGAGTAACAGTCTAAACAAGAACATTTCGTACACCTTCTTTAGATTGTTACTTCCTTATGTTTTTTATTAGGGGAGTAACAGTCTAAACAAGAACATTTCGTACATCTTCTTTAGATTGTTACTTCCTTTCTGTTTTATTTATTAGGGGAGTAACAGTCTAAACAAGAACATTTCGTACACCTTCTTTAGATTGTTACTTCCTTATGTTTTTTATTAGGGGAGTAACAGTCTAAACAAGAACATTTCGTACACCTTCTTTAGATTGTTACTTCCTTATGTTTTTTATTAGGGGAGTAACAGTCTAAACAAGAACATTTCGTACACCTTCATTAGATTGTTACTTCCTTATGTTTTTTATTAGGGGAGTAACAGTCTAAACAAGAACATTTCGTACACCTTCTTTAGATTGTTACTTCCTTATGTTTTTTATTAGGGAGTAACAGTCTAAACAAGAACATTTCGTACACCTTCTTTAGATTGTTACTTCCTTATGTTTTTTATTAGGGGAGTAACAGTCTAAACAAGAACATTTCGTACACCTTCATTAGATTGTTACTTCCTTATGTTTTTTATTAGGGGAGTAACAGTCTAAACAAGAACATTTCGTACACCTTCTTTAGATTGTTACTTCCTTATGTTTTTTATTAGGGAGTAACAGTCTAAACAAGAACATTTCGTACACCTTCTTTAGATTGATACTTCCTTTCTGTTTTATTTATTAGGGGAGTAACAGTCTAAACAAGAACATTTTCTACACCTTCTTTAGATTGTTACTTCCTTATGTTTTTTATTAGGGGAGTAACAGTCTAAACAAGAACATTTCGTACACCTTCTTTAGATTGTTACTTCCATATTATGTTTTCTTATAAGGGGAGTAACAGTCTAAAGAAGAAAATTCCATACACCTTCTTCAGATTGTTGAGATTGTTACTACCTCCGGTATTTATATAAAGGGAGTAACAGTCTAATGAGAACATTTATTACACCTTCTTTGGATTGTTACTTCCTTATGTTTTTTTTATAAGGGGAGTAACAATTTAAAGAAGTGCCCAACAAACAATATTTCTTAATTAAGAATCTTTTAATGTTGACTTCTTCTATACCTATACATATTTAAAGCAGTCAATATCCCGAGTTAATGTTGAAAAAAAATCTATATTGAAACACTTTGAAAACAATAATAGCTTCAAATGTGATCGCAAATACGGGATCTGTCGAAAGTTCAGTTCTCATGTAATACATTTTTACAACATTTGTGACTCGCAAACAAGTGAAGTTTATTAAATGCATGTAAAATTAATTTCAACTAAAAATTGACAGGCTTACTCTTCCCAAAAACTCTGCCAATTGTAAAAAAAAAATCTTTAAAAAAAGGTTTTATAAACGAATGAATGTTTAATTCCATTTGGTGTGTTAAGTCTCATATCTAAATTTTCTATTTTTTTTCAAAAGTTTATTAAAGTGAAAAATCAAGGCTCAATTCCCTCAAATTTATTATTTTTACTATTTATTTTGATAAAATGTATCGATTGCGATCATATTAAAACAAATGAAAATCATTGATCTAGTGAATATGTGTGTGAATCAGATTTCTTTTCTAACATTTAATCTAAAATTCACATTTTGTTATTATATAAATATAATAATAATGATAGGTATGATCATATGAGTTGTTATGTAATTAAACTGGCAATTCTTTAGATTGTAGCTAACCAAAGTTTTTGTTCTTTTATTTTTAGAATATAAATGGATATAATTATATATAAATTCCTTTGTCTAAATAATTATTAAGATAAAGGGATGTTTATTTAGTCCACTATACTTTGGGTCAAAGGAATATCAGGATCACACTTCTGTTTTTATAAAGGAAGTGACATTCTAAAGAAGAACATTTCGTTACCTTCTTTAGATTGTCAATCCCTTCTGTTTTATTTGTAAGGGGAGTAACAGTCTAAAGAAGTGCCAATAAACTTAACTTTTAAATACTATATTAAAGTGTGAGAGAGAAAAGACAGATAATATTAAAAATAAATATTAAAAATAATGATTGAGCTAGCGTCGGGAATCGAACCAAGAACACCTTTATTTTCAACCCTTACAATCCCCCAGATTGTATCATAATAATTATAAGTGTAAGAGATGCTTCATTTTCGACAGCATGTGCCTAATAAATATTCGTACAAATAATAGGAAAAGTCTCACTTTTTGGAAGAATCGGTCGATTTTCTGCTTAAATGAGGATCTAGTTGGTGATAACTGTACTGCAGCAATTTTAGAAGTTGATGCCATCGAGGTTTGGGAATTGTAAAGTTCAGATTTGGATTGCTGACTCGATGATTCAATCTTAATCCAATCGGATCCAGCATTTGAAGCAGAATTGGATGGCGTCATTACTGCAGATAATGTTGGTTTTTCACCGCCACCTTGCATTTTCTCTGATGAACCTGTCATTTCTTCTGATTTCTTGGATTTCTTTAATGAATCACTTCCTGATGATTGATCTCCCATTGAGGATTTCTCCGTTATATCACTTCCTGATGATTGATCTCCCATTGAGGATTTCTCCGTCATATCACTTCCTGATGATTGATCTCCCATTGAGGATTTCTCCGTCATATCACTTCCTGATGATTGATCTCCCATTGAGGATTTCTCCGTCATATCACTTCCTGATGATTGATCTCCCATTGAGGATTTCTCCGTCATATCACTTCCTGATTGAGAATCCGTTTTGGATCCACCTCCTATGGATCCTCCAGTTTTTGTCATCGTCTTATCTTCATTCATATGTGATTGATTCGAATCTTGGGAATGTCCGTCAGATTTTGATCCACTTAACGATCCAGAATCTGTGACTTGATCATTTGTGCTTCGAGCACCACCAGATTCGTCTCCTTTGCTATTCATACTGCTTGAATCCTTCAACGAAATTTGTTTATCATCACTTTCATCGTTACCTTTAACGGAAAATAGAGGTGACCAACGAGAGCCTACACTACCTGAAGTCCAAACCTTATTTCTATCAGTTGGGGAACTATTTGCATACTCATCAAAATTTTCAGCAAACAATTCATCGAAAAGAGATCTTGAAGAAACTACTTCTAAAATCGTAGCAGATATAATAACTACTGCTGATATTTTCAAAAAACTGCAAATCATTTTGTTACAAAAAATCCAAAATCACAATGTTTAAAATAAAATGAATCGATAAAAACCTTTAAACAAATTTCACAACTTTAAAAATTGATTTTATTTGGGCAATCACAAAATTCAAAACAATAATACATCGAATTATTTTTTGTTACTTCCTTTTATAATGAGTTCGTTATCGAATTTGACATCATATGATTACTTATAAAAAATATAATTCTTACATAAGATACTTCTTATATAAATAAAGGAATAATCACATAGTATAGGAAACAATTTAAATGTGACAGTAATTTTATCTTTATTTTATTTTATCTCGCTTTTCTTTGATTGAATTATTACCTTTTTTTTTGGATTAAATTGTGCAAGTCCCATAATTAATTAATTAAAATACCAAGTGAAATGTCTTAAATCAAGTAGATATAGCATATATTTTAATAGTAAATAAAACCATAAATTAATTATTTCACAATTTTTTCAATTTAATTAATTTTAAAAACGCATTTCTGCATTAAATGTGTTCTTATAGTAAACGTTATGTGCACTTTATATAAGCTTTTACGTAGTTAGTTTTATCGCCTTATTCTATCGTTCCGTTCTATTGTCCCGTTCTATTGTCACGTTCTATTGTCCTGATAGATCGGGGAGACGAGGATGTTCAAACCTAGGAATTAGGCCACTGGTACTTGTTTACTAACCTGTATGGAGTCCTGCCAAATCATACTCCCAATGTACCACTAAGCGAATGCGTTATGGTCTACAGTAAGCCAAGTATGTGTACGAAGTATTGGGCCACCTCGCTTCATCGGAATCTTTTTCGTCTGCCAGTAAAATCAACCGGTATTCCTCATTTGGTTAGATTTTTTTCCTGTCCGTAAGATTTACCGATGTTCTATCACTAAACCCATCCCTCTATAATGATAATTTTTACGGCCATTTCAATAATTTTTATAAATGGATAGTTATAAAGGTCTTTAATAGAGCTAAGAGAAGCGAAGTTCTTATACTACACTTTGCAATTGTTTGGACGCATACTTCTCCTGAACGGCTGAACCGATCCGCAAAAAATTCAGCACGGTCAATGTTACCAACCACAGGAACGTATAAATCTGAAGGGGTCCAAATTGGTACACAGGGGTATGGGGTACAAAAGTTTCTTCCTGAACGGTTGAACCGATCCGCCCAAAATTCAGCACGGTCAATGTTACCAACAATAGGAACGTATAAATCTGAAATGCCCCAAATTGGTACACAGGGGTACGGGGTAGGGGTTATAAAAGTTTCTCCTGAAAGGCTGAACTGATCCACATACAATTTGGCACGGTCATAGTGACCAACCACAGAAAGGTATAAATCTGAAATGGTCTAAATTGGAACACAGGGGTACGAGGTACAAAAGTTATAATAGTATATGCCCTTCATGATGCATGTCGTTGGAAAGCTCTTTAAGAGTACAGTTATTGTTGTTATGTTCACTTTTGACATATTTTCATTGAAGAGGGGGGGTAAAATTGAAAAACAGGGAAATAAAAGTCTTATTTTAATTAAAAATTAGAAATATTACCTATTTTTGATCTGATTTCAGCTTTTTATAAATAAAAATGTGTATTGTATAAGATTAAAATGCACGCTCAGCTCAATATTGCAAGCAGACAACTGCATTGCACCTAGTTATATGTTCTAAAAATGCATGTGTTTTATACTGAACGTCTAATGAAATAATGACCTACAAATGTAGAAAAAATATGGTGTACCGATGTTCCGAAACTTGGGAGTGCAAATCATGTTCCGTGCAGAGCCTTGAATGCTCTTGAAATCTTTGAACCCGTAAGACGTCGCATTTGACACAGTATTTTTGATGGTTTTTTCATCATCGAGTTTTAATCGCGTAATAGGTTTCATAGTTGACAAAAGTAGAGATTAATTAACATTTATCTAACATATATAGCATTATATATTTATTTAACCACTGCTATAACGTCTAAAATTACTTACATGAACAAGGATGTCAGCGATGAAGCATCTGATCAACGTGAAGAACTTAGTATCTGAATTGCTGTCAAAAATTGATCTTAGAGATGATTAACCAAATATCCGGATAAACTTTTAAAAAATGAGGTGGGGTTTACCGCAACTCTGTGAATTTTGGATTCACCAAAAGAACGAATGTCCATAGTAACGGCAATTATTATTGAAATTCGATATTTTTACCATTTTATATATAATATATAATGTTTGTAGTCCCCTTATTATGTATAATATTATAATTATTTAGGTCCTCAGGGGTATTAAATAAGTAAAAACTATTTCATTAAGATTTTTAAGGTGATATCCCTAACTTTGGGACATCTTCCAACCTTTATTCGAGGTCTTGTTGTAAAAAATCAAAAAGTTTAATACAAAACTATTTTTCGTTAATTTATAATTTTTTTTTTTTTTAATATAAGAGAAGAGTCATGAGTCTGTGACTAGTTGCCAACTAGGCAACAACTCATGACTCTTATATTAAAAAAAATATATATAAATTAACGAAAAATAGTTTTGTATTAAACTTTTTGATGTTTAACAACAAGACCTCGAATAAAGGTTGGAAGATGTCCCAAAGTTAGGGACGAAATATCACCTTAAAAAACTTAATGAAGTAGTTTTTACTTATTTAATACCCCTGAGGACCTAAATAATTATGATATTTTTACGATTGCCTACTATATAACTTTAGAGGAGAATATAATATAATTAAATAAAATTAAGAAAAACTAATACTAATGATAGAAAACTGATAACTGATAACAATGAAATAGAATTTGTTGGATATGTAAGTGCCACAGTATATGTTAATAAAACCCTATTAAACCGCATATTGCTTTATAATATTATAATTATTATTAATTAGATTCAACTTAAACCTATCTATTAATATAAATTTTTAAAAAATCCTATAAAACCTAATCACTTTGTTAATTTATAATGATCAATAACCAATAAATCAACTAAAAAGCTGTAAGAATGGCTAAAATATTTTTTTAAGACGCAAATAACGACAAAAATAAAAAATTGATAAATATGCAAATATCTATTATACCTATTGTATTACATATTAGCAAATTATGTCAAAGCATTTGTCGCTACGGAAATCATCGTGTCCACATATGATAAATTAATAATGATAATTGCTTCTGGAATAATTTAATTTTGATTTATTTACTTTATTCACAATTAATTACCTTTTAAAATCATGACGAATATATAATTATTTTAAAAAAATTTTTTTTTTTTGATAAATGATTGTTTTTTTTTTTTTTATCTAATGGATATTATATATAAGTTGCTTGTGATTTTCTATTTATAATTGTATTAGTGAAGTTCAAGAAGCAATATTTCCTATTTTGTTATATTTAATTTGTGAAATAACGCTTTTTTGGTTTTCAAAATGAATTCGAGTTTGATTTTTGTGTTAATAGTGAGTTTATTTTTCGCTATTGTTAGTTGCCAAACAACAACTCCGAAACCATGCAGAAGTCTTTACGCACAGGTAAGATTTGATATAAATATTTTAATTTTTTTATTAAAGTATAACATTAATAAATATATTTATTATGTAATACTTATAAAGCTGTGAAGGTTAAAATTGATATGTGACCATATGTAGGCTAACTTTGTCGTACCATTCAAATTTCATTAAAATCTTACTTTAAAAACATTTTGGCATTTCTTTATACTGTTACTCCCCTTAAAAAACAGAAAAGGGAGTAACAATCTAAAGAAGGAGTACGGAATGTTCTTCTTTAGACTGTTACTCCTCTTATAAAAAACAAAAGTAAAGGGAGTAACAATCTAAAGAAGGAGTACGGAATGTTCCTCTTTAGATTTTTATTCCCCTTATAAAAAAAACAAAGGGGGTAACAATCTAAAGAAGGTGTACGGAATGTTCTTCTTTAGACTGTTACTCCCCTAATGAAAACCCAAAATGGAGTAATAATCTAAAGAAGGTGTATGGAATGTTCTTCTTTAGACTGTTACTCCCCTTATAAAAAACAGAAGGGAGTAACAATCTGATGAAGGTGTACGGAATGTTCCTCTTTAGACTTTTATTCCCCTTATAAAAAAAAAAACAATCAAAAGAAGGTTTACGGAATGTTCCTCTTTAGACTTTATTCCCCTTATAAAAACACAAAATGGAGTAATAATCTAAAGGATGTGTATAGAATGTTCTTCTTTAGAATGTTACACCCCTTATAAAAAGCAGAAGGAAGTAACAATCTAAAGAAGGTTTACGTTATGTTTTTCTCTAGACAGTTACTCCGCTCATTAAAACAGAAGTGTAATATTCCTTTGTCCTTAAGTGCATTGGACTAAACATCCCTTCATCTTAATAGTTATTTAGAAAAATGAATTTATAAATAATTATATCCATTTATATTCTAAGAAAAAACATAGGGGAGTAACAATTTAAAGAAGTACCAACATCTCGGTGTGTTTATTTTAAATAATATAATATTAAATAATCTATACTCATGCCATTATACTTTGTTATTCTGAAAGCGTGGGAAAATCGAAAAAAACGGGAGGGAAGCTAATGAGAGCTCATGATTTTGACAAGTAGTAGGTCGGGCCAACTGGGCAAACAAACATATCACTAGAAAACCTTAAGATAACCACCTAGTGGTTTTATTTTTTCCCTCACACAGGTTGGCTACTCTGAGTTGTCAGATTTACAAAGTATAATGGCATGAGTATAGAGATCTCTCTGTCTAGATGAGTAGTGGAGACACTTGTTTAAGGAATAAAGAAAGAATTATCTCCACTAATGTAACTTTATTGTAGAAAGACGACATTAAACTACTAGTGGTCGTCTTTAGTGGGAGTGAGAGACGAGATGTAATATGAAAGATAAACAGGTTGACTGATCTGATAAGATCAGGATCTGATCTTATTCAAGATCAGATTTAAATTTTAGTGGAGAGTCGTCGTTCTTTTTTCCTAAAACTTACTGTGTCTAGTGAAGACATATCTTTTAGGATAATTAAAGCGAGCGAACGCGAGCTTCTAACATTCAAAAATCCTGTCTGTCAGTAACGTTTATGTGTCCGACGATAAATTGAGTTAAAGTTGACCGATTTAGTTGAAATTTTGTATACGTGTTCCTTTTAGTAATACTCAGGCTAAGTTCTTTGGACAGCGTTTTTCGTCAAAGAGTTCGTGCGCAACGCTCGCGTAAACGTAAGCTTGAAATGTAAAATTGGAATTTCAGAACGGTAAAAGATTCTATATCTTCTTTTATAAGATTAGACGAACATTTATTTCAAATACTTTTTTATTAAAACCAACAGCGACACCCCTATGAAGAGATAAATGTCGTTAAAACTATTAAAGCAGACCTAAACTCGCTAGCCTAAGCACTAAGTTATACAATGCAACTTCAAAAAGTTTTGTTAATGATTACCGTAGGGTATAATGACCAACCTAAAAGTCTTAGTGTACAATCTTGGCAGAGAAGTTCCTCCATCGCTCAATATATATGATCTGAAAGCTTTGTAGCTCAATGTATTTTGAATATAAGTAAGCCTATGTTTGTTTGTGGTTCTCATTTATTTTGTTTATTAATTTCAGTGCCAATATCACAGGGATTGCTGCCTAGGGGATTGTGATCCAGTCATTAAAAGATGCTACGTCATCAGACCTATTGTTACTGATATTATCAAAGGACAAGTAATTAGCATGGTTCCTGGTTTATCAACTGCAATGGAGTATATTCCTAATATACCTAGTATTGGTGATATAACTTCAAATCTGCCTGGTCTTCCAAGTCTTCCAGGATTACCAAATTTACCCAGTCTTCCAAGCCTTCCTGCTATGCCTAGTCTTCCTAACCTTCCAAGTTTACCCAGTCTTCCAACCCTTCCCAGTCTTCCAAGCCTTCCCAGTTTACCCAGTCTTCCAACCCTTCCCAGTGTCCCCAGTCTTCCAAGCCTTCCTAGTGTCCCCAGTCTTCCAAGCCTTCCCAGTGTCCCCAGTCTTCCAAGCCTTCCCAGTGTCCCCAGTCTTCCAAGCCTTCCCAGTGTCCCCAGTCTTCCAAGTCTCCCTAGTGTGCCTTCACTTCCAAGACTCCCTGGATTTGGAAAGTAACTTATTTAAACTATAAACTATTTCTATTTAGTATCTGTCTCACGATTTGTTTAAGATTGTCTTTCACAATTTAAATATATACATTCAAAATGGACTGTATATTCCAAACAGTTCATCCCAAGTTCTTGTACAGTTCATCCCAACCTTATTAATATATCTTACCTTGGACTGTTACAGTTTTTGGTCGACTTTCTGAATCCACACCAGTGTCTTCTTTCTCTCATAGACCTATAATCACTATTACATTTATTTTTGAGTCGGAGATTACTCTAATTTCATCATAGCCAATTAATTCTACTTTTTAGCCTCCACCTAGAACTTAACTGTTGTCACCAAACCAAGTCCAGAATATTCTAGGAAAGCAGCGTAGACCTTAGCTAGCAAAGGCACGAATTTCTGCCTAGTGGTGCATTCCCCACCAAGAACAACCTGGTCAACAATTGCCAGGACCATCCCTCAATCAACAACGACCTGGTCACGGTCACCAACTGCAATGGTCAATTACCAATCACCACGCTACCAACACCCATCATCCCTGCACCACTTCAATTAACCCTCATATAAGGTCTTTCATCCTTTCCGAGAAATACTATATTAAGTATTCACCTCCAGCTCAAAGTTACTAACCATTCTATGGCTACTTCCATTTTTGGGGAACTACCTGTTCGCAGGTGCTCACTCTCTAAAGAAGGGGGTCCAATAGGGGGTCTGTAACGGGGAAACAAAGTCCAGCATATTCTAAGAAAGCAGTGTAGACCTTAGGCTAGCAAAGGCTCGGATTTCTGTCTAGTGGTGCTTTTCCCCACCACGAATCTCACAGACTAAGCCCTAGCATAGAGTCACACGGGGAGTCCGATCTTAGCTCTGGAGGTGTACACATCATATATTTCACAACCACACACAATATACATAAACCAATAAACATATCCAACACATAACCAGTTCACTTTAGCTCAATCACCGAAAACCCCGTTACATCAAATTTTCTAATTATCATTTATTCCTTAGAGTTTCACTAATCTTTTAGTCCTATTTAACAAACTTCCAAATTTTAACATATCCTTTTATACTTCACCTTCTTACTTAATGTCCGTGTTCTTGCTAATCTCTTTTTTCCTAATCTTCCTTTATCATTAGTCCATAGCCCATTAGTCCCTTAAGTGTTTTTAAACTTACAATCTTCCTTTAACAAACTTAACAATAAACTTTCTATAACCCTTCCCGTACGAATTTTCTTTCTGAAATCCTATCTACCTTAGTTTATTAATTATTTCATAAATATGTTCACAGTCCAGCATGAAGAGATTTATGAAGGCACTGTTGCTATTCTTTTTTGCTATTTTTCTTATATATTCTTTAACTTTGTAACATAAGTTATCTGCTATTTTATGAACATTTATAGTTTTTAGTTAACACTAAATGATTGTGGCTTTAGTTAACACTAAATTGAATCATCTGAATTTTAAATGTTTTATATAGGTTACATTTATGTCTGTAATTATTCCCATCGATAAATGATTTTAACAATTATAACATCTTATATTATATGATTATTTTTTGTTTTATTTGTATCCTTTAAAAAATTTAACTATTTTAATTAAAAGTAAATTATAAATTATAATTATTAATTGTTTATATTACAATATGATTTTATGTAAACAATGTTATGAGTGACCACTAAATGTATCGCTTAAAATTGGTCTCTGTAAACTGGCTGTCACTATCTGCTAACTGAAATCACTACAATATCATCAGCTAAGACCTTTCATTTGGGCATACATGAGTTGTCACAACCGTTAGATTTAATAGATATCATTTAAAAGTTTAGTTTAGTTTTTTAAAAGTTAAAAGCTTAGATATAAGTTAAATTCAGGTTTTTGTGAATAGTATAACGATGGCTAAAAACACTTTTAGTGATACCTCGTAACTACTAAAATGGTGATTTTGAGGTTTTCATTTGCCTTTGGAGGCTTGTCTGCAAGAACTTGCGAGATCTCGTAAATGAAAAAAAAAAATCCTTACACAAAAAATGGGCAGTCGTAACATCTCGTATCAGATTCGCAAACTATTTGTTATGTGATAGCTTGTAACTACGATAGACAGGTGTAGTGACACCTTTGTATGTGTTTCTGGTGTGTGTTTTGGTGAAGGTTAGTTGTGACACCTCATAACTGAGCTGCTAATTCGTGAGTGAGACCTCGTATGTGTTGCACTTTATTAAAGAAGTGACGTAGTGAGACCTCGTAACTACATTATTTTATGAACTGTTATAATTTGAGTTACCCATGTTTCAGAAGGGGTACATTACATGTTTTACAAATTTATAATACACATGAGAAAACTTAGTCAGTTAAAGTAAATTTATTTTTTTAAATAGTTTTTTGTTCCTCCTGTTGTAAACCAGACATTTTAAAGATATGAGGAATCACTTCTTAGCCATTGATATATCTGTTAACCAGTACTACAGTATATGGTTTACCTGTATACAGTCTATGTTTACCTGTACAGTACAATATGGTTTACCTGTACAGTATATGGTTTACCTGTACTGTATTATTGATTTACCTGTACAGTATAATATGGTTTACCTGTATAGTATGTAGGGCCTCGGTAGGTTGCATATAAGAGATCTCCTACCAGAAATGTCAAACACCATCGTGTGCTAGGTCAAAACTTGGATGGGTTACCTCATATCTGGGTTTCATTTCCGGACAGACACCCTCTCTAAATAGACTGCCAATTTGTGTGGCATATACATAGAGCTTCCTCCCAAATCCGCATATAGCTAGCCCCTAAATCGGATAATTACTTTTGAGGATATAGGAGTAAATAAATACATGTTTGTGTGCATGTGGAAATAAAAATGAATGGGCACAGAAAGTTGAAATAACCATGGGCTAATTGTGACCTACCATCCAAATTTCATTAAAATTGGACGTGTAGTTTATAAAATATGTTGGTTTGCAAAAATTGAGTGTCAGATCAACAGAACGACAGACTGACAGAGAGAAACGGAACCAAAAATGTTCCCTGATGTCTGAAACGGATTTCTGTCTAGGAATTTTTAAAATCGGAGACATAAAATATTTTCGTTCTTCAGAACGATCACATAGTTTCCATTACCTTCGGTAAGCTTGGAAGCAATTCAGGTTGTATTTTTTATCAGTATATATTTATATCAGTATATGTTTACCTTACAGTAAATCAGTTTACCTGTATAACAGTATATCTGTTTACCTGTCCCAAAAGGTGTCTTTTAACCCTGGCGTGCCTGCAGATACTATCTATCTGCTACTATAATACTATCTGCAGATAGTATATAGAGAAGCGTTCTGTATTTAGTCGATGAACAACGAAAGAATCTTAATTTTTTATGAACCAAATAATACAATAACATCTTAGTACTGGGTGACGCAGCGCGGATAACCTCATTTTAAATGGTAACCATTATCATGTGCTTAATACTAGAGCTAGGAGATTGAAACATAGCAAATTTGCAAGCACCAATGTGGAAGGTCATTGGACATAAGTCAAATTTTCAAGTGTGGAAGATAATGACGTCCTTGTCGATTTACACATTATTCGAGGCGCTTGGTGAAGTTGCGCATCACATTCTCTAACATCTCGTCAGGGAAACCGATTTTTTAATTTCCTATTCAAAGGATAACGAAATGGATACCGACCACATATTGATGGTTCAAACTAGATGGAGCCACTACACAGTGTCCATGGATCGCGTTCGCCAAATTTTTCTCGTTCATGTTATTTCCCGGAATGGTGTCGTTCCATGGCCACCACGCTGGTTCAACCTCAGTCCGTGTGATTTTATCTTATGGGGATATCTAAAGGCCGAGGTTTATGTCGATAAACCATGTACCCTTGCCGATTTGAAGGACGCTATCTGCCGTGAAATGGCTTGGATTCCTGTCAAGATGTTAGAGCGTAATGCGAAACTTCGCTTAGCGCCTCTAAGAATTTTTAAATCGACAAGGACGTCATTTACCGGACATTATCTTCCACACATGAAAATAAACTTCCACATTGTTGCTAGAAAATTTGCTATACATCAATCTCTAGTATTAAGCTCATGGTAACCATTTAAAATGTAGTCATCTGAGCTGCGCCACCTTGTATAGGCATGATGTCAATTATTTATTTTCTTAGATAATTTAGTCAATGAACTTGGGTAACGATAGAATCTTAATTCAAAGTAATAAAAACACATTTGTTTTTCTTTTTAAAGTGTAAAAGCTTCTTTACTGATCGTTCAAATTAATGTTTTAATAATTTATTATTATTAATTTTGATGTTCAATATCATCAATATCGTTGGATTGAAGAGTTAATTGGTTTATATAATGAGGTATGTGCATAAGTGCAAAATTCCACACTTATAACCGGCACAACAGCTTTCTGGAGCATCGCACTGAAAATTTAAAATAACATAATGATTAATAAATATGTTTTAAAAAATGATTTTAATATTAAAATTACAAGGTTGAGTTGAATGGTTTGAATCTGCTTGACAGGATTTTGTTTTTGGTTTTGGGTAGATTATTTATTTAGTCTTTTATCTTATCCATTTTATCTTTTAGTCGTAGGTCGTGATAGCATAAAGTGCTTATCTGCTGTAATTGCATTTTGGAAACTTATAATGCACTTATGTGCTATTCGTGATATAAGTTTGGTTGCAAAAATTTGTATTAACATTTGATACTCAGATTGGCCAACCTATAGCCAGTGACATTTTTATTTGCCAAGTTGGCACGACCATTTGCGAATACAACATCCAGTGTTTTCATTGGCTCCCCTCCACATTTTTTAGATTTTCCCGCGCTGTCAAAAGTTAATACTAATTGTAAGAAGAGTATAGTAGCTCATTGCATCCGTCTTCGTTTGAGATGTAGTAAGTCCGTATTCGATTACCGCTTACTTAACCCTGGAATGCTAATGGTAATTGGATGGCAGGTATTTTAAACCTTCGTCGATTCGACTAACATACACAGAAAGGGTATTTGAACCATCAAGATTGAAACTACTAAGAAGACTATTAAGAACTCTTCATTAGATTTTTTGAATGAAATATTTTAACGTTTGATAAAAAATCAGTTAGTAGGAACATCAGAATACATTTGCAATTAAGTGAACATTATTGCACCAGACTCCATGCTCCAAGCCACAAGCCCTAGGCCCTAGGCCTAATGCTCCTAGCCCCAACTGCCCACTGGCCTCTGGCCCAAGGCCAATTACCCTAGGCCCATTGCCCCTTATCCTTGGCCCATTGCTCCTTACCCTAGACCCTTTATCAACCAGTGTAAGCACTGCAGAAGGATGAGGTATCCCTCACCATGACATACGAGCGTGGAAGGTTAAGGGTAAAACTGTGCTCGTCGACTCGACTACCATTAGCATTCCAGGGTTAAATGAAGTGGGGTCGGTTGGTTATGGGTGCCATATTATTGAGGGTTCATATAGCTTGCGTTTTATACGCGCTTTAGAATAATCTATGGGATGTCATAACATTGACGCGAGAAAAGTTAGTTTCAAACCAACTTACTCGCATTGAAACTAACCTGATTGAAACCTTCCCGTCTTCTTCCTTCCCTCTTGTTGATATTTTTGTATCACTTCGCATTGCCAATAGTGAAGTACAATGCCTCCTCCTAGTAATCGAGACTTGCACTTAAATGTATTAAGTCTCCCCAAACTCCCAACTCTAAACATGAGTTAGTCTTCCCAAATTCCCAACTCTAAACATGAGTTAGTCTTCCCAAATTCCCAACTCTAAACATGAGTTAGTCTTCCCAAATTCCCAACTCTAAACATGAGTTAGTCTTCCCAAATTCCCAACTCTAAACATGAGTTAGTCTTCCCAAATTCCCAACTCTAAACATGAGTTAGTCTTCCCAAATTCCCAACTCTAAACATGAGTTAGTCTTCCCAAATTCCCAACTCTAAACATAAGTTAGTCTTCCCAACTCTAAACATGAGTTAGTCTTCCCAAATTACCAACTCTAAACATGAGTTAGACTTCCCAAACTCCCAACTCAAAACGTGAGTTACTCCCAACTCCACAACTCAACAAAATTCTGTTGAGGCGTTCATATTTACTTACTTTCAAGACAATAACGAAGAACGAACCGTTCAACTAACTAGGGGAGAAGGTCGCAGGATAATTCAGCTGACTCGTTCTTATTTACCCAAAGAAAATCCCACCTGTACTTCAAAAAAACATTCCCTTTTCTACTAGATAGTTGGGTTTTGCCTACAGCCTAACTAAGTTATTAAGCATTTGCCGACAGCGTTACTAGTAGCTACGTTTTTGCCTAATGGAGAATAAGAGTAAATCGGATATATGAATTCATCTTATCAGATGTTTATATAAATTTAAC
The DNA here is from genome assembly GCA_951217055.1 of Gerris lacustris. Lineage (NCBI taxonomy): Eukaryota > Metazoa > Arthropoda > Insecta > Hemiptera > Gerridae > Gerris > Gerris lacustris. The sequence goes on along the minus strand of OX578286.1, from coordinate 7,668,572 downwards.
CAATTACTTGAATAATAGTCCAGGAGATAGTCTGACAGACATCAAGCTAGAATTTTGTGTACAAGTTAATCTTTTAGTGCCTTTTAAGAATATTCGGTCGGCTAAGTTCGTTTGCGGGACATAGCTTGGCATGTCCCAAAAAAAACTGGTGGAGAGCGGCCATGTCCCGCCCATTCTGGTGGACTGCATGATCCTGAGTACAAAATTAATTAGTATACCGAAAATCAAATCAATGTTGATATGTCGGAGTTATCCAAATATTATTCCAAATCAAAGTGGTTACCTATCAAGTGACAAACTAACATCAACTTGATTTTTGGACGACTAATTAATTTTGTGTTCAGGATCATAAAAAAATCATTGTCCACCATAATGGGAGGGACATGGCCGCTCTCCACCAGTTTATTTTTATCAAACACCTATTTCCAAGCTATGTTCCGCAGGCCAACTTAGCCGACCATATACTCTTAAAAGGCACCAAAAGATTAAATTTGTACACAAAATACTAGCTTGATGTTAGTCACAAACATTTTTGCACGCTATCTCCTGGACTATAACTAATTTACCTGCAAAAAACTTTTTATGGTATTTTATGTTAAAGTGGACTTACGTGTGACAACCATCCGGCGCAACTTTTCCCAGATCTTCTAGTTGTATACCAATACTTTGGATAGTGTGTATATTTATTCCTTGGATAGTGTGTATATTTATTCCTTGGATAGTGTGTATATTTATTCCTTGGATATTGTGTATAATATTCTTCAGTTGTATAATAATTCTCAGTTGTATAATAATTCTCAGTTGTAGTAGGTGGTTTAGTTGTATATGTTTTGGTTGGGTAAGTTGGATACTTCTCAGTTGTAGGAGTTGGTTCAGTTGTATATGGTTTGGTTGGGTAGGTTGGATAATACTTCTTAGCTGCAGGAGCTGGTTTAGTTGTATAAGTTTTGGTTGGGTAGGTTGGATTATATTTCTCAGTTGTAGTAGTAGGCGTAGTAGATATAGTTCTAGTAGTTGGTGTGGTTGTATAATTCTTCTCAGTGGTAGTAGTTTGTGTAGTTCTAGTTGTAGTAGTAGGAGTAGTTGTAGTAGATGAATAATATTCCCCAGTTGTAATAATGGGTGTAGTTGTTGTAGTAGGTGTAGTTGTGGTACACGTAGCACAACCAGGTTTAGTTTTAGTTGGTGTATAATATTCCTCAGTTGTTGTAATGGGTGTAGTTGTTATAGTAGGTGTAGTTGTGGTGCACGTAGCACAACCAGGTTTAGTTGTAGTTGGTGTATAATATTTCTCAGTTGTAGTAATGGGTGTAGTTGTTGTAGTAGGTGTAGTTGTGGTACACGTAGCACAACCAGGTTTAGTGGTAGTTGGTGTATTATATTCCTCAGTTGTAGTAATGGGTGTAGTTGTAGTAGTAGGTGTAGTTGTGGTACACGTAGCACAACCAGGTTTAGTTGTAGTTGGTGTATAATATTCCTCAGTTGTAGTAATGGGTGTAGTTGTTATAGAAGGTGTAGTTGTGGTACACGTAGCACAACCAGGTTTAGTTGTAGTTGGTGTATAATATTCCTCAGTTGTAGTAATGGGTGTAGTTGTTATAGTAGGTGTAGTTGTGGTACACGTAGCACAACCAGGTTTAGTTGTAGTTGGTGTATAATATTCCTCAGTTGTAGTAATGGGTGTAGTTGTTATAGTAGGTGTAGTTGTGGTACACATAGTACAACCAGGTTTAGTTGTAGTTGGTGTATAATATTCCTCAGTTGTAGTAATGGGTGTAGTTGTTATAGAAGGTGTAGTTGTGGTACACGTAGCACAACCAGGTTTAGTTGTAGTTGGTGTATAATATTCCTCAGTTGTAGTAATGGGTGTAGTTGTGGTACACGTAGCACAACCAGGTTTAGTTGTAGTTGGTGTATAATATTCTTTAGTTGTAATAGAAGGCGTAGTAGATGTAGTGAGTGTAGTAGTGGTAGTAGGTGGAGCTGTAGTAGATGTAGTGGGTGTAGTAGTGGTAGTAGGTGGAGCTGTAGTAGTAGGTCTAGTTGTCGTAGCAGGTGTAGTTGTAGTAGTAGGTGTAGTTGTAGTAGTAGGTAAGGTTGTAGTAGTAGGTGAGGTTGTAGTAGTACGTGAGGTTGTAGTAGTAGGTGTAGTTGTAGTAGTAGGTGAGGTTGTAGTAGTAGGTGAGGTTGTAGTAGTAGGTGTAGTTGTGGTACACGTAGCACAACCAGGTTTAGTTGTAGTTGGTGTATAATATTCCTCAGTTGTAGTAATGGGTGTAGTTGTGGTACACGTAGCACAACCAGGTTTAATTGTAGTTGGTGTATAATATTCCTCAGTTGTAGTAATGGGTGTAGTTGTGGTACACGTAGCACAACCAGGTTTAATTGTAGTTGGTGTATAATATTCCTCAGTTGTAGTAATGGGTGTAGTTGTGGTGCACGTAGCACAACCAGGTTTAGTTGTAGTTGGTGTATAATATTCCTCAGTTGTAGTAATGGGTGTAGTTGTGGTACACGTAGCACAACCAGGTTTAATTGTAGTTGGTGTATAATATTCCTCAGTTGTAGTAATGGGTGTAGTTGTGGTAGTAGGTGTTTTTGGAGCACTTGATGTGGTTCTATGGCATTTCTTAGTTGTTTTAGTTGTATATGTATCGGTTGGGTAAGTTGTATAATAATTCTCACTTGTACTAGTCGGTGTGGTTGTATAATATTCCTCACTTGTACTAGTTGGTGTGGTTGTATAATATTCCTCACTTTTACTAGTTGGTGTGGTTGTATAATATTCCTCACTTGTACCAGTTGTTGTGGTTGTATGATGCCGATGTGACGTAGCAATATTAATGCAAAATGTGACCACTATCACCAATATGAAGGGCTTTAGAGGAGTCATCTTTGTTGATTTATCTTCTATAAAAAAATTAAACATGGTTTTATTAACTAGTGATTTATTTTCTATAAAAAATAAATATTAAACAATTATTAAATTTTATATTTGTATAACGTTCATCTAACTTAACTATCCTATTAATAATAATAAAGAACTTTTTATGTTAGTTTATCAAATAGTTATTCAAATAAACCAACAAACAAACTAAGTATCGAACAGAGAAACTACACTAGCTAATTTAAAAAATGGCCGACAACAAGATGATAAACTAATCGTATTAAAAAACTAATAAAGTAATCAAATGAACAAACTAATAAACTAATCAAATTAACAAATTAACAAACTAATCAAATGAACAAATTAATAACCTTATCAAGTGAACAAACTAATAAACTAATAAAATGAACAAACTAATAAACTAATCAAATGAACAAGCTAATACACTAATAATATTAGATTATCAAATGTCACACAGGAAAGATTCTGTTTATTTTTTAACTTACAACGAACCGTTTGGTTAAAAAAAAGTGCTCTGTAGTTACCGCAAAAGACGTACCAACTCCCAATAACTTAAAAAAATACATTTGGTGTATTTTAAGTTCAAAAGCAGATGGTTGTATAAACGAAAAAGGACTGTCCCCTCAGACTCCGCCGGCGATTTACTCCAATTAAAATATTATAAAATAAAATATAAATCCCTACACACAAGAACTTCTGCTTGTATCAGGTTGAAATTTTACATGACTGTTTCAATTGTACTTTAGACGATATGTAAGAAGTTTTATTAGAATCATTACGTTAGGACGTATGATATCGGTAAAAACTTTGTTTTAAACGTTTTGGTCCGCTTTAATAAATTTAGCGATCTTTAAAACTTCATAGCGGTGTCGGTGTTCGTTTTACTAAAAACAATTATTTAAAAAAGTTGGCTGTATCATTAAATAGATGAAGTTAGAATTGTTTCCCGTCCTAAAATTTCAATTTTAAATTTGAAGCTTAAGTTTACGCAAGCGTTGCGCGTGGACGCTTGGGCGGACAACGTTGTCCAGCGAATTACAACGATAGGATATTTTAGCCCTAAATTTTTTTCCAGTCAATTTTTTAAAAATTTCTTTTACAAAATGTAAATAAAATAAATTTTAGGTTAAAAAAGCACAAATAATACTAACATAAAAATACTAAATTTAAAGAACGAAAAAGTATTATTATTATCATTTCCTTATTTTCATTATTTTTATTATGTATCATGTTGTGTATCTGTAAAATTGTGTAATTATTTGTTTTGTGTATGTGTTTTTGTTATTACCTTTACAATTATATATATATATATATATATATATATCATTCAATTGCAATAAAAAAAGTATAGATATTATTAATATATATACATATACATATTATTTTTAAATTATGTACACACCTATTATTTATTTTATTTATATTATAATTATTAATTATATTTGTTATGTTCAAATTTATGAAACTATTATGATAGATATTTTATCTATACATTTTATTTTATAATTATTTTATTTATTTTATCTGTAATTTATATATAACATTTTTATAGTAAATTTTTGACGCAATTTCAGTAATTATTTAATTAAATCAGTGTGTTCCACTTGCATAAGAATTTATGATATAAAATAAACTGAAGTAATTGCTTTTATATTGCCCTTTGTTGTTATTATCTAATATTTATAATTTGGTAATAATATATTTAAACGGATAACAAATAAAATAAATATTTGATTTAACGCAATAGTGTCTCCTTTTTTGTTGTTGTAATTAGTTGTATTTAATTGTTATATTTCTATGAATTTGATATTTGTAATATTATGTTTTTATGTCGATATTTTTATTACCGATTTTGTAATAACTGCACTTAAAAATCACTTTCTGATTTTAATTAGATAATTTTGAATAATGTAAATAGTATTTAGGCAGCCATAATTTCTTTTAGTAATACATATTTTAAAATCTTATTATATATATTTACACGACCACTCGTTCAATGATAGAACGTAATGAATCTGCGTGCCAAACTATTTGGTTAGTTGTAATTAAACTAAGAAACGAAACAGTTTATTTATTGTTTGTGAAACTAGTGAATGAAAATAACACATAAAATAAACATCACTCTTGTGAACAAGCAAACAAAACAAAATAACAGACAAACAAGTAAAAAAATCTAATTATTGGATAAAGAAACAAGTAAACGAACAAAATATTAAAATAAATAAACAAATAAACTAAATACCAAACAGAACAACAAAATTACAACTAATCTAGTGATCAAGCTAGCTGTAAACTAACAAGCTATATAATGTTAAATATTTTATCTACGATTGATACGAAATATAAATAGTGTATCTCTGTTTAGATGCTTAGAAAGGGATTCTTTCTTCTTCGTGTACTTGTATTCATTGCGCATGCGCGTCTCGTAGTCTGAAGAATTCCTCTTCTTTACCACCCTAGGGCGGTAAAGAAGAGGAATTTTTCAGTTTTGCGCACAATTAGCGAGTTTGTTTATATTTAACATGACTAATTTGCTGTTCTTTTATTAAAGTAACTGTTTATATCGAGTTGTTAGTGAAAAACAATTAATGAAACAAGTGACTTTGACGAAAATGTGAAGAATAATACTCCTCCAGAAATAAATAATTCGGCAAAAAATACAACTCAAGACTTAATGCCATCTTTATCAAGAGAGAGATACGAACTTACATACAGCAAGTTTATTTTTTTTTTCTGTATTTATGATTTAAATCTAACAATCGTAGATAAAGTACAGTACGCAACTCGTGTGATAACGGCATTTTGCATTGCTCGTGTGGTTTTACCACCCTCGCTGTCGCTCGGGTGAGAACTCCTCACTCGCATGCAAAATGCTACTTTCCGCACTCCACTCGTAATGTACTATAGTTTAACAAATAAACTAAGCATCGAGTAAGTAAACAAACAAAGTATTCATAAAGTAAACTTTCTATTAAACAAGTAAATAAAGATATTATTTGTTTAGATTGTTACTCCCTATGTACTTTTAAGAATTATAAATGACTGACTAAATAACTATTATGACAAAGGGATGTTTAGTCCAATTTACTTTGGGACAAAGGAATATCACACTTCTGTTTTTATAAGGGGAGTAACAGTCTAAAGATGTGTCCAAAAAATAACTATCTACCAAAGAAATATCAATCAAACACGCATGCAAACAAACTATCGATTATGCAAGTAAATGCAGAATATTCTGCCAATTAGTGTGGCACATAGCTTCCTCGCGTCTCACTTTTTATACTTAAATGATTTTATGCTTTGACAACCTATTATTGTCAAATTTATTTAATCACCCCCCCCCGTTTTTAGGGGTTGGTAGATCCTCCTAGAAAACCCTTATGTCAAGGATGATGTGTCTCTCTGTCCGTCGCACTTTGAACTGTTCTACCTAGAGAGTTGAAATTTTGTACACTTGCGCACATTTGTGACCTAAAAAAAGGGAAAATAAAAAGAAGTTAACAAGTTTAAAATGTAGAAGCGTTCACACACATTCGCACAAATGTGTTAAATTCAAAAGTACGTTCACTCTCATACGTACATAATCATGTTCAAACTGAACATTTAATTTATCCATAGATATGAAAATACAAATGCAGTAACTATTCATACGATTTGTGCTTCCAAGCTTACCGAAGGTAACTGAAGCTATGTGATCGTTCTGAAGAACAAAAATATTTGATGTCTCCGATTACAAAAATTCAAAGACAGAACGAATATTTTTTATTGCTAGAATTGTTTTTTAGGCTTATATTGTTAGATTCGTATTTAAATGATCTACATATAAGAATTTTTTAATCAGAATGGTCGGAACCATTTTCGAGGAAAAAACATTTTTCACGTTTTTTCCAGAGTTTTTAGGGTGTAGCGCCCCCAAATTTTTACCTAAAATTCATTTATCGATTGTTGTGAACATGAATGCCGAATTTCATTAAAATCAGCCCAGTAGTATAGGCTCCAGGCGTCTTCACAGACAGACAGACATTTAAAAAAAACAAAAACACTTTTTTAGTCTCAGGGGACCTCAAAACTTATAAATCCATCAAAATCTCAAAATCGAATTTTCGCGTCATCACAATACTTTCTCTTTATATAAGAAATTAAAAACGGAACTTATTGAGGAACGAACCTCGACACTGGAAAAGTTAAAAGAGAAACTGATTCCTTTGAACGTAAACTGAAACGTTCTTAGATGTTCCTAAAATAACTAGTTTTTGGAACTATTGTTATTAGTTTGAAACGAAACGCTGTAACTCGTTCCACTCATGGAACCGTTCCTCACATTCATAGTTCGTACACTTTAAGTCCAATGAGTAAAATATTACGTGTTACGCAAAATGCCTTGACGAGTCACCTCTGACACAAATGTCATAAGTTCGCCATTAGTGTCCTAGCCAAAATTGAGAAACCCGCACCACATTCGTGTCATGCGTGCATAGTAACATTGAGCTATCATTTGTTTTATTACAATAAAGCAAATAAATTAACACAACTTTTATAGTCCAGGAGATAGCGTGCAAAAAGTGTCTGACTGACATCAAGCTAGAATTTTGTGTACAAGTAAATCTTTTGGTGCCTTTTAAGAATATGTGGTCGGCTAAGTTCTTCTGCGGGACAAAGCTTGGCAGGCATTTGGAAAAAACACACCGGTGGAGAGTGGCCATGTACCGTCCTTTTTGTTGGACAATGTGATTTTCGTGATAATGAGTACGAACTTAGTTAGTAGACCAATAATCAAGTTGATGGTAGTTTGTCACATAATAGGTGACTTCTTTGATTTTGAGTAATATTTGACTAACTAACCTATTAAGTGACAAACTACCATCAACTTGATTTTTGGTCTACTAACTAATTTCGTACTGAGGATCATGAAAATCACATTGTCCTACAAAAAGGACGGTACATGGCCGCTCTCCACCGGTGTGTTTTTTCCAAATGCCTGCCAAGCTTTGTCCTGCAGATGAACTTAGCCGACCACATATTCTTAAAAGGCACCAAAAGATTTACTTATACACAAAATTCTAGCTTGATGAAATCAGACATTTTTTTTGATCGCTATCTCCAGGACTAATAGTAACAGTTAACCACAAACCACATTAAGCTAGAAAGCAAAGTAAAGCACTCATTAATAAACCCAATAATAAATTTAACAAAAAACATATAAATATACATTTGTTGACTAACTAGAGATTAAAAATGTAAACCAAAACTAACCTCCAACTATATTTACCTTAAAATCAATGTAAAGTACACATTAATTAACACCGTAATAAATTTAAACAAACAAATAAATAAACTTTTGTTTACTTTTGCAATAGAAAATGTTCAGCATGTTAGTGCGGAACACAGAACACATAGCTTTCTCGCGACCTATTTCGTATACTTTGATGATTTTATGCTTTTACAACCTATTAAACCAATTTATTTAATTTTCCTCCGTTTTTTTTTAAATTTTGTCATAATTATTGTATTGTTTTTAGGGGGACCCTTATATTTTCCTGCGTGTGTTTGTCCGTCCGTCCTTCCGCGTGCTCTCACGGGTACACATTTCGTCCGATCACTTTGAAATTTGGCATGTAAAAATATAGCGACTTAAAAAAAAATATTTTTAAGAAAAATTAGGGTAAAAAAACTTAAGGGTAAATTTAAAAAAAAAAAATTTCGACCGGGATGATACCCCTCACTATCATATGAAAGGTACTTCGAGCTGATTACAAAAATATATAATTCTTTGGATATAACTTTGATAGGGCGAGCTTAGGTAAGTTTGAAGTGGGTGTGAAACGTGTCCCCTCCCCCTCTATCTCGCTTATGTAAAGTGCAAAAAATCTGAAAAAAAATCCTGAACATTCTTCGACCAAAAGTAAAGATACCACTTTTTGGAAATTTCGAAAAAAATATTATTTTATTTTTTATTGACAAAATACATTTTTTTATAATAATGGTCTTTTCGATGTATTTATATGGTTGTAGTCTGGTTCAGTGGCAAAAAAATACTTTATCAGAGTGTGTTTTGAGAATATCAGACTCTTAGAATTGTTCAAAGTATAAGCTTTTTAGCATTTTAAAAAAACACTGTTTATACACTTAACAGTTAAACACTATATAGTGTGGCCCACGGACCCTCGCTGTGTGCTGACTAGCACGCACTTGACCTGTTTATTTATTACATGATTTAGAGTATCATTTTAGCTATCTTTAATGTGCAAATGATGGTTGAAGTTTATCTGGGGCTATTTACGGGCCTCTTTAATGAAAAAAATGAAGTGAAAAAGTATGATTAATTACACTCGGAAGTTCAAAAATTAAATAAACAGGTCAAGTGTGTGCTGGTCAGCACACTGTGAGGGTCCGTAGGCCACACTGTATAGTACCGTATTGATGGTGTTTTTTAAAATGTTAAAAAGCTTACTTTGAACTATCCTATGGGTCTGATATTCTCAAAACACACAAACAAACTTCTGACACAGTATTTTTTTTGCCACAGAACCGGACTACAACCACATAAATACATCGAAAAGACCATAGTCATAAAAAAAACGTATTTTGTCAATAAAAAATAAAATAATATTTTTTTCGAAATTTCCAAAAAGTAGTATCTTTACTTTTGGTCGAAGAATGTTCAGGAATTTTTTCAGATTTTTTGCACTTCGCATAAGCGAGATAGAGGGGGGGGGGGGGGGGACACGTTTCACACCCACTTCAAACTTGCCTACGCTCGCCCTATCAAAGTTATAACCAAAGAATTATATATTTTTGTAATCAGCTCGACGTACCCTTTCATATAATACCCCTCACGGTGTCGAAAAAAAAAAAAAAAAAATAAACCTTAAATTTTTTTACCCTATTTTTTTTGAAAAATATTTTTTTTTAAGTCGCTATATTTTAAGCCCTAAAAAATGAAGTGAAAAAGTATGATTAATTACACTCTTAAGTTCAAAAATTAAAAATATAGACTGTCACTTAGTCTGGCACATTGCTTTCTCGAGTCCTGTGTTGTACTTTATTGATTTTATGATTTTACAAGCCATTATTGTCTAATTTATTTAATTGTTTCCCCCTTTTTTCAATGTCAAAATTGTTTTGATTTTTTACATGAATGAAAGTACAAATTAAGCAAAAGTTTAAGAGCGCAGATGGTTGAAATTAATGTGGTGCTATCTGCCGGCTATTTTCGACAAACCATCCAAAATTCAGAAGAGTACTATTAAAAATATAGGTGTAATAAACGTAGGTGCGCATGTGGAAGAGAAACAAATAGGCGCAGATGGTTGCAACTTATATGGGACCAACAATGGCCTAATGACCATCTAAATTCCTATCACTTGAGACGAGTAGGTTTTATGAAATGATACTTCGCAAAATTTAACCCTGCAGTGCACGGGTGAAAAAAAATCACACCAGAGCACGGGTTGGGTCCGTCAGACCCAACATTTAAAAAAAATTAAGATGGTTTATTATTTAAATAATTTTATTTTTTTTTTTTTTTAGTATAGAAATAATCTTTATATATTAGTAAAAAAAAATATAGAATGCAATATATCAATAAAAATACATTAGAAATGTTGTGCATGCGCACAAACATACATTTTTGGAACGAAGTTCCTTATGGCACGTTCTGGAGCCCGGGAGTGAATCCGAAAAAAAACGACCAAAATCACCGTCACAAAATAACCGTCAAAAAATCACCGTCACAAACAGCTTGCTAGATTTAAAACTGAACTCATCAATGCTGACAAATAAATTATCAAAACTTGTTAATTTCTTAGTCAAATATCCACTCTAGCTAATGTTTTAATCAGTTCGGTTTCACCTAATTTAGTTGTTTATAATCAGCTAAAGTTAACTTGAATTGAAGTTTTATTCACTATGAATAAGTTCCTCTAACCACCTCTAACCACCTCCAACTACCTCTAACCACCTCTAACTACCTCTAACCACCTCTAACCACCTCTAACCACCTCTAACAACCTCTAACCACCTCTAACCACCTCTAACCACCTCTCACCACCTCCAACCACCTCTAACCACCTCTAACCACCACTAACCACCTCTAACCACCTCTAACCACCTCTAACCACCTCTAACCACCTCTAACCACCTCTAACCACCTCTAACCACCTCTAACCACCTCTAACCACCTCTTATAATCAGATAAAGTTAACTTTAGTTGAAGTTTTATTCACTATGAATAAGTTCCATAAAGTCTTAGTAGGTAAAACTCATTAACAAGAATATGTGGCTTAACCACATTTGCTAAGGATTAAAAAAGCTTTATGTTGACTTCACTTGACGTTTTTAAGTACAAAATTGAGCTAAATAGCTAATAAGAAGAAAAAGGCCAAAACTAAATTTATGAACGAAATAATGGTAATGAGCAGAATTGATCAGTTATTTGTGTAATAACCATAACAGCTAAATTAGATATGGAATCGATAATAGCTAAGACAGTCCGGTTTCGAATAATTTTGTTAGTTAGTCGGCTAAGAAGGTGTACGGAATGTTCTTCTTTAGACTGTTACTCCCCTTATAAATAAAACAGAGGGGAGTAACAATCTAAAGAAGGTGTACGGAATGTTCTTCTTTTGACTGTTAGTCTCCTTATCAAAATAGACGTGGAATATCCCTTTGACCAAACGTACATTGTACTAAACATCCCTTTTTCTTAATAGTTATTTAGTCAAAGTCATTTTTATCCTATAACAATATAGGGGAGTAACAATCTAAATAAGTACCGACTTCAGTTGGAGTTTTATAAACAATATTTCTATTGATATCTAGTATCAGAAGTAACATTTATACCAAAATAATGGCCAATAAAAACTACTAATGCAAACTTGATCAGTTCTTTGCTAAACTGGACTAATTTAGTTAGCTTGAAGTTGAAGCTTTATTCTCCTTGATTAATTTCTACTAAAATACTTATTCAGTAATGATCCCCCAAATAAAAATAAAAATTTAGATATCTTACTTAAACTTAAAAATATTTATTAATACATATTAACTTACTTTAAAATTTTAATTTGTTCACGTTACTAATTTAATTAAATTTACTACATTATTTTCAATTTTAAATAAATGAGCTACTGTTTCACTCGCATATTATCAATTATTAATAAAAAATTAACGAAAATTATCTATTTTATAGTTTTCTATTTTTGTTATCTCTATAAATCATTTAGTAATACATAAATAGATAAAGACTATAAAAATATATTTTATATTATTGAAAAAGGCTTTTTATAGATTTAAAGCGATTGAGTAAAATATTTTACTTACTGACGAAAAATCACAGAACAATTAACTATTGTTAAATTGCTATAATTCTTACAGGTTTATATTTGCAATATACTTTTATTTCGATATGTTTATTACCGATTTTGAAATAATTGCAATAAAAAAATGCTTCCTTATATTTATTTAATTATAATTGGATAATTATATATAGTATAAATAGTATTTTGACTTCCTTTTTAGTAACAATCGTGTTTCGAAATCTTATAATATCTTATTTTAAATTTATACTAGTAAAATTATGGTAGTAATATTTTAAATATTACCTTCTTCCAGTGCTGACCACGGGGTTCATGCCAGTAATTAGAGGTTATGTTTCCTGGTTATTATAATCTAGGAACAATAAGGACAAGAAAATAATAATTTATTAAATTAATATAATAACAAACCGAACAAAATACTAAAAACGAAACTAGTGATATTTGCTAAAGTTAAGAAATTACATATTAGAAAAGTAAACAAAATAACAATCGAACAAGTAAACAAACAAACAAAATATTCTATAATTATAAATGTTTTCTATTGAGCAACTATAAAAAAAATTTTAAACAAAGTAACTATCAATTATGCAATCAATCAGACTAACTATCTATTAAGCAAGAAGATTAAATATTAAAAATATTGAATTTTTCTATGAATCGAATTAATAAGACGGAGGAAATCATTTGAAGTCTGTCTTCCGTATTTCTTTAAAAGATCGCCGGGGAGTAACAATCAAAAGAAGTGCCCTGAAGTCAACTTTAGCCATAAACATCGCCGATATATCTCCACCAGCAAGACTGTTTCAAAGCTGCTGTAGCGATATATCTCCACCAGCAAGACGGTTTCTAAGCTGCTGTAGCGATATATCTCCACCAGCAAGACGGTTTCAAAGCTGCTGTAGCGATATATCTCCACCAGCAAGACGGTTTCAAAGCTGCTGCAGCGATATATCTCAACCAGCAAGACGGTTTCAAAGCTGCTGTAGCGATATATCTCCACCAGCAAGACGGTTTCTAAGCTGCTGTAGCGATATATCTCCACCAGCAAGACGGTTTCAAAGCTGCTGTAGCGATATATCTCCACCAGCAAGACGGTTTCAAAGCTGCTGCAGCGATATATCTCAACCAGCAAGACGGTTTCAAAGCTGCTGTAGCGATATATCTCCACCAGCAAGACGGTTTCAAAGCTGCTGTAGTGAGGGCTCTATTTTCGAAGTCCTCTAAAAACAGACTTTTGATGATTTCCTCCGTCATATGAATTCGATTCATACAAAAATTCAATATACCATGGAGTTTAAAGAGGACTGCCTAGCTTTTCTGGATATGCTGGTGACGAAGAAGACCCACGGAACTCTAGGACACGCCGGAACAGGAAGCCCACGCACATGGATAGGTACCTCAATGCAGCATCACATCACCATTCCACACAGAAGAAAGCTGTCATCCACTCTTATGTCTCAAGGGGCTTCAGGATCAGTGACGAGACCTCATGGAAAGAAGAGAAGCTGTACCTCAAGTCAGCCCTAGGAAGGAATGGCTTCAAGAAGGAAGGCAGTGCGAACCATCCGCCGCGAAGAGTCACCGAGGAAAGGACGGAAGACCAGCGGAAGGCTTATCTACCATTTATCCAAGGTACAACAGCTAAGATAAGCAAGATTCTCCGAAAACACGGCATCGGGACCACTTATAACGCTCACATGACCATCAGAAGCCTCCTGTGAGTGCGATAACAAACTCTTAATCTTGAGAAAAAAGAAGAGCGTTGGTAGAGATCATCAGAGGTGGTTAGAGGTGGTTAGAGGTGGTTAGAGGTGGTTAGAGGTCACGCTCACATGACCATCAGAAGCCTCCTGTGAGTGCGATAACAACCTCTTTGTCTTGAGAAAAAAGAAGAGCGTTGGTAGAGGTCATCAGAGGTGGTTAGAGGTGGTTAGAGGTGGTTAGAGGTGGTTAGAGGTCAGGCTCACATGACCATCAGAAGCCTTCTGTGAGTGCGATAACAACCTCTTTATCTTGAGAAAAAAGAAGAGCGTTGATGGAGGTCATCTTAATAAATAAAAAGAACCAGTCTCTCCACGGTAGATAAAACTTTTTTATTTATCAAAGCAGCTATCGGCTTTTATAAAGCCATCATCAGTGCCTACGAACAAACATAAAGCGTTAAAACTTACTAACATAAAGTCAAACTGAAATTACAAAGAAAAGCTAATGCCAAAATCTATAAAATTAAGAGATTAAAAATAAATACTAAAAGCGTAGAACAAGATCAAAAAAGACTATAAGCCGTCAAATGATCAAGTGAGTAAAAAATAAGTAACAAATCAAATAACAATCAATAAAACAAAGGAAACAGTGTTAAAATTACCAGAGTTAATGTTAAAAATGAAAACAAAATTTAACAAATAATAAAATAAAAAAAAAAAAAAAATACGTGTGGTGTCGCGGGACACCCGGTAGGAACGAAGTTCCTTACATTTTTCATTAAATATAAAATCACACTGCTAAGTACGTAAACGTTGCTAACTACTCGTTCCAATAAATATTTTTGACTCAATTAGAAAATTATTAGTAGTAAAATTATTACATAAAAGTTATTACAAAATCTCTTGATCCGCTTATGAGCAATATTAATATTATTTTATTACATCAATTTATAATTATATATTTACAGTTTTACTAGTTAATAATTTAACACAGTCGACACTGCCAATTTCTGACGATTCTCTTGGTGCACTTTCCATTTTAAATAATATACGAATACTTTTCTCAATGATAGAAACAATAATTGAAAAAAGCGTTATTTTATGGATAAATTGCGAGTTTGACAGGAAGAAGGAGAAAGAGAGAGAGAGTATAGTGAGAGAGAAATGGGAAGATAGAAGAGTTGGGATTGCGCACGAAAGGATACCAAAGGAAGTATAGTAGAGGGGGAATCACTCTACATTCTTAATATTCCACCTATATTATCTACAAACCCTAGACTAACGACATCAATTTTTAAAAATTGTAAAATATATCACGTAACTGTAAAAAATCTGCTGCTTTTATCAGGTTGAAATTTTACATGCCTGTTTCAATTGTACTTTAGACGATGTGTATGAAGTTTTATTAAAATCGTTACGTTAGAACGTAAGATATCGGTAAACACGTTGTTTTCTTTATTTAAAACGTTTAGGTCCGCTTTAATAAATTTAGAAATCTTTATCACTTCATAGCAGAGTCGGTGTTCGTTTTACTAAAAAAAAATTTACAAAAGTTGTTTGTCTCATTAAATAGATAAAGTTAGAATTTTTTCCCGTCCTAAAATTCCAATTTTAAATTTGAAGCTTACGTATACGCGAGCGTTGCGCGAGAACGCTTGGGCGGATAACGTTGTCCAACGAACCTGTCCTGGGCATTGGTAAAATGAACATGTGTACCAAATTTCTACTAAGTTGGTCAACTTTTACAAAAGTTATCGTCATCCGTAGATTTCGTGACGCTTTAAGCGTGACGGTTATTTTGTGACGGTGATGTTGGTCGTTTTTTTCGGATTCACTCCCGGGCTCCGAACGTGCCATAAGGAACTTCGTTCCAATAAAACAAAAGATAAAATCAAACAAATAGCATACCGATTTCAGTGGTACTAGAGACACATTATACTCAATAAAAGGAAATATGTAGAGGGCGAGTCATACGATGTCGGAGACCAACGTAAGACTGATCCTAGTAGACGCTCCAGCCAGGGTTTTTATCAAAGAAGAAGCTTCTCCCCGCTCATTAAGACTTTTATCTCCCGCTCTGCATTGACTTCTGATAATCTCCAAGTTCTCAAGCGAGTTGAGCCTACGTCCTTTCTTGGCAAAATGAAGAAACCCGATCTTATGCGGACCTCGCACATGATTAAGTTCAATGAGATGCACATTCATGCACAACTAGAACCATAGGAGCGAAGCTTAGCAAGGTTAAGGACCCAACACGACCTGAATATAATAATGGAATATATATTATTATTTGTGGGGACTGCGATTCTGAATACGTAGGACAAACGGGCCGCAATTTCAAAACAAGGGCGAAGGAACACCTGCAGCGTCCTAACAGTAGATTCAACCAGCATCTCATTGAACTTAATCATGTGCGAGGTCAGAATAAGATTACTTATTTTTTACTCATTTGATTATTTGACGGCTTTTAGTCTTTTTTGATCTTGTTCTACGCTTTTAGTATTTATTTTTAATCTCTTATTTTTATAGATTTTGGCATTAGCTTTTATTCGTCTTCTTTGTAATTTCAGTTTGACTTTATGTTAGTAAGTTTTAACGCTTTATGTTTTTTCGTAGGCACTGATGATGGCTTTATAAAAGCCGAAAGCTGCTTTGATAAATAAAAAAGTTTTATCTACCGTGGAGAGACTGGTTCTTTTTATTTATTAACCTCTTTATCGGTCAACTGTAGGAAAACAAACACATTATAGATTGTACGATCTTTGTGAACCTTATTTCTTAGTAGAGATGCAGAAAGGATTTTGTTTCAGCAACAAATTTATTTTAAGGGGGAGTCTCTTCAAGAACATCTCACAAAGAATTGTAAATTTCCTGCTGATTGATTTGAGTCAGCTCCAGTGACGCAATTTGTACATGGAATGATCAACCAAGAACTAAAATTAATGTTAGTGGAAAATCCAGTTTAACATTGCAAACGGCACTTGAATATTGTTGGTGATTAGACCCTAACACACACATACATATTACTGCATACTTATTGTTATTTACAGTTATTCATTTCATGTTTCCAATGTAAAATAATTTCAGCTAAGCCACTACCCTTTGATTACTTCTCTAACCGTAGCTGTCATGTGTCAGAGGCAGAGCCTACAAACCTGACTAGGGTAGAGTCTACACACTTAGCTCTCTTCTACAACCACGATGAGACTCTGCAAGAGAACCTGAGTGTAACCTACCCTGGAGCGACAGGCAACCTGGATGTCATGCTATTCCTAAATATTTATTTCATATACAATATAATGAACAGTTTTCTGCAGCTTTTACTGAGTGATATCATCTTAGTATGATATTATTGTAATATCTTTTGTGTCTTTGTCTTCATAAAATTGTGATATCTTCATAGTTTGGCATGCCAAACAGCCTAATCTCACATCAAACACTACATCAGTACTCACACATCATACACCACATTCTTCACCATTCTACACTTTCTTGTATTTCATCTGTTATACTTATTAGTACAGTAGTAATTATATTATTTTAGTAATTATATTATTTACAGTAGTAATTGTATTATTTCACATCTCCAGGGTTTAATGAGTTTTGATGCTGCTCTCTCTGTTCGTCGTAGAATGCCTCTTGCACAGACATGCAGGAGATTCGAGAACAAGGTATAATAGCAGAAATTAACAATAATGAAATGTCTTGGTTTGAGGGAATGTGTCAGAGGCTTACTAACCTGTATAATAAGTTTGAAAGCTTCCAGAAGGAATTAACAGATATGGTTGATGGCGGAGGGTCACCTGTGATTGGTCTAGTTGACCATACCGAGTACAGCTACTAAAGTATGCCTATACGAGTTTAATGTTTTTTTTTGGAACGAAGTTCCTTATGGCACGTTCTGGAGCCCGGGAGTAAATCCGAAAAAAACGACCAAATTCACCGTCACAAAATAACCTTCACAAAATCACCGTCACCCAAAATCCGTCACGAAATCACCGTCACGCAAAATCCGTCACGAAATCTACCGATGACAATAACTTGAGTAAAAGATCACCGAGTTAGTTGAAATTTGGTACACATGTTCATTTTACAAATGCCCAGGCAAAGTTCGTTGGACAACGTTATCTGCCCAAGCGTTCACGCGCAACGCTCGCGAAAACGTTATGCTTCAAATTTAAAATTGGATTTTTTTGGACGGGAAAAAATTCTAACTTCATCTATTTAATGAGACAAACAACTTTTTTAAATATTTTTTTTCGTAAAACGAACACCGACGCTGCTATGAAGTGATAAAGATCGCTAAATTTATTAAACGTTTTAAATAAAGAAAACAACGTTTATACCGATATCTTACGTTCTAATGTAACGATTTCAATAAAACTTCATACACTCCAAAGTACCATTGAAACAGGCATGTGAAATTTGAACCTGATACAAGCAGAAGTTTTTTAGTGTCGGTGATTTATATTTTTTAATATAATATTTTAATAGGAGATTCGTCTGATGGGACAGTTCTTTTCTTCTCTACAACCATCTGCTTTAACTATAAACTAATCAAAATTAACTTTTTTCTCAATTTACAATACATCATTTATTGTAAGACGCTCTTTTCAAAGATAATAAAAAGTTTTTCTTTTAATTTTGCCTTAACTTCGCTAGTACAAATAGTTACTTTTAATTTTGTCTCTTATTCTATCTCTGCCATGTATAAGTAGTTAGTATCATATACTTAGCACTGTAATTATATAATTTATATTTAATATAAAGCGTAAGGAACTTCGTTCCTACCGGGTGTCCCACGACACCACACGTATTTTTTTCTTTTTTTTTTGAAACGCTGGATAGTAGGGCTAAAATTGTAACGGGGATTTGGTGAGTGGAATAAAGTAGATAATAAATGTTTGATATATATATTTATTTGTATACGAATGTGTATGTGTGGTAGTTGTTAGATGTGTACACCTCTAGAGCTAAGATCGGACTCCCCGTGTGTCTCTGTGCTAGGGCTTAGTCTGATAGATTCCTGGTGGGGGAAAGCACCACTAGACAGAAATTCGAGCCTTTGCTAGCCTAAGGTCTACACTGCTTTCCTAGAATATTCTAGACTTGGCTTCCCCGTTACAAAATCACTCTGTTTATCTCAACTAACAAGAGCTAAAACTAAGCCTCCTACATTTAATATTCATAATTTTGACGGTAAGCGAGATCAGTGGCCTAAATTCAGAGAAACTTTTAAGAGCCTACTCATACACGATTTGCAGATTACACCACTGATAAATTTCATTACCTTATTGCTCTTCTTAAGAATCCTCCTGCTTCAATTGTTGCAGGTATTCCTTTATCGGATGATAATTGTCAGATAACGTGAAAGACATTGAAGGATATTTATGATAATGAACGCCTGTTGGCTGCTACCTACTTAAATAAATTTCTTTTTAGATGGAATCCATTCCTTCTAGGCCTAGCTCATGGAAGCTGTAGCTACATCATCTCTCACACAGATACTTGGATTCTTAATCATGTGAGGCTTTCGAGATTCAAAATTCCGAAGAGTATCCGACCTTCGACCGACTAATAGAATATCTTCAAATGAGATGCAATGCATCAGAATTAGCCTTACCTAAGGTCATACGGGGAACTAAGCAACATCCAAGATATCTTAAGATCTTATCTTTTAGTAATCCTCGCATGTCAAAATCATTAAACTGCATTTTTAAGATAAAAAAATTCTTCCTATATAATTAATAGCTTAAAAAATGGAGTCACCTACCCAAGGAGTCAGTTTAGTGGACATTCAATAAATTAATTTCACTCTGATCTATGACTCAATTTTGAAAACAGCGAGTATACATTCCTGTTCCTCTTAAGAAGCGTGTTCTTTAGAAAATTCATGAGGTTCACCAAGACTAAAAGTTAAAAGTCAGGCTTTAGAACAGAATTTGTTTGGTGCACTAAAATTAATCTTGACATCGAACTTTATGTGTTTCTAATAAATGTGTTCTAGAAATTTTTTAAATGCGATCCTCCTCCATAAAAGGCAGTACCCAGTATTTCCAACAGTAAGAGTGTACATCGATTATGCTGGGCCGTACAAAGGTTGGTATTTTTTAACTATAGTTGATGCCTGTAGCAAATAAATTTTCAAAATATGCCCGTTTAAATCTATCACAACTAAAATTACATTGGATAACGTACTACTACTAACTTCTGGTTATGTCTTAGGTTTCGTAGCTCCGAGATATCTCATTATTTTACTGAACATGGTATTGTTCTAGCTACGAATGGTTTGACAGAAAGGGGAGTCCAGCCATTCAAACTTTTGCGTAAGGTATCCATTGATGGAAATCAAGACATAGCTATTGTCAGAACAGCCTCCTACAGAAGGGCACCTCACAGCACCACGGGTAAATTACTTCTTACTTATTTTTAGGACGAGAAGTTCGAACTAACATAAGCCTTGTTAGAACTATTCACCCTCTAAATAAAAGAAAAAGTCTCCCCACATTAAATTGTGTACGTATAATCACACTGTTGTCTATCAAAAAGAACACATTTATTAACAAGTCATCATTTTCTCATGTCAATCTTGTCAGCTGTCACCGCAGTACCCCCCTGCAGTGCTAACGTCGGGTCTGCAACACCTTATGCAGGTGTAATCCTCCCCAGCGTAATCCAGCTTCCCTTTCCTGACTTAACAATTTTGAACGCTTGTGCTCCTCTCTCGACTACCTTATACGGTCCTTCGTAAAGTGCTTGTAGAGGCGCTTTTACTGAATCTGTGCGGATGAACACGTGGCGGCATTTATTTAAGTTCGGGTTAGTAAAAATTTTTGCTTTTCCATGCCAGGTAGGTGATAACAAGTCATCATTTCCTCATGTCAATCTTGTCAGCTGTCATCACAAATCAATGTAGGCTACCTGGCCATTATCAGTGCCAGAAAATATGAATATATGAATTAACCATAGGACAAACAATAAGACTCCTTAAGTCCTGTGCCAGGGTCTGGCTTTGCATGAGCTCCAATGAGCTCTCTGTTTAATTCAAATTTTCATATTTTTTGGCACTGGAAGGCCGAATGCTGCTTAGATTATTATAAACGTAATTCAACGTGGATCAACTTTTCCTCCTACCTTTAATGATGACCTCCACTAACGCTCCATACCCTATCATATTCACCCTCTGTTACTGAGAGAAGCAAGGATACATCAACTTACTGATCGAGGACACTTAGGTGGGTACTAATGTGGCAATCTGAATCTATAACGACCGTTCAAAGAAATGGGTTTTTGGCCCAGCAAGTTCGGTGATCTGCATTATAAAGTTGAAGTTGATGGTTTAGTTTCTGTTCGTCACATTGACCAAATAAAGAAATTAGGAGAACTTGCAGGAAACAGTCAAATACCTTCAATACCTAAGTCTGGGCAAGGTTATATCTCCTACATCCCCCAAGACCACCTGATGCTGTTATATCCCCAACACTGGACCAAGCTTCTGCTTTTGCGGCCAGTAAGAATATATTATAGTAAGCTATTAAAATTTTAACGTAAAATGTAAAATCTATTTGTATGTGTAATCTCTTCAGTTTATCATGAATAAATAAATAATGAAACAGATCCTGATATATCTGTACATCCCTCTATTAATGCTAAAGAAAATTGATGCTTTCTCCCTCCTCTTTAACAGGGGGATATATCTGACTCCTTCTACTGATATAGTTTAGTTTGCCCTTCTCTTTCATACTCACTGGACTCTTTACAGAAATAT
Organism: Gerris lacustris; assembly: GCA_951217055.1. Lineage (NCBI taxonomy): Eukaryota > Metazoa > Arthropoda > Insecta > Hemiptera > Gerridae > Gerris > Gerris lacustris. The sequence goes on along the minus strand of OX578286.1, from coordinate 7,646,879 downwards.
TTTAATAATTGAAGCGAGCTTCTTACATTCAACGAAATATGCATCTTGTCTGTCTGTCTGTCTGTCAGTAACGTTTACGCGTGTGACGATAACTTGAGTAAAAGTTGACCGATTTAGTTGAAATTTGGTATACATGATCTTCTTACTAATAGTTAGGCTAAGTTCGTTGGACAGCGTGATCCGTCCAAGAGTTCGCGCGCAATGCTCGCGTAAACGTGAGCTTTAAATTTAAAATTGGAATTTCAGAACGGGAAAAAATTCTATCATCACCTACTCGATGAGACAAACATTTTTCAGTAAAACCAACAAGACACCGTTATGAATTAATAAAGATCGCTAAAACTATTAAAGCGGACCTAAACGTTTAAAATAGAGAAAACAACCTTTTTACCGATATCTTACGTTCTAACGTAACGATCTTAATAAAACTTCATGTACATCGTCTAAAGTACAATTGAAACAAGTATGTAAAATTTCAACTTGATACAAGCAGTAGTATTTGAGTAATGAAGTGGTACATTTATAATATTAGTTTAAAAGCTATTACGGGTGGTTAAGATTATTATATTCGTTTTGTGTGTAGGTTTGTTATGAAGTAAAGCTTTGTACCGAGTACCCCCACTCAACCCCTTACTACCCTCTTCCACTTATCTTCAACTATGACATTCATCATGATTAACAAATGTCAATCAATATTCAGTATTTTATTGCAATACGCTCGCTTCAATGATAGAGCCACGCGATGCCTAGTATAGAATGATTTACATTTTGTATAATTGTTAGGGGTCGCACAATATTTGTCTTTTTAAATCTTTGATCACAAAATAAGAATAAGTGATCACTCAACATGAAGTACGTATTATGTATAAATCCAATTGTGATGTATTTATGAACATGATTCAATGAAAAGGTGCTGGATTAAGCAAATTTGATTATATTATATTTAATGTACAATATTTACATGCAATTATATTGTTTTAATCTGTTGCTAATTAGTGCGTATTGTTAATGAAACACAACACTAATATTAATATTACAATATCATCTTAGATTAATCATGTTATAAATTATTTGTTGTCATAGATAATTTCCTTATTCTATTAACTTGGGCCAACAAACGAGTCTTACTAAAGCATTTATATAATCGAGTAGTGTCCCGACGAAGCAACTCGAAATGATTTGTTATTGCTAACCTAAGACAACCACATTTATTCCAATAAAAATAAATGACTCTTTTGATTTGTTGATTTTTAAATAGATGTAATAACTTCTCTAAAATAATTTACTGAGTTTTATTTTTTTTTCTCGTGGTATACAAAATCAAAGATAGTATAAAACAGCTTTGTCCTTTCAGTCTACTTGTCTAAATAAATTCTTTAATATTATTCATCTCAGGGTTAATACATAAATTTTATTGTTTAATATAGTTAAATAGAAAATGGTTGATTTAAAATCCAGTAAATGTACATCTTGCCGTTGTAATTCCGCACAATAGTGTTGGACAACAGTCTTTTGGAGCGTCGCACTGAAAAGTTAAAATAGAAAAATAATTATAATTAATTGAACATCTTTTATAAATGGTATTAATCGTAAAATTTTAAGGTTAAGTTGAATTTTATTATATTTGTTTTAAGTTTTATATAGCTGATGAATCGCTTCACTAACCCTCGTCACCCATTACATATTTATGAAGTTGCATAAGCAATTTGGCTGGCCAAAACTCTCCATTGGCGTTTTTCCAAAGAGTTAGTAAGTTATTGTCTTATCTGTTTGATAAGGTTTAGTTCGAGAGTATATATACACTATTTATATATAGATCAAGGGTCAGGTACAGTAAGATTTACTAAAGTTTTGACTTTTGACACTCAGTTTGGCCAACCTAAATGATGAAAAGAATAATGCCACTAGGCCTGTGTACGGGTGGGGCCGATGACATTTTTGTTTGCCTAGTTGGCCCGACCTTCTAAAATTCCTGACTTCTCATTGGCTTCTTATGGATTTTCCCGCGCTGTCAAAAGTCAAAACTTTAGTAAATCTTACTGTAGCTTAAGTACGAGGGCAGTTGCCTTTCAATCATTGAAGTTAAGCAGCATCGGGCGTGGTCAATATTTGAATGGGTGACCGCCATCCCAGACCACAGCTCTGAGTTCGATTCCCGAACCGGGCCCCCCCCCCCCTCTCAATGTCCACCCAGCATTGTTAATCAAGGGGGAAGCTTATGGAAAGATTAGCGCCATTAGGTTGCAGCCAGGAAAACCATAGTCGTCTCAACTCGGCAGAGTTATGAAGACATGGTTTACTGACCAGCACTTCACTCCTGTGTGAAGGGTTTAGTTGTCTGGTTTCTTTCCAGTATTGCATTGATCGAAGGAGCTACTTCGTGGTCTATGTCTTCGGGCGTAAGCCCCAATATACACATATATATATATACAGTTAAAAAACAATTTAACCGGGTTTCGGCTGTTCTAATGCAACCATTTTCAGATAATCTACAAAAAAGTAGCAGAATTATACTTATAAGCGTACTATATGATAACATTAGTTTGTAAAAAAATTAAAAAATTGACTACCCATAGCTATTTATATATAGTGTGTCACATAGTTTCCTCGCATCCTATCACGTTCTTTATTTATCAATCAAGGATCCTTGTTAAAAGCCAAATATATCCGTTGAAAACATCAGATGCATTGAAGACGCATTTATCCGAATGTCTTGTATATCATTTCCTTTTGCCAATCATAAATTACAATGCCTCATTCTTCCTTAACGAAGTTAAAACTCGGGTTGTAATGTAATAACTGATTGAAACTTCGTAAATTCCACAATACAAAATTCTTTTGTTGAGGCATCCATATTTACTTATTTTAAAGACCTAGATCGACCTTTTCAAGATAAGGAACCTATGACCTTGAAATTTAATAGGTAGGTTCCTCTTACCTCAATGCATATATTTTTTTAATATCGGAAAAACTTACTATTATGGTATTATATGTTAATGAGGACTTACGGGTCTTAACCACCTGACGCAACTTTTCTCAGTTGTAGTAGTTGGTGAGGTTGCAGCTGCCGCAAAACTAATGCAACATACGACCACTATCACCAACATGAAGGACTTCAGAGGTGTCATCATTATGCTGATGTATCTCCTATAATAAAATTATACAATGATTTACTTCCCAATTATAATATTTTAAACGTTTATCTAAATTAACTATATATACTTATTATATTAGGCACTTATTTAGATTGTTACTGCCCTTAAAAAACAGAGGGAGTAACAATCTAAAGTAGGTGACGGAATGTCCTTCTTTAGTAAGTAAATAAGCCTTTTTTATTATAAAGTAAAATAAATAAATATCATTAGTATTCAATGTTTTCTGGTCGCGCAATGTGTTCGAAAAACGGAAATTTACAACATTTTTGCGAGTTTCTTTGCCAAAGCTCTTTGCCCGTCTTGTCAGAATTATGCGACCCAGAACTGACCACGAGGTACACATCGAGTTTCACCCACACTCTACCCAACCAACCATCTAAACTTGGGTGTGTCTTTTACATAGTATAATACAACTATTTACAAAAGTTAATTAGGACCCATTCGTTCACTGTTACTTCTACTGTTTTTGTTTTTTTCTCCAATGAGTACACGTTTAAAGTCTGACTTATGGGAGAGATCAGGCAAACCCGATCTTGATAGTGGAGCAGACCTGATGTAGCCATCTCTACCTTTATGTCCACATACTTTAGTAGAGGCCTCGGTGACAAATTTGACACATATCTCGACTGCCTGAGTGTGACTAGGAATAGTACATTACGCGTCGAGTGCGGAAAGTAGCATTTTGCATGCGAGTGTGCAGTTTGCACCCGAGCGACAGCGAGGGTAGTAAAACCACACGAGCAATGCAAAATGCCGTTTTCGCACGAGTTGCGTACTGTACTTTATCTACGATTGTTAGATTTAAATAATAAATACAGAAAAAAGTAAACTTGCTTTATGTAAGTTCGTATCTCTCTCTTGATAAAGATGGCATTAATTCTTGAATTGTTGGCGAATTAATTATTTCTGGAGGAGTATTAGAATTATTCTCCACATTTTCATCTAAGTCACTTGATTCACTCATTGTTTTTCACTAAAAACTCGATGTAAACAGTTACTTTAATAAAAGAATAACAAATTAGTTTTGTTAAATGTAAACAAACTCGCTAATCGTGCGTAAAGCTGAAGAATTCCTCTTCTTTACCGCGCTAGCGTGGTAAAGAAGATGAATTCTTCAGAACTATGAGACGCGCATGCGCAATGAATACAAGTACGTAAATAAACACTTTCTACGCATCTAAACAGAGATATAATGTTTATATTTCGTATCAATCGTAGATAAACTTTTTGATGTGTTATCTTTCACCAAAGATCATAGCCAACAGTAAATTGTCGGGGGTGTGCAAAGAACGCAATGCGTTCAATTACTGCAAAACACTAGGAGTGGCTCATCAGATAAATACCGCTTTGTTTGAATTACTAGAAAAACTGTTTTGGGACCGTCTAGTAGAGTGCTTAGGTTGTACATAAGTTTGCCAAATACTTCTGAGAACTTGAATCAAATAGTTATTTTTATCTTGAAATCATTCATACCTGTGGGTTGTCACAAAGAAAAGAACAAAAACCAAAATAACTAATATAATAAACTAATAAATAACTAATATAATTTGTTTTTTGTTTAGTTACATAAAAAACTGACGATCCCAAAACAGTTTTTCTATTAATTCAAACAAGGCGGTATTTATAATGTGCTACTCCAAGTGTTTAATGCAGTAACGCACGCGCATGTTGAACGCATAGCGTTCTTTGCACACCCCCCAAAATTTACTGTTGGCTATGATCTTTGGTGAAAGATAACACATCAAAAAGTTTCCTAGTCACACTCAGGCAGTCGAGATATGTGTCAAATTTGTCATCGAGGCCTCCACTAATGTATGAGGACATAAAGGTAGAGATGGCTACATCAGGTCTGCTCTACTATCAAGATCGGTTATGCCTGATCTCTCCCATAAGTCACCAGACTTTAAACGTGTACTCATTGGAGAAAAAAACAAAAACAGTAGAAGTAACAGTGAACGAATGGGTCCTAATTAACTTTTGTAAATAGTTGCATTATACTATGTAAAAGACACACCCCAACTTTAGATGGTTGATTGGGTAGAGTGTGGGTGAAATGTGTACCTCGTGGTCTGTTCTGGGTCGCATAATTCTGACAAGACAGGCAAAGAGCTTTGGCAAAGAAACTCGCAAAAATGTTGTAAATTTCCGTTTTTCGAACACATTGCGCGACCGGAAAACATTGAATATTAATGATATTTAAATTTATTTCACTTTATTATGCCATAAAATAACCATAAAAAACTATAGCGTGATGAAAATTTTAAGTAAAATTAAAAAATTTACAAAAAATGTTAAATTTCGTGAATTTTAATAAACTTTCAGTGCGATGCGCTACCGGAGATTTCAACCGATTTTAAAATTTTTTACGTCGTTTTTCTTCTTATTGTAGGAGGCAAGTTTTCCGCACTATAGCGGTTCCAGAAAAAAAAAAAAACATTTTTTTCGGCCCACCCTAATGCAGAACTTCCTCGCAGACTGTACAAACTGCAGCCCTTCCTCGTAGAGTGTAAGGGCGGCAGCCCTTCCTCACCGACTGCACGGGCTGTAGAACTTCCTCGCAGAGTGTATACAAGCTGCAGCCCTACATCGCTGAGCGTAAGGGCTGGAGACCTTTCTCGCAGACTGCGCGGGCTGAAGAACTTCCTCGCAGAGTGCACGGGCACTGGTCGCTATTGATAAGCCCGAATTATTTAGAGTTAAACCTGAAGCAACCCTAATATAAAATAAAAATAAAACAAAAACTTACTTACGTTCCATTAAGTATGAATATAACTTTTTTAACATATAAATAATTTTAAATAAATCAGCTACTGTTTCGCTTGCGTATGAACTAATAATAGAATATGATTACTTTTATACTGTCCTCTTTCCTTATCTCCTATAAATAACTTAGTAATTAATCAATAGATAACGAATAAATGTAAAAATAAAGCATATTTTGTTTGTTAGTAAATGAAAAAAAAGTCTTATAGATTTAAAGCAATCAATTAAGACTATTGAGTAGTTACTCAACATATAATTGTTATATTTCTCACGCAGGTTGATAATTTGAATACGCTTTTATCTCGATATGTGGTTTACTGATTTTCACAACACTGAGTAAGAAAGTTTTCACTTATATTTAATTATAATTGGATAGTTGTATTTATTATTAATAGTATTTTGGCTTACACTTTAAAATCATATTATGCATTATTTTATATTTATGAAACCATTCGTCCAGAGATAGAAGTAGATTATGCCATGTTCCACACTAATTGGTTAGTTTTAATTAAACTTAGAAAGAAATTATTTATTTAACGAGCGTAGTAAGTTCTTCATTTCGGAAACTTGGGCTTTGAAAAGTTTGTGTGTTTGTTTGTCTAGTAGTAGTAGTAGTAGTTAGTACTTCCTTCTAGAACGGGTAGGACGAACCACTTGTTCGAACCTTGCAATTAGGCCATCACTTAGGCCCTTTTTACGCCCCGCGGTAGAGAGTTCCAGCCACTTCACACACCATACATAATATGTACACCGAAAAAGGCCGCCGTACACCGTAATTGTACCGCCGAAGCGAATATGATGTGATCAATAGTGAGCCATATAAATCAGAGCGTCACGGCGAGGAATCGAAACCCATCTCGTTCCACTCATGATTCAGTGATGGCCAAGCAGACGAGGTTTAACCCACACGGCCATGCTGGCTCTCTTTGTTTGTCTAACGATAAATGTCGTAAAAACTGATCGATTTATACGAAATTTTGCACACAGGCGCATCTCAGCATTTGTGACAAGTGCATAGTTTTTGGAAATTTCACACTTACTATTTTCAAGCTGGCAGCCTATTTTAGTCAGCATAACATGTGTTAGATAAATTTAAAGGTCTTGATGTGTAAAAAAAGGAATATATAACTTTTAAAATTTAACACTTAATATTTTAAAGATGACGGAAAATATGGCGGACGGCAAAAGAAAACGTTTTTGCAAAGCATGACATGTTGTACATCGTTTTGAAAGTCTTGAAGATTAGGAAAAGAATTACGTAACTATTATTACAAACTTTCCATTATTTGTCGGCATTTTGAAAACAAATATGGCCGAAAAGTGGCTTTGGAATAAAGTTATTGCTTATATTGCAAGTCATATAGCATTTTAAAGCTCTTTTCAAGTAGCTTAAGAATGTGTAAGTTTGCATTAACAAGAACCTTTTTATTGTTTATCAAACTAGTGAAGAAGTTACCAAATAACCTAAATATCACTCTAACAAATAAAACAACTAAAACTAGATATATTGATTATGAAGCATAAAAATGATCGAATAAGGAAGCAACAATATAGTCCAGGAGATAGCGTGTAAAAAAGTGTCTGACTAACATCAAGCTAAAATTTTGTGTATAAGTAAATGTTTTGGTGCCTTTTAAGAATATGTGGTCGGCTAAGTTCGTCTGCGGGACATAGCTTGGCAATAGGCATTTGTAAAAAACAAACCGGTGATGAGCGGCCATGTCCCGCCTTTTTTGGTGGATTAAGTAATAAGGTATTAAGTGACAAACTATCTTCAACTTTATTTTTGGTCTAATAACTAATTTCGTACTCAGGATCATGAAAATCAAAGTGTCCACCAAAAAGCGATAAGGCCGCTCGCCGCTAGTTTGTTTTTTCAAATGTCTATTGCCAAGCTATGTCCAGCAGACGAAATTAGCCGACCACACATTCTTAAAAGGCACCAAAAGGTTTACTTATTGAAGCGAGCTTCCTACATTCAACGAAATATGCTCCGTGTCTGTCTGTGTGTGTGTCTGAAACGTACGACGATAACTTAGTTGACCAATTTTGATGAAATTTGGTACACAATTTCATTGTACCAATGCTCAGGACGAGTTCGTTGGACAACGTTGTCTGCCCAAGCGTTCTCACGCAACGGTCGCGTAAACGTGCGCTTTAAAATTAAAAATTGAATTTTAGGACGATAAAAATTTCCAATATAATCTATTCGATGAGACGAACAATTTTTTCACATAACATTTTGTATTAAAACCAACAGCGAACCGCTATGAATTAATAAAGATCGTTAACTTAAAACTATTAAAGCGGACCTAAACGTTTAATATAGCAAGCAAAGAAACACACAATATTCAACAAGTAAACAAAAAATTCAAACTAATTAATAACTTGGCAAATACGCAGCACAGAGGGGCTAAAATAAGATACAGTGGCTTATACAATTTTGTATTCTCGTGCTGTGACACTGAAATTAAAAATTAAAATATATTATTTGATTTGTTGTAGTTTAATATGTTTGTGCTGCGTATTTGCCTAGTGAGAAAATGTTTTTAAATTTAAACATGTAGATTAATATGGAAAAGACAATGATTGTGTTTATGAGGTACGAAGAATAAAGAGGGGGGGGGGGGGGGGGGGACAGTCCCATCATTTACTTATACTGGATAAATCAGACCTAGTAGAACTTACTTGGACCAGGCAAACTTGGCTACACATATTCACAAGTTTTTACGTGAAACTAGGCTTATTTTTATACATAAGTGTTTTTGTTGGGATAAATTAATGATGGCTTGTAAAAGCATAAAATGAATAAAGTACGTGTTAGGATGTGAGGAAGCTATGTGCCACACTAATTGACAGTCTATTTATGTTCACATTTACTTTATTTTATAATATACATTTTATTTCTAGTACAGAATAAAATACATTTAGTCAATGAGTTTTTATAAGGTTTAAAAATAATTAACAAATAACACTCAATACTTTATTAATTACCATGACAAATCCATTATTATATCATGTTCATAACATAGTTTATCAATGATAAAATACTGTGCTAAATGGAAAGATTGTGTTCATCCCACTAATGAACATTTCACCGGGTTGGGACAACTCTTAGGACAGCAACGGTTAGGGTTGTTGGTACACTGTAAACAAACAAATCAACATTATAAATATTCAACCGACAACATGCTCAAACATTGATTCTTTACACGACTTAAAAAAAAAGAAGGTGTATATTTTTGAGTTCGATTCGAACCTCAGTCTCAATTCTTACACTAATCTTTTTCTCTTCTCGCCACTGAAGATAACCACTATAGTGGTTATACAAGTAAGACGCGCTTCACTTAAGTTAGTGAGGCGATAATCGCCGGTTTCTGTACGATTAAGTTAAAACTATAAGTGTAAAATTTTAATAGTTGCATATTCTTTTTCTACACTTCAAGACCTTTAAATTAATGTATAACATGTCATGGCGACTAAAAACTTTTCTTTCGTCACCCGCCATATTGGCCGCCATCTTGAAAATATTAAATGTGAGAACTCCAAAAAGTGTACAGTTGCCTCAAATGCTGAGATGCACCTATGTACCGAATTTCATGTTCCTAGCTATAGTAGTTTATGAATTGAAACAAGCAACGGACAGACAGATAGAGCCCTTATATAAGGTTTCTTTATTTACTTCGTACAGAAACCTAAAAGCACCTGTGTACAATAAAGTTACTTCAGTGGAGTGACATATTACATTATTTTTAAAGAGTTCATGCTTTTCACTTTTTAGGGCGATTCTTTCTGCCTTGTTCCTTTAACTTGAAATTAATCAAATGCTTTTTAGGGTTTCAAGGTCATCCTAGAAACCATTATATTCCAAAATGGCGGTCATTTTACCCCCGAAGTTATCAAAACAAAGCACCTAAAAACCGGAGAAACTGTTTCTTTGGAACGTAAATTGAAACGTTCCTAAAATAACTGGTTCCTGTAACTAGTTATTAGTTTGGAACGAAACGTTGTAACTCGTTCTACTCATGAAACCGTTTGTCCCATCTCTAGTCGACACTATTTGGTTTTGAACGAAACGTTGTAACTCGTTCTACTCATGGTACCATTCCTCCCATCTCTAGTCGACACAATTTGGTTTGGAACGAAACGTAACTCGTTCCACTCATGGAACCATCCCTCCCATCTTTAGTCTAGAATATTTGGTTTGGAACGAAACGTTGTAACTCGTTCCACTCATGGAACAATTCCTCCCATCTTTAGTCTAGACTATTTGGTTTGGAACGAAACGTTGTAACTCGTTCCACTCATGGAACAATTCCTCCCATCTTTAGTCTAGAATATTTGGTTTGGAACGAAACGTAACTCGTTCCACTCATGGAACCATCCCTCCCATCTTTAGTCTAGAATATTTGGTTTGGAACGAAACGTTGTAACTCGTTCCACTCATGGAACAATTCCTCCCATCTTTAGTCTAGAATATTTGGATTGGAACGAAACGTTGTAACTCGTTCCACTCATGGAACAATTCCTCCCATCTTTAGTCTAGACTATTTGGTTTGGAACGAAACGTTGTAACTCGTTCCACTCATGGAACAATTCCTCCCATCTTTAGTCTAGAATATTTGGTTTGGAACGAAACGTAACTCGTTCCACTCATGGAACCATCCCTCCCATCTTTAGTCTAGAATATTTGGTTTGGAACGAAACGTTGTAACTCGTTCCACTCATGGAACAATTCCTCCCATCTTTAGTCTAGAATATTTGGATTGGAACGAAACGTTGTAACTCGTTCCACTCATGGAACAATTCCTCCCATCTTTAGTCTAGACTATTTGGTTTGGAACGAAACGTTGTAACTCGTTCCACTCATGGAACAATTCCTCCCATCTTTAGTCTAGAATATTTGGTTTGGAACGAAACGTTGTAACTCGTTCCACTCATGGAACAATTCCTCCCATCTTTAGTCTAGACAATTTGGTTTGGAACGAAACGTTGTAACTCGTTCCACTCATGGAACAATTCCTCCCATCTTTAGTCTAGAATATTTGGTTTGGAACGAAACGTTGTAACTCGTTCCACTCATGGAACAATTCCTCCCATCTTTAGTCTAGAATATTTGGTTTGGAACGAAACGTTGTAATTCGTTCCACTCATGGAACTTCCTCTCATTCCTAAGTCTACACAAATCATGGTAATATTGTATAACCATGAGCACTTAAAAGCGGTTCCAATATTATAAATTAACCTTGTTTACAAAGTATATGTATTGGTTTTTCAGGTTAGTCTATCCGATAACACCTAACATCTCAGTCGACCTGGCTATTGATTCTGAACGCACAACTAAGATTACCCTGAAGTTAGCAGTGCTTTTTTGGTATTTCTTTAGATTGTTACTCCCCTATGTTTTTTTTTTTAGAATATAAATGACTGCTAAATATCAATTAAGACAAAGGGATGTTTAGTCCAATCTACTTTGGGGCAAAGAAATATTACACTTCTGTTTTTATAAGGGGAGTAACAGTCTTAAGAAGAACATTCTCTACACCTTCTTTAGATTGTTACTCCCCTCTGTTTTTTTTTATGAAGGAAGTAACAATCTAAAGAAGTGCCCCTTTTTTAACCTTTTAAATTGAAATTAAAAACCATAAATTAGAATACTTTAACACAAAATATCTCTTAGCGAATAACGGGAAATCATCTAGTCTAAAGTAATATTATATTTTCTTACCGGTACAGTAGTAGGACTGCAAGATGCAGGAGTTTCCTCGACAATTTGAACTTCATTAGATGATGACGAGTCGGCCGGTTCTGTTTCTTCAAACGGTTTACATTGGACTATGCAAACCAACGCAACAGCTGCTAAACAAAACAGAACACACTTCATCTTCAAAAAGCTGTAAGTCGTTCTTTCTAAGAAACTGTGTACCTTCTAAGCTTTCATTTCCTTCTTTTATACACCTTCTAATTTAAAAAAATATATATATATTTATATACTTATCAAAATTAATTACATGTATAAAAGTAATTAAACAACCAATAAAAAAAAAATATAATAATGTTTAGAACAATTATTACAATAATTATTCTTATAATATTACATATAATTGTCTATAGTAAAATATAAAATGTTAAAATTGTAATGTTTTTAATGCCAATTTAATTCGTTATTTTTTATAGTTGTTCATCAATTTAATTGTTGATGGACAACAATAAAAAATAACGATGCATTCAAGTTTGTATATGTATTAAAAAAATGTATATATAAAAAAAAAAGATTTAAGCGATAAAATATGCCTGTATGAAAATAATTAGTAGTTGTGTAATCTACATTTATTTGATTCCATTTCTCATACATTAAGTATGTAAAAGCAACGAGGTAATGTAGTACAAACATGTATTTCTTTTTTGGGTTAGTCAAAGGAGAAACTTAGCCCAAATAAATGTGTTTAACAAGGAAATGTTTTTAGACTTGAACAAATGTGACGCTTTGAACTATAGTACTAATATTAGGATATAACAGAAGGTAGCTAGGTATTTATTTTGGAATGAAGTTCCTTATGGCACGTCCTGGGACCCGGGAGTGAATCCGAAAAAAACGACCAAAATCACCGTCACGCTAAAAGCGTCACGAAATCTACGGATGACGATAACTTGTGTAAAAGTTGACCGACTTAGTTGAAATTTGGTACACATGTTCATTTTACCAATGCCCAGGATGAGTTCGTTGGACAACGTTATCCGCCCAAGCGTTCACGCGCAACGCTCGTGTAAACGTAAGCTTCAAATTTAAAATTGGAATTTTAGGACGGGAAAAAATCTAACTTTATCCATTTAATGAGACAAACAACTTTTATAAATATATATTTTTTTTTTAGTAAAACGAACACCGACTCTGCTATGAAGTGATGAAGATCGCTAAATTTATTAAAGCGGGCCTAAACGTTTTAAATAAAGAAAACAACGTTTGTACTGATATCTTACGTTTTAACGTAACGATTTTAATAAAACTTCATACACATCGTCTAAAGTACAATTGAAACAGGCATGTAAAATTTCAACCTGATATAAGCTGCAGTTTTTTTACAGTGACTTGATATATTTCGTAATCCCTATACTCTGTGGTGTTTGCTTGGTGAAAAGTGACACCGGTAGACGCCAGGCGGGGAACTGATCTATTGATAATTGATCAGTTATCGACCACTGAGAGTTAAAGATTATTACGGTAATAATATCGCTATTAAAAAATAGGGGTTGGTTTGATGGTAGAAGGGTAAAAATTAAGGGTTATAATGTAGTTTTATCCACTGAGTGTTGAAGATTATTACAGTACTGACATCGCTATCAAAAATGGGGGTTGGTGCTAAAAGGGTAAAAATTTAGGGTTATAAGTATTTTTTAATGCCAAATCATTAAAAAAAAATTAAAAATGTTGTCCAAAAACTTGGGGGACTCTTATCACTTAGGGGTAGTAAATAGGTCAAAATTTTGGATTATAAGTATATGTTAATGCCAAATCAAAATAATTAGTGTTATAAGTATTTTTGTAATGCCAAATCATAAAAAAAAATGAAAAATGTTGTCCAAAAACTTGGGGGACCCTAATCACTTAGGGGTAGTAAATAGGTAAAAATTTTGGATTATAAGTATATGTTAATGCCAAATCAAAATAATTAGTGTTATAAGTATTTTTGTAATGCCAAATCATAAAAAAAAATGAAAAATGTTGTCCAAAAACTTGGGGGACCCTTATCACTTAGGGGTAGTAAATAGGTAAAAATTTTGGATTATAAGTATTTTTTAATGCCAAATCATAAAAAAATACATGTGGTGTCATATTTAATTTTTAACTTCTGTATATTGTTAATGTGTTTGGGCTCAAAAGTTGCGCCAGTATTTCAAATTTCAACTTTGTACCTTAAACGGTTCGTGCCCTATGAACCAAAGAGCGACAGACAGACGGACACATCACCCTCGGCATAAGGGTTTTGAGAAGTTTCTACAAAACCCTAAAAATGTATTATCTGATTTGTGGTAGTTTAATAAGTTTGTGCTGCTTATTTGCCATATCAGATTTTTTATTTTTTTAACCTTAAAAATGTAGATTAATATGTAAAAGAAAATGTTTGTGTTTGCGAGGGACAAAGATTAGAAAGGGGGAACAGACAAACATCATTTACTTATACTGGATAAATTAGACCTAGTAGAACTTACTTGGACGAGGCAAACTTAGCTGCACCTATTCACAACTTTTTACGCGAGACTTTTTTGCTTCCGAGCTTACCGAAGGTAACGGAAGCTATGTAATCGTTCTGAAGAACGAAAAAATTTTAGGTCTCCAATTTCAAAAATTCCAAGACAGAAATCCGTTTCAAACATCAGGGAACATTTTTGGTTCCGTGTCTGTCTGTCGGTCTGTCGGTCCGTCGGTCTGTCGGTCTGTCGGTCTGTCGTTCAATTTTTGCGAACCAACATATCTTAAAAGCTACACGTCCTATGTTAATGAAATTTGGATGGTTGGTCATAATTAGCTCATTGTTGGTCCCATATAAGTTTCAACCTTTTGCACTCATTTGTTTCTCTTCCACATGCGCACAAACATACATTTGTTTACACCTATAGCTTCAAAAGTACTTATCTGATTTGTATGAAACTTATATAGTTTATTGTATGTAGTCCGCAGATAGCCCTAGATTAATTTAAACAGTCTGCGCTCTTTAACTTTTGCAAAATTGATACTTTAATTTATGTAAAATATCCAAACAATTTTGACAGATTAAAAAAAAAAACGGGGGAAACAATTAGATAAATTAGATAATAATGGCTTGTAAAAGTATACAATCAATACAGTACGTGATAGGAAGCTAGGAAGCTATGTGCCACACCAATTGGCAGTCAATTTTTATACATATACGTGTTATTGTTGAGATACATTATTGATGGTTTGTAAAAGCATAAAATTAATAAAGTACGTGTTAGGATGTGAGGGAGTTATGTGCCACACTAATTGGCAGTCTATTTTTACACTCATTTACTTTATTTTATAGTATACCTTTTATTTATAGTATAAAATAAAGTTAATTTATTACAGTTACACGTACATTTAATAAAAGTATTATCTGATTTGTATCAAACTTTTGTAGTTTATCAAAAGTAACTTAGATAGCCCAGATTAATTTTAACCGCCTGCTCTCTTTAACATTTGCTAAATTGATCATTTAATTAACGTAAAAATGAAAACAATTTTATCTACGATTGATACGAAATATAAACATTGTATCTCTGTTAAAATGCATAGAAAGTGATTCTTTACGTACTTGTATTCATTGCGCATGCGCGTCTCATAGTTCTGAAGAATTCCTCTTCGTTACCACCCTAGGGTGGTAAAGAAGAGGAATTCTTCAGCTTTACGCACGATTAGTGAGTTTGTTTACATCAGCGATCATAGAATCCTTAAACGGAAAGATTTCCAACTCCCCTCTTTATCTACCTGTGTTAGACTACTAGAGCTCCACGGGAATTCTGGTTAATATTGTAACTAAATCTTTTACACCATTCAAAAGATATAGAGCTTCTTAATTCAAAGAAATAAATTAATAAATTAATTTGTCAATTTACTAGATTCGAACCCGGGAACTTCTTCATTCTGAACTATCGCGCATCTCATTCGGCCACCGAGGCTGTTTATTTTGTTGTATTGTTTATTTACAAAATAGTAGAAATGTCAAATGATCATAAGTAGTTTACAATTTTAACCGCCATATTCTCGTGGAGCGCTAGTGCTCTTACACCTCTAGAATACTGGAGTTGGATACCCCTGGTTTACATTTAAAAAAACTAATTTGCTGTTCTTTTATTAAAGTAAATGTTTATATCGAGTTTTTAGTGAAAAACAATAAGTGAATCAAGTGACTTTGACGAAAATGTGGAGATTAATACTTCTCAATAAATAATAAATTCGGCAAAAAATACAACTCAAGAGTTAATGCCATCTTTCAAAACGGCATTTTGCATGCTACCCTCGCTGTCGCTCGGGTGCAAACTCCACAATCGCATGCAAAATGCTACTTTCCGCACTCGACGCGTAATGTACTATTGACAGATTTAAAAACGGGGAAAACAATTAAAGAAATTAGACAATAATGGCATGTAAAAGTGTAAAATCTATAAAATACGTGATGACCTACCATACATTTTCATTAAGATTGGACGTGAAGTTCTTGAGAAATGTTGAATGCAAGGAATCTGTGTGCCACACCAATTGACAGTCTATTTTACTTACATTTACTTTATTTTACACTATAAAAATAAAGTACAAATGGAGTATAAACTTATTTGTCAAAGCAATCTGGTAAACTAAGGTTGGTTTATAAGGTTTAAAAATAATTAACAACAAATAACACTCAATACTTTATTAATTTACATGACAAATCCATTAATAATCTTGTTCATAAAATAGTTTATCAATGATAAAATACTGTGCTAAATTGAAAGATTGTGTTCATCCCACTAATGAACATTTCACCGGGTTGGGACAACTCTTAGGACAGCACCGGTTAGGGTTGTTGGTACACTGTAAACAAATAAATCAATTGTAAATATATTAAGGACAATGATTATAAAACATTGATTATAAAACAAACATAGTAAATAATATATAGATTAGTTAGTTGTTAATCAATAAAATAGCACTATTTTTACACGACTTAAAATAAAGAAGGTGTACATTTTTGAGTCCGATTTGAACCTCTGTCTTAATTCTTACACTGATTTCAATAAAGTTACTTTAGTGGAATGACATATTTCTTGATTTTTAAAGAGTGCATGTTTTTAACATTTTTGGGTGATTCTTTCTTCCTTGTTCCTTTAACATGAAGTGAATCAATTGCATTTTATGGTTTCGACTTCATCCTAGAATCCCTTATGCTTTTAGTAGTTCGTCCGTCGCATCTTGGAGTGTATCTCCCGATTGTTGTGAGAAGTTCAACTTTTTTCCCCCAAAACAATGAACATTTTACGAACATCACAACTCATAATTGTGAATGATCGCTACTGTTTGCCATATTTTTTTTATTTTTTTTAGTGGGGTATCGTTTTAAAGTTATTGAAACTAACTAGATTACAAATATCCCTCTTTCCGGAAAATAATTTGCACCCCAAGTTTCGGAACATCGGCATTTTTTACCGACGCACCATATTATTTCTACATTTTTAGGTTATTATTTCATTAGACGTTTAGTACAAGACACATGCTTAATAGAAAACATGATTAAAGACCTTTATGTCTAAACATTTATAAAAATCATTGAAATGGTGGTAAAAATTACGGGTTTAGTGATAGAACATCGGTAAATCTTACCAGTAGCGTACACAGAAAATTTTTTCGGGGGGGGCCCAACCTAATTTAACTTATATGCGGGTTTAGCATACCCCATAATTTATAATAATTGTAATTTCTCCCCCTTTTCAACACTCTAATTTCAATTTCTAACCTCATATTTAATTTAATTAAAATCCTATGAGGTAACACCTCACTATGTGATGTGATCGTTCTAAAGAACGATTATAATGTCTCCGATTCCAATAATTCCAAGACAGAAATCTGTTCCAGTTATCAGACATTTTTGATCCCGTTTCTGGCTGTTAGTCTGTCTCTCGCTCAATCATGGCGAACAATTCTTAAAAACTACTCTTTCGATTTTAATGAAATTCGGATGGCAGTTAATTAGCATATAAAAAGTCCATTGTTGGTCTTATATAAGGTCCAATCTTCTAGTCTCATTTCCCTCCACCACATTTCTCCACCTGCCACCATTTCTCTTCCACATGTGCACACACATACATTTATTTACACCTTATCTTCAAAAATATTTATCTGATTTTATAAAACTTATCTGATAGAAGCTCACAGATTAACTGTCTGCGCTGTTTAAATTTTGGTAAATTGATACTTTAAATCATGTAAAAATCAAACCAATTTTGACTAATTTAAAAAAGGAGGGAAAATTGAGTAAATTTAACACGAATAAAGTATCAATATAGCAATATTTTAAGAGCGCAGACGGTTGAAATTATTCTTGGGTTATCTGCGGGCTACTTTAAACAAACCATTAAAATTTCATAAAAATCAGACGAGTACTTTTGAAGATATAGGTGTTAATAAATGTATGTCTGTGCGAATGTGGAAGAGAAATAAATAGGTGCAGAAGATTGAAACTTATACGGGACCAGCAACGTTATAACCTGGCTAATTATGACCTACCATCAAAATTTCAATAAAATTGGACGAATAGCTTTTAAGATATGTTGGTTCGCAAAAATTGAAGGACAGGCGGACACGGGACCCAAACTGTACGCTGATGTTGAACAGATTTCTGTCTTGGAATTTTTGAAATCGGAGACATCAAAATTGTTCGTTCTTCAGAACTGTCACATATCTTCTGTTTCCTTAGGTAAGCTCGGAAGCAAAACGTGATCCATACTGCAAAAGCAAACGTGGATTTGGAGCACATACGAATTTCAAATTTTTATCTAGAAGAGAATTCTTCTCTAAGAAAATTAAATACCTATTGCAAAACAAAAGAATCATTCGCTCATTCGCTGGGTAATTACATGGGACATTTAACATCAAATGTTTTCTGAACGCTTTTTGAGTTTTTAGATTTAAATTTACTATTACTATGTAATATGAATCAGTTTTTTCACAAAAAGATAAACCGATTTATTTATATTGCCTCTTTTTTCCCACTACATGTCGACGAACACTAGTCCGACCTGAGTCAGCAATAGGGGAATGCCGCATAGACAAGAGGACCCACGTAGCGTTCTACACACAATCCTGGTCCAAAACAAAAATTTGCTACTGAAATCCACAACCATCATTTTCCCGTTTATCCAGTCTAGTGTGCATATTTTAATTCCATCGGCAAAAGTTCGAGTTGACTCGGGCCTCATTTAATTTAATGTGCTTAACACCTAGGCCGAGCCGGCAATCGGGTCTATTATTGAATGCATCCCAATTTATTTTGATGCATAATTTCCATCAACAAAATCGGGCCTACTAGCAATCAGACCGATTCATTGTACTCATCCTAATCAATTCTATACCAAAATATCCGGGACTAGGTGATGTCAATCGGAGCAGTCTATTTTTACGAATCCAAATTCAATTCATTGCATTAGGATTCGTAATGAATTGAAGCTGTCCTATAATGCAACCTATGCTATTGAACTGGACTAAAACCACAAAAAAATCATTGAATTCAATTGGCGAAAAATCGGGCCCAGCCGAAATCGGGTCAATCATGTTTAATGTTTTTAGTTCCACTGGCAAAAATCAAGGCCTAGTCGGCAAATGAGCCGATTTATTTCATGCATCCTAATTTAATTCAATGAATCTAATTCCATCACCAAAAATCTCGGTCCAGCCAAAATCGGGCCGCTATAGTGTTTAATAGTTTTAGTTTCATCGACAGAAATCCGGGCCCACCGACAGTCGGGCCGTTATAATGTTTAATAAATATAATTCCATCAGCCAAAATCCGGGCCCAGCCGACAGTCGGGCCGGTATAGTGTTTAATAAATTCAATTCCATCGCCAAATCCGGGCCCAGCCGACAGTCGGGCCGGTATAGTGTTTAATAAATTTAATTCCATCGGCAAAAACCAGTTCCAGCCGACAGTCGGGCCGGTGTAGTGTTTAATAAATTTAATTCCATCGGCAAAATCCAGTTCCAGCCGACAGTCGGGCCGGTATAGTGTTTAATAAATTTAATTCCATCGGCAAAATCCGGGCCCAGCTTATTTGGGGTGATTAAGTGTATACACACCATAAGATAATACTTAATTTATTCCTTTTTTTGGAAAATATTTACAGCCAATTCGAATGCATCTGACATTACTTTGTTTTTTTGGTTTTAAGTGTATGGCGGGTCTTAGGTATGTAATCATTTCGGGGGGGGCCAGGGCCCCTTGGGCCCCCCCCCCCCTGTGTACGCCACTGAATCTTACAGACAGTAAATGAATCAAACCGAATATGGGATACTGGTAGATTTTACCAACAGACCTCGACGATCCCGATGATTATGCCCAGAAAAACATCAGGAAGCGGAGGGGCAACCGTCCCACCTTTATGGTAAGATGTCCACTCAAAGTGTCTTGGGATCACAACCATACATATACGTTCACTTAAAGAGCTACTGGTGAATATTTAGTAAACTATGGCGGTGAAAAAATCTGATGTTCTGGGCTGATGGATATATATCGCATTTCTAAAATGGCGGCCTTTTTACCCCCGAAATTATCAAATCAAATCTCCCCCAAACAGAGAAACTGTTTTCTGGAACGTAAACTTTAGAAAAGTTCCAAGTCTTTCCTAAAGTAGCTAGTTCCTGGAACTAGTTATTGGTTGGGAAAGATACATTGTAACTCGTTCCTCCCATTCCTAGACTACACAAACCAAGGTAATGTTGGATAACCATGGGCTATGTTAAAAGCGGTTCCAGTTGTTTAGGTTAGTCTTTCTGAAAACACAATTTATTTCTATGTCGACCTGGCTATTGATTCTGAACGCACAACCAAGATTACCTTTAAGTTAGCGGTCTTTTTTAGGTTTCTGTACGAAATACGAAAAGAAACCTTATATATAACGGCTCTGTCTGTATGTCTGTCTGTCTATCCGTTGGTGTCTGTCCGTTGGCATTTTTCAATTCATAAACTACTATAGCTAGGAACATGAAATTCGGCACACAACTGTATCTTGGCATTTGTGACAACTGTACACATTTTGGAGTTTTTACTCAATAATATTAATATTTCCAAGATGGCGGGCAACTAATAAAACGTTTTTAGTCACCATAACATGTTATACATCAATTTATAGGTTTTGAAGTGTAGAAAAAAACGATGCAACTATTAAAATTTTACACTTAATAATTTTAACTTAATTGTACAAAAAACCGGTGATTATTGCCTCACGTACTTACGTGAATCGCGCCTTACTTATTTAATCTTTTAAATTGAAGTTAAAAGCAATAAATTAGAATACTTAAACACAAAATATATCTTAACGAATAACGGGAAATCAACTAGTCTATAGTAATATTATATTTCCATTCTTACCGGTACAGTAGTAGGACTGCAAGATCCAGGAGTTTCCTCGACAATTTGAACTTCATTTGAAGATGACGAGTCGGCCGGTTCTGTTTCTTCAAACGGTTTACATTGGACTATGCAAACCAACGCAGCAGCTGCTAAACAAATCAGTACACACTTCATCTTCAAAAAGCTTTAAGTCGATCTTTTTAAGAAACTGTGTACCTTCTAAGCTTTCATTCCCTTCTTTTATACACCTTCTTATTAAAATAGAATTAGATATAATCATATATCAAAATAAATATTACATGTTTAAAAGGAATTAAACAACCAATAAAAAAACATGTTTAATCTTTTGAACAATGTTACAATAATCATTCGTATAATATTACATATAATTGTCTATAATAAAATATAAAATGTTATAATTGTGATGTTGTTAGTATCAATTTAATTCGTTATCAATTAAATTGTTGATGAAAAACTATAAAAATTAACGATGCATTTAAGTTTGTATATTTATTATTAAAAAGATAATAAAAAGATTTGAGTGATAAAATATAACTGTAGGTAAATAATTGGTAGTTATGTAATTTATGTAATGTATATGTTAATTATAACAAGAATAAAAGGTAAACCTAGGATTATCCGGATAAAGTGTGGATTAGCAAGGCTTTGTCCAAACTTACATTAATATTTTTTATAAAGCAATATAATATTATGAGCAATATATTATGATAAGAGGTAATACTTAAATGAAGTAAAACCATAAATATGATCATTAATTTATCAATAAATTGCTGGATACACTTCAGTGGCGTAAATAGCGACCCGCCAACACCGCGGTGCAGGGGGCGCCTGCTCTAGGGGGCGCCAAAAAAAATGTGTAAACATAATATTTGATAATAAAAATTAAAAGAAACTCTATGTTGACGGAATTATTTTAATAACATTATTTTTGGGAGAAAAATAAATGAGATATGAAACAAATAGAGTTTAAATCCGGGTGAGAATGTCATCATATGAGATGTTACGGTTTAGATCTTATTGCTCTGTTTGGTTTTCAAGTTAAGTGTCAATATACCTATAATTATATGGGTAAGTGTATCGTATAGCTTTTTTATCTTATAGCTTCCTTTACCGAAGGTAATGGAAGCTATGAAATTTAGGAGCACTTTTCAACCTTTTACTAGTAAAATGCTGCTTGTGACTCATGTTTTGTTTCCAATGTCTGTAACGCTATGTAAACAGTCTCTCACGCGTTTGCACCAAGTTATGATCGAGTACAACATTTTTATTACAATAACAGGTCGTTCAAAATGAGTGAAAAGTGTTTAATTTGTAATGAAACAGCTGAAAAAGGTGGTTGTCGGAGAGCCGGGGATGCCGGGACTCATGTTTTGTTTCCAATGTCTGTAACTCTCTTGATCACTTTGTATGCTGTTTAATTAGATAAGTATAATAGTATTTATAACCCGTATAAATAATAAATTATGTATACATGTACGTAAATCTATATCTCGCAATATATAAAAGGACACTTGTATTAGAGAGGAGGAAGTAATAAATCAAACCAAGATGTATAAAATGTGTTCTTAAAATTAAAAATTGGGTATAAAAAATAGGTTCAAACAACAAATACTAACATTGACTATATGTATATACAATTCATTTCATCAACTGCTTTCTCATTTATTAAAAGCCGTCAATATGATACTTCGGAAAAAGTTTAAAAAAAAGTCAAGCTCTTCACTATCAAATTGCTCAAAGTCTTCTTGGATCGGAACACTGTTTGTACACGAGCCTAGACAGTTACTGCACACCGGGGAACAGTTGATCCCGCATTCCCGGCTCTCCGACAACTACACCTTGTTCCGCAGCCAGTAGTACAACGGCAGAAGAGTGTATTGAGGACAATGTCTGGTGCCAAAGGGGCTTTTGTCTTGATAGGAGTAAGGTGTCCACATCTTTTTTCGTCCATCCCCAACATTCAGGTAAGAGTGATTTGTTCCCCAACCATTGCTGCATCTCCAGAAACACTCTGTATGAATGTTGCATTGCAGCATCTGTTGTGGGCGGCAAAGCACGCAGGTTAGCTTTCATTCTTGCTGTGGATTTCACGAATCACGAAGCATATGTATCAGTGAACAAAATAGAATAAAATAGATTAGAATTGTAGATAGTGGTATTCAATAATTATTGTATTATTAATAATATAACGTATTATTAAATATTAATTAGTTTGAATTAATTAATTATTAAATTTACCTAATGGGGTCAGTACGGTCTGAGAAAAATTAAAGGTACCTGTAGTGATTGAGATCATACTTTAACGGGGACTGGAACATGAGCAGGAAAGGAACATTCATTCCCCAGCTTCAGCAATGTCTCCTGGTGAAGATTTAGGATTATAAAACACTTTTGCGATGTTTGCTGTTTCATTGAGATACCGCTGGAAACATTGTACTAGGGCCTGGTATATCGTTTTCTGCACTCCAAATGGACGACAAGACTTTTTAATCTTCGGAACAAATCATCATGTCTTCAAAAAATCATGTCTTTCATCTCTTCGTGTAAGACTAGCTCTTATTTACGTTTTCATGCCTTTATCACTCACTTGGCTTGCACCTTCTTCAGCTTTTTCATTACAAATTAAACACTTTTCACTCATTTTGAACGACCTGTTATTGTAATAAAAATGGTGCACTCGATCATAACTTGGCGTGAGAGACTGTTTACATAGCGTTACAGACATTGGAAACGAAACATGAGTCACAAGCAGCATTTTACTAGTAAAATGTTGAAAAGTGCCCCTAAATTTTAATTATTTTTGTAATCTATTCTTCAATACCTTTTATTTACTCTACGCAAAATTTTGATGTTTTTTGACAAAATGGCGTGGAAAATTAAACACTATACACAAGTGTAATATTTTTTCGCGTTACGTGAGCTATCTGCCATTTTGAATTTGAACAGCTGATACTTTTGAGTTCGCTATATTGCTTCCGAGCTTGCTGAAGGTAACGGAAGCATTGTGTTCACTTTTGAGAACAAAAATGTTTTATATCTCCGATTTTAAAAATTCTAAGACAAAATCCGTTTCAGACATCAGGGATCATTTTTGGTTCCGTGTCTGTCTGTCTGTTTGTCGGTCTGTGTGAAACGTGGGACGATAACTTGAGTAAATGTCGACCGATTTTAATGAAATTTGGTAGACATGTTTATTTTACCAATACCCAGGTCGATTTCGTTGGACAACGTTATTCGTTCAAGCGTTCACGCACAACGCTCGCTTAAACGTGAACTTCAAATTTATAATTGGAATTTTAGGTCGGGAAAATAATCAAACTGCATCTATTCAATGAGACAAACACATTTTTAGAATAGAATTTTTAGTAAAACCAACCGTTACACAAGTGTCAATAAAAAGCATTACACAAGAGTTACCAAAAAGTTCACCTTGTAACTTACAAAGAGACAATCTCTCATGAGAAATAATTTAGCAGGGTTTGAAAGTTCCATTTTTTTTTTTTTTTTTTTTTTTTTTTTTTTTTTTTTTCCCACGGAAATTCATCATGATGGGTGTCAAGTGAACAAGGAATCTTGAGTACAAATATATACAGTAGTTGGTTTCGTCGTAGTATCAATTCATCTTTGTAAATTACGTTTTTCGTGGTCTCCCTTAAATATCCTGAAAATTTCTGAAAAATTACAGTTACTCTTTGCCAATAAAATAAAATAGTTTTTAAGGGATTTTTTATATTTTTATTTATTTTTTTCATATTTTTTATATTTTTATTTACGATACACCACAACTCTGAAGATACTTCCAGTACTTGAAGCAACAACAAGACATGCCCTATGTTCCCTATGTGTGTGTAAGTTTGTCTTGTTGTTGCTTCAACTAAACATCACGATCACGATACACCACAACTCTGAAGATACTTCCAGTACTTGAAGCAACAACAAGACATGCCCTATGTTCCCTATGTGTGTGTAAGTTTGTCTTGTTGTTGCTTCAACTAAACATCACGATACACCACAACTCTGAAGATACTTCCAGTACTTGAAGCAACAACAAGACATGGCCTATGTTCCCTATGTGTGTGTAAGTTTGTCTTGTTGTTGCTTCAACTAAACATCACGATACACCACAACTCTGAAGATACTTCCAGTACTTGAAGCAACAACAAGACATGCCCTATGTTCCCTATGTGTGTGTAAGTTTGTCTTGTTGTTGCTTCAACTAAACATCACGATACACCACAACTCTGAAGATACTTCCAGTACTTGAAGCAACAACAAGACATGCCCTATGTTCCCTATGTGTGTGTAAGTTTGTCTTGTTGTTGCTTCAACTAAACATCACGATCACGATACACCACAACTCTGAAGATACTTCCAGTACTTGAAGCAACAACAAGACATGGCCTATGTTCCCTATGTGTGTGTAAGTTTGTCTTGTTGTTGCTTCAACTATCCATAACGATACACCACAATTCTGAAGATACTTCCAGTACTTGAAACAACAACATGACATGCCCTATGTTCCCTATGTGTGTGTAAGTTTGTCTTGTTGTTGCTTCAACTAAACATCACGATACACCATAACTCTGAAGATACTTCCAGTACTTGAAGCAACAACAAGACATGGCCTATGTGTGTAAGTTTGTCTTGTTGTTGCTTCAACTAAACATCACGGCACCACAACTCTGAAGATACTTCCAGTACTTGAAGCAACAACAAGACATGCCCTATGTGTGTAAGTTCCCCTATGTGTGTAAGTCTTGTTGTTGCTTCAACTAAACATCACGATACACCATAACTCTGAAGATACTTCCAGTACTTGAAGCAACAACAAGACATGCCCTATGTGTGTAAGTTTGTCTTGTTGTTGCTTCAACTAAACATCACGATGCACCACAACTCTGAAGATACTTCCAGTACTTGAAGCAACAACAAGACATGCCCTATGTTCCCTATGTGTGTGTAAGTTTGTCCTGTTGTTGCTTCAACTAAACATCACGATACGCTACAACTGTGAAGATGTTTCCTGTTCTTGAAGCGAAACATCAGACTTCAACCCATTCGTAAACCAAGCTGGTTATCTTAGGAACTCATTGGGCTGGACACTTCGGAGTAGATTCATAGCCTTTTTGTCCAGTCATTAGGTGATGAAAGGGAGAGTTTCAAAACAAATTATGGAGTAGTTATACCTGAACTCGATCCTGACATGCGCAGACTGTGAGTGTGAGCGCCCCTAGCGGTTTCTCTGGTGAAACTAGTCAAATCTGTCAAAACGCCACTCTCTACCCAACCAAATCATATCCTTTATTTGTCATTTTTAGTTTTATTTTTAAAAACAAACATTACGAACCTGGTTATAAAAGGTCAAGGTTACAATTTAATTTTATTTTTTTATTGGTGTAGTGAACACGTATTCAATATCACTCTTGGAAACACCTAACTTGTTAAATCCTTAATCAGGGTTCAATCCGTGTTTTATTAATTATCATGGGAACGTGACAATTTGTTTTATCTTCTTTCCCTTCCACGCTTGAAAAACCTCACACATTTATATAATTTAAGAATCAAATAAAGTTAGCAACTAACTAAATAAACATGTCTTCCAACTATGCTTAGCCACAGTACTACAAGCGATCACAGTATGTGTGTAAGTCACTAAACATAAAAGCGTGGGACGCTTACAAACAGGTGACAAAAACTAGTAGCGTCCAAAGCTGCTATCTTTAGTGACATAAGATAAGAATGTACTGTGATTGATGTACGCAGTCGAAAAGGAAGGAAGAATACTCAAGCGGCACCTTGACCGCAACTTCGGCCCATACTAAAACCACCCACTGCAGGCAGTCCACATATGAACCCGTGAGGCGTCCACCTGAGCGTCGTGTGAGGTACTATGACACAGAGACACCTAGCCCCTCTATGGGCACAGATACTGGTACGGCTCAACCAGAGACACCTAGTTCCATTAAAACTATGGTAAAACCTATTTTACCACCAACGCCTATTGCCCCAATCCAGCGTCGAATCCTCAGAGAACTACACCACCAAGTATTCGAAGATCACAGCGAACCAGAATGCCAAGGAGGCCATGTTGTTAACCTCCTTTGATGGCCGGGGAGGATAGATATATAGTATATCTATTGTTTTGTTTTTTTGCTTGACAACGCTGTCATTATTATTTTTCCTGTTGCTGTTTTTATTTATGAAGTGTGTCATTACTAAAATATAAAATGTTCATATAACTGTTAATTTTGTTCTGTATAAAGTTATATCAGTGATCGCTCTTAATATGGCTCTACATATTTTTCCATTGTAGCGCGTCTTTTATAAAAGCGTGCTGTTTTAGAGGGAATTTCAATTACGCAAAAAACGAAATGCAAAACGTGACGCTCTTAAAAAGTGAGCTAGGAGTTTAAAATATAATAGGAGGTAGACTGGTTTTTACTTGTATTCATTATAGTAACTACTATATTTCGTCGACAGAAGTTAAACATATTGTATAAAATAATATCAGAACAAAAGAAAACAAAGAGATGTTTAGTCCAATGTACTTTGGGACAAAGGAAAATTCTGTTTTTATTTATTTTTATTTATGCACGTTGACATGTGTATTCACCATGTACTTGTCCCTGTCGGCAAGTAGATATTGAGAGGCCACTGCAACAAGTATCGACTCCAGGATGGCACTGTAACAAAATGTATAATATATATAAATATATATGTCAGTTGCTTTTAGGGTACCCTTAATAATCTTAATTTAAAGTAGTGGATCCATTTGGGTAGAAAGAAAAAGACCAAATCTTTACATTTGCGGCAACGTTTCGGCCTAGCCGGCCATTTTCAAGCCTAAAATATATTTTATCAACAAATATATTTTGTTTTAGGCTTGAAAATGGCCGGCTAGGCCGAAACGTTGCCGCAAAAGTAAAGATTTGGTCTTTTTCTTTCTACCCAAATGGATAGAAAGAAAGTAGTGTTCCAAACCACAATCCATACACTTTATAGTCCCTATCACCATGAGAAGCTCGAAACCTATCTTTATAAAACTAGATGCATTTCTCATAGATGATCTTCTTCTCCTCGTGTACTTTGTTGGCTTGGTCTATGTCGTTAGTTTCATATCTGACGGTGGGGTCAATAATAAGGGCAGTCTTGTTGTCCGGGTGGAATGCTGTAACATCGGAAAATCTAGAAGAACCTTCCGAGTCAATAGCATAAACCTCGTCATAACAAATATAATTTTTCTCCTTGAGGACTTCTAAGATCTTGCGCTTAACGTTATGGTGGCGTCTAGTCACTAGAAGCATGTTATGTGGGCTTTTTCCAAGCACATGTGCTGGATTTTCATTCTCTCTGCCACATTTGCGACAGAGGGTCCCAAGAACTCCTGTTGACTGATTACCAGGTACAGCTCTTAAAGGGGCGTAATTAATGTTAAGTTTTATTGAGTTGGTCCATTCGGATCTCGTTAGTACTTTCCGGTCCCAAATGTATTTGTTACAATTTGGATATTCCTTAAAATGCTTGACACCAACACCCTGCCACTTACATTTTGTCGTCTCATCAAAACTTTTCTCACGCAGGTTTTGGCGTAGCTTTTTGACATTGATGTTTTCATGAGACTCATTCTGTAGGCTTAATCTTTTCAAACACTCGCAACTTCTAACAACTGCAACTTCAAACAACTGCGCTTAACTTCTGAGCAATACTAAGATGTTGTAAAGGAGCTTCCCAGGTGCATCTTAAGATACCAAGCCCCCGAAAACGGCGAGGCGAGTATGATAGCATTGCAGATGTGGTGATAGCTGGGAGTCCTACTATTGCTTTCATGCTTCTCCTTATGATGACATCGATTCCTTCTAACAGTGGTTGAGGTAATTTAGTGAGAGGTGCAGTTTGTAATGGGTATGTCAATGCAGGAAAGATGTACTGGTTTAGTATATTTAGCTTCTGGTCAGGTTTCAATAAATCCGACGTTGTTAATTTATTAAGATTTTCATGAAGCTTGCGAATTGAGTCCTCATTACAAACTAGCTCTCCCGAGAAGGTGCAACCGAGGTACTTGATTGTTTCACCTTCATTTACTGACTTGATTTCACTTCCATACTCTAGTCTTAATATACGTTCATCAAGTATCCCGTCTATAACAATAAAAGCAGTACTTTTCAGTGGGTTAACGCTCAGTCCAATTTCACTTAACCTTCTCTGTTCTGTATACCATCGATTAACCTTTCAGCAGCTTCCATATCACACGCTGTTATAGCCTGATCGTCGGCGAACCCTGTTAACACTATGCGATCTTTACCTTCAGTGAGTTCATATCCTAAACTATTGGCTATTTGTGGGTCACAGAATTCTTTGAAAAGATGGTCAATGGCAATGTTAAAAAGAGTACTCGATATTGGTCTACCCTGAGGTACTCCTCTGCAAACAGATATAGGAGCTGTTTCATGAAGACCTAAAGAAACTTTGATGGTATTGTTGCATAGTAAAGCTTCTATGCTATTTATTAAGTCCGAAGAAACGCCATTAGATTTAAGAGTTTTTATTACATGACTGTGGCCAACATTATCGAAGGCTCCGGTGATGTCAAGGAAATCAACTACAGCCGTCTTCTTTTTCTTCTTAGCATCTTGAAGGACAGCATTCATAAGCCTGGCATTCACATGGCATCCTGGAAGACCCTTTATAAAACCCCTTTGACTTGGATCGAAGGATACTTGTCTTCTTAATTCTGCGTCTAAAACCTTCTCAATAATTCGTCTGAGTATTGAATACATAGTAATAGGTCTCCAAGATGACATATATTGTTTACATCTCCTTTTCCTTTATAAATTAGAACAGTACGTCCTCTCTTGAGAGGTTCAGGAACGTATGAGAATTTCAAGATTAAGTCAATAATGGTCTTAATAATATGATAAATATTTACGGTCTTAATAGTTCTAATCAAAAAACCGTCGGGACCAGGAGATGTATCGAGTGATGTTGACTTAACAGCCCTATGAATGTCACTCATTTCTACTGATATTATATTTGGATTCGTAACCTTGTTCTGATAGTACTCTCTTTCAGTATTATTGAGCTCTTCGAAGACTGATTTATAGTGATCATCTACTCTACCGATATCTATAGGACATTGTTTAGGCTGATCTGAGTTCATAACATTGTTAACTACTTTCTTTCTCCTGTTGTAATAGTTATATTGTGCCACTTCATATTGATACTGTTGTTTGCGTTTTTCTCTAGAAGCTTTATTGGCTCGTTGTGGATTAGATGATTTACTAGATCCCTTCGTACTTTTGTTACCTTTATTCTTCTTACGCATCTTGTAGTAACGAGCGGCAAGATGTTTCGGACCTGGTAAATCATTGTTAGCCTGTCTAAGGAATTTTAGAAAGTCATTAACAGTTTTGTCAATTTCATGATGTTTAAAATTATCGGAATCTAGTGAAAGAAATTCTTTAAACTTATCTGCCCAGACATCGATTTGATCATTTTTATCTGATTTGTTGTCAATCCTTTCTTTATTTACAAGTAAGCTGTTAAGTTTTAATAAGTTGGCTTCTATTGGATGTTTTTTTTAGCAAACACAAGCCTCTTTAGATTTCTTAATGACAAACTGCATAGAGAACAAACTGTTCTATTTTCTGTAAACTTATTTGTACTATTATTCGCACTAGTGCAGAGTTTAGATGTTGTATTTGGTGCAAAGCGACTAGTACTCGGCTGAGAATTCGAGTCTGGTTCACCATTTAGCTTAGAGATATTATCGACTTGTCCGTTAATGGTTTCTATAGTTCTATTAATAGGTTCCGTGTTAGAGAAAGAAATTTTGCTCACATCGACATTTTTACCTTTAATACAACCGTCATTCTCTACCCATTCAACGTTAACAATAATATTATTATTTTGTTGAATGGGGTCATTATTTGTCGTTAATATCTCCGTCACTACGGCTTGTTGCTTTTGGCCTGAATTTCTCGATACAATTACATTTTGTCCGATAAAAGGTAAAGTAGGGTTGTTAAATACCTGAGATGGATTCTGCATATCCACTCCAGCCAACAGCGCGTTACTCTTCTCTTCTTCCTCGTCATTATTTTCCGTCAATACTTCCGTTGGATTGAAGTTTAGTATCTCCTCTTCCTCATACTCAGGGATTAAACCGTCATTATCTCTTCTCAATGGAAACATTTGTCATTTTTCTTGTCTTTTTTTTTTAAGAACTATTAAAATTTGAGATTTGAAAGAAAATAAAGGTAAAATTATAAATGAAAAGAAAGAAAGACATAGCAAAAAGAACTATATTGCCGATGTAAGCTTGTTCAGGCAGGAGCCTCTATAAATATATTTGTTATTGTTTATGTTAAGGGCTTAGGAGAGCCATTCCTTATCTTATCTTATCTCTTTCATTTCCTTATCTAAAAGATTATTTACTTTAATTTATTTTCTATAATGTTTTCTTATTTATCTTCTTATCTATACCTAATGTATTTCCTTATCTTTATTTACGAGGAATAAATTAATAAACGTGTTATCTTCTTTCCACAAGCTACACCTTTCAGTCTGTCTAAAGGAACCTTCCACCTGGGACTAAGCTAAACCTTTTCTAAACCTGTCACTGAAGACTGTTTAGAGCTGCACATTGCAACCACCTTGCACATTCTGGCAACCTTTTGGCCACCTTCACTTATTTAGAAAACCCTACCTGCTACCACCATAGACCACACCATCTGCAACCATACTCCATCTGATCTGCCATACTGCATCCGGACTACGGACTACACACCGTAAAGTCATGCATTTATTAAATTTATTCCTCAATCATATTTTATTTTAACAATAATTTCCTTCATATTATTTAATTTTATATACCTTTTCTTTTATTGGAATTAATAGTTTCTTTTATATTTATTCTTTATTTTTCATACAGTTCACTTTCTTAATTTTATCAAAGTACTTATTCATTTTAATTTTATACAGTTTATCCTTTCTTTTAATTATAATTATAATTCTTTTAAGCCTTATTTTATTTTATTTCTTTTTCCTCCTGTTCTTGAGGAGGTGGTCCTTTCTTCCTTACCAGCACTTCTTAATTTAGTATGATGACAATTGGGTGTTCAGATTGACTCCACCTATTTTATACTACATTTCTACTCTATATAGCTAACTAAACTAAACTAAACTAACGATGATGTCACTACGGCAGCTCGATTACTACTCCCAAATGGTAGTAAAACAATTAAAACGATTAAAACCTCCAATGGTAGTAAAACATCATATATAAGGGGGGTATAATAGAAGTAAAAGAATAAACAATTATTTAGTTTTTTGCTCTCCTGTAAAATTTTGGATTTAGTACATACGAGGTTTTACAGGTATACTAGCGAAATTTATGTTAGTGCGCATGAGAAAGAGAAACAAATGGGAGCAAAAAGTTGAAACATAAATTGGAACAATGAGCAATGATCAAATTTTGGCCAAGCATACAAATTTCATAATCGGACGTGCTGTTTTTAAGATATTATGTTGGTTAGAAAAAATTGAACGACAGACCGACAGACAGACACGGGACCAAAAATTTTCCCTGATGTCTGAAACCTATTTCTGTTTTGGAATTTTTGAAATCGGAAATATACAATTTTTTCGTTCTTCGGAACGATCACATAGCTTCCGTTAACTTCGATAAGCTCGTAGAAGCAATATACTACGAAAGAAACAGGTCAAGTGTGTGCTAGTCAGCACACAGCGAGGGTCCGTAGGCCATACTATATAGTGTTTAACTGTAAAGTGTATAAACAGTGGTTTTTTAAAATGCTAAAAAGCTTACTTTGAACCATTCTAAGGGTCTGATTTTCTCAAAACACACTCTGATAAAGTATTTGTTTGCCACTGAACCGGACTACAACCATATAAATACATCGAAAAGACCATAATTATAAAAAAACGTATTTGGTCAATAAAAAATAAAATAATATTTTTTTCGAAATTTCCAAAAAGTTGGTATCTTTACTTTTGGTCGAAGAATGTTCAGGAATTTTTTCAGAATTTTTGCACTTCACATAAGCGAGATAGAGGGGGGGGGGCACGTATCAAACCCGGTTCAAACTCGCCTACGCTCGCCCTATCAAAGTTATAACCAAAGAATTATATATTTTTGTAATCAGCTCGACGTACCCTTTTATATGATACCCCTCACGGTGTCGAAACAAAATAAAACAATTTTAACCCTTAAGTTTTTTTACCCTAATTTTTTTGAAAAATCAATTTTTTAAGTCGCTATATTTTTAAAATATGTGGGCAGGTACAAGACACATACATGCCAAATTTCAAAGGGGTCGGATGAAAAGTGTAGCCGTGAGAGCAGGCGACAGGACGGACGGACAGACACACGCAGGAAAATATAAGGGTCCTTGGTTTTGCCTACGGACCCTAATTATACTGTGATAGGGTAAAGTGTACAATAATTGGCATAGCGACAGTAATTGGCACTCATAGCTAGTTTTTCTCAATTATTAAGAAGACAGTTTTATTTAACAGTATGAAAAAGCATTATTAGTGAAGGGGATCTATTAAGAATCGATTTGAATACTCTTGTCGATTGTAGAACTTCGATTATGGGAACAAATCCCTATTTCTGTCAGGCACTAGCAAACACCTGACTGAAGATGGCCGTCTCTTATCAAAACGGTAAGGAAACTACTCACTGCAATTATCGTTTAAATGGATTTAATATACAGTAATTGTGATGATATAATAATTTTATAAAAGCTTAAGTTTTAGTGTTTAAGATTTTTGATTTTAAAAGTAAATTAATATGCGTTTAAACAAAGTTTAATGGGGGTGCCAATTATTAGAATCAAAATACGCATTTTTCTATTATTGTCACCCCAGGGTGCCAATTACTATACCTTATATTTTTACCATCATTTCAATTTTTTAGCTTTAAACAATCAATTCTATGTCTAGTAAAATTATGAAATGAAAATATTTGTTTCTCTCGTGTCAGAAACAATAATTGGCATGGGGTAATTGTAGTAATTGGCTATGCCAATAATTGTGTTATCGTCATGACAATAATACAATAATTGACAGTGAATATTATTGACAAAATAATAAGATAATACCCCTTTAAATTAAAATTAAATATAGTGGAAGCCCACCGATTCCATGGCCAAATAACGAATTATTCACTGACACTGATACTGATATTTTTCAGATTTTTCCACAAGTTTGAGTTAGGGCGCAAGTTACTCCTGATAACTCCACCTTAGTAAATGTTACTCCTGGCCATCTTACTTCCTGATCGTCTTACTCCTAACCATCTTATCACATACAACACATCCATAAATTAAAAAATCTGAGCTCAGGGGGTCAACAGTATTTCCTTATATTTTACTCCTGAGGACCAAATATGAACACTTCATCAGTTGAGTCGCCATTACCAGCGATGATGAATTGGCCGGAGACACCAAACAAAAAAGGGACGATAAATGTTGCTAATTTTCTATGTGTAAAGACTTCTAGACTGTGGAAGTCTTTGGAGGAAAAGAAATAGAATGAGAAAAAAGAGAGAAGAGGAGAAAAGTCAAGAAAGCTGAACAGAGGAAAGAAAAATTACATTTTTAAATCTTCAATATCATGCAATGCACCAAAATTGAATGATGATATAAATATAAGTATATCTTTATGTTATCAGTGTGCTAAGAATAGTAAAGTAATATGTGATGTCTGCCAAAAGAAATTCCATTATTCTTGCATACAATATAAGGAAGATGAATATAGTGCAATGAACGCTACAGAATTTACTAATAATAATATATTTTACCGATTTTGACTATTATTGAACAAAAATGTGACATTAAGTACCTAGTTTAGTTTATTATATACCTAATCAATATTTTTAAAGTATAATGCCTATCGCTTTTGACTGATATAGTAAATTAAGGAATTCGCAAATTTGTGATATTAATTTTAACCAATAACATGAGATGTTCCTATGTATTTAAGACTAAAGATTATAGGCAGATGATAATTTGGCCAAATTCCCTTTTACTAGTCATGATAATGCGGCATAAAGGCTTATAATTTTAAGTATAGTTTACTCAAATTATTATCTTGATACAAATATTTTTTAATAATTATTTACATACCTTTCTACATAATGGTATATTTATTTAAATATGTATATGTGAACGTAATATAAAATGAGCATAGTAAATTAACTTTTCTGTAACCTCATGTTTTAAAAAAAAAAAAAAAAAAAAAAAAAAAAAAAAAAAAACTTTGAGGTATTCACTACCTTTCATTAAACAGAACTAATTTTTAAGATCATTTTGTAGGAATAAGATGATTATACTTGTTTAATTTGTATTTTGTTGATTTTAGTTATTGAAATGTTTTATATTTATGTGTTTACCCACTTCAAAAATGGTGTAACATACCATAATCTTAATCCAAAAAATGCCGGTGACAATTATTATGTTAAATTATTTAACCACTTCTAGGTGCCAATTACTATAATAACTATTAGTGCCGATTATTGTAAAACTGGGTGCCAATAACTGTAAAATCTGTTTTATCAACTTTTTTATTTAATTTCTCCAAAATTATTTGGATGATTTCGCTGTTGAAGGTTCTAAATTAAAGCCAAAAGCTGATACAACCTATCTTAATTTTCTCATAAGTACTCGAAATAGAGAAAGTCTTCTAAAATATCAAATTTGTTCACGATATACATGTTAAGAGGCTTAAGGGTGCCAATTATTACCCACTTTACCCTATATTATATTAAAAGTAAATTTATTTCTAAATTTGAAACATATTTGATTTAACTATTGAGTGCGGTATCAATTAATTCTGTAAAAACTAAAATTATTAATTTAACAGATTTGATAAGAGCTAGAATTTACATCTATATGACTAGATTTTTATCTTGTGTTTTTTTAAATTTTTTTAATGAGTTTATTTTTAATTTACTTACCCTTTCTTGAAGAGCTTTGCAAGGTGGTTTTGTCGTCTTTGATCCTTGACCATCAACCCCGAACACTCCCACTACAACCAGAACTAAAATTAGTGAAAATTTCATTGTTGTGTTGACAAAGGTAGTCACAGGTAAATCTCCTTTCTATGGCGAACCTCTGAATGAATTTAAAAAACATTTATTTATCTATTTATAATAAAATCATATCTTTTTATTGATAAAATAATGACAATAAATATAAATTATTTATAAAATGTAAGAAAATATAAATAATTAAAAATATTTGAAATCGAAAAAATTAGCCAATAGCTATTTAATATCATATTATGGTTTCTATAATAATGTCGCAGCTAGGTTAATTACTCTAAAGTATTATTATTAAAAAATTGACCAATAGTTATTTGATATCATATAATGGTTTCTATAATAATATAGCAGCTAGGTTAATTACTCTAATCTATTATTGATGCATCTATTGCACCATAATTGATGCATTTATTGCATCATAATAATCAAGGTAGAAATTAAAAGTATTTTTGATTTGTCAATAAATTTTTAAATTACATTGCCTGTATTCTAGTCAATAAAGACTAATTTGGTCATATGCGTGGAACTAAATTGGGAAATTTTTAAGTTAGGCTTACTTAAAAATTTTGAAGATGAAGTAATGAACGACGAAGGTCTAAGTTTAACATAGCCAGCATCCAAATTTTATATATAGACGTTCGCAAAATGTTGACTATCAGACTGAATCACTGTCACCGGATCAAAAATGATGACTATCAGACTGACACATCGTCACTGGATCACAAATGTTGACTATCAGACTGACCCACCGTCACTGGATCACAAATGTGGACTATCAGACTGACACACCGTCACTGGATCACAAATGTTGACTATCAGACTGACACACCGTCACTGGATCACAAATGTTGACTATCAGACTGACACATCGTCACTGGATCAAAAATGTTGACTATCAGACTGACACACCGTCACTGGATCAAAAATGTTGACTATCAGACTGACACACCGTCACTGGATCACAAATGTTGACTATCAGACTGACACATCGTCACTGGATCACAAATGTTGACTATCAGACTGACCCACCGTCACTGGATCACAAATGTTGACTATCAGACTGACACACCGTCACTGGATCACAAATGTTGACTATCAGACTGACACACCGTCACTGGATCACAAATGTTGACTATCAGACTGACCCACCGTCACTGGATCACAAATGTTGACTATCAGACTGACACACCGTCACTGGATCACAAATGTTGACTATCAGACTGACACACCGTCACTGGATCACAAATGTTGACTATCAGACTGACCCACCGTCACTGGATCAAAAATGTTGACTATCAGACTGACACACCGTCACTGGATCACAAATGTTGACTATCAGACTGACACATCGTCACTGGATCAAAAATGTTGACTATCAGACTGACACACCGTCACTGGATCAAAAATGTTGACTATCAGACTGACACACCGTCACTGGATCACAAATGTTGACTATCAGACTGACACATCGTCACTGGATCACAAATGTTGACTATCAGACTGACACACCGTCACTGGATCAAAAATGTTGACTATCAGACTGACACATCGTCACTGGATCACAAATGTTGACTATCAGACTGACACACCGTCACTGGATCACAAATGTTGACTATCAGACTGACACACCGTCACTGGATCACAAATGTTGACTATCAGACTGACCCACCGTCACTGGATCACAAATGTTGACTATCAGACTGACACACCGTCACTGGATCACAAATGTTGACTATCAGACTGACACACCGTCACTGGATCACAAATGTTGACTATCAGACTGACCCACCGTCACTGGATCAAAAATGTTGACTATCAGACTGACACACCGTCACTGGATCACAAATGTTGACTATCAGACTGACACATCGTCACTGGATCAAAAATGTTGACTATCAGACTGACACACCGTCACTGGATCAAAAATGTTGACTATCAGACTGACACACCGTCACTGGATCACAAATGTTGACTATCAGACTGACACATCGTCACTGGATCACAAATGTTGACTATCAGACTGACACACCGTCACTGGATCAAAAATGTTGACTATCAGACTGACACACCGTCACTGGATCACAAATGTTGACTATCAGACTGACACACCGTCACTGGATCACAAATGTTGACTATCAGACTGACACACCGTCACTGGATCACAAATGTTGACTATCAGACTGACACACCGTCACTGGATCACAAATGTTGACTATCAGACTGACCCACCGTCACTGGATCACAAATGTTGACTATCAGACTGACACACCGTCACTGGATCACAAATGTTGACTATCAGACTGACACACCGTCACTGGATCACAAATGTTGACTATCAGACTGACCCACCGTCACTGGATCAAAAATGTTGACTATCAGACTGACACACCGTCACTGGATCACAAATGTTGACTATCAGACTGACACATCGTCACTGGATCAAAAATGTTGACTATCAGACTGACACACCGTCACTGGATCAAAAATGTTGACTATCAGACTGACACACCGTCACTGGATCACAAATGTTGACTATCAGACTGACACACCGTCACTGGATCACAAATGTTGACTATCAGACTGACCCACCGTCACTGGATCAAAAATGTTGACTATCAGACTGACACACCGTCACTGGATCACAAATGTTGACTATCAGACTGACACATCGTCACTGGATCAAAAATGTTGACTATCAGACTGACACACCGTCACTGGATCAAAAATGTTGACTATCAGACTGACACACCGTCACTGGATCACAAATGTTGACTATCAGACTGACACATCGTCACTGGATCACAAATGTTGACTATCAGACTGACACATCGTCACTGGATCACAAATGTTGACTATCAGACTGACCCACCGTCACTGGATCAAAAATGTTGACTATCAGACTGAATCACTGTCACCGGATCAAAAATGTTGACTATCAGACTGAATCACTGTCACCGGATCAAAAATGTTGACTATCAGACTGAATCACCGTCACCGGATCAAAAATGTTGCTCGATGTCTGAAATCTATTTGATTTTAAGTTAATTGCGAAAGATTGCTGTTACTAACATAGCTATGCAATGATTAATTAGCGTCTTGTATCGTGAGAGGAGACGCTACCCAGTGGCAGAACACCTAATAGATATTGTACGTTATTGCAATAAATCTCCCGTCCAACACCTCTTCAGCCGACGGGAATGTTAGTCGGGGATATGGATGGAAACCATGGATGCAACTAAAGGGTTAGGATGATAGTTTAGATTTTCATGGAATTTTGTGTTGTGCGATGAAACAAGGTGTTGTACAAAAGGGAAATTTGAGGTTGTGGATTGTGAGATTGGAAACGTATGCGGAAAGGTTTAGGGATTTTTTTGGACCTTTGATTGAAGGGATTGGATCCTATAAGAATTTAAAGCTTGGTATTTTTATAGAGTAAACTTTTAATTTAAAGATTTATTTATATGTTGTTGTAGCTTGGTGTCCTGTGAAATCCGTGTCACGAAGGGGTAAAAGTCCGACCCTTGCACTACAGGGGAGTGGTGCATCGTGATGTTGAGCAAACACAAGATAATACTGACGACTAGAGACAAGATCGGCGTATTTATACTGGTCTCCTAGACCGTAGATTTTTCTGGAGTTCCTTTACTCGCTGTAATCCTTTGTCGGGATGATGCAATCAGGCAGGTGCTGCCTTCGATGGTGTTCCTATTTCGGGTGGGTGATGTAATAAGTTGGGAAGTGACCGTGGCTCCACTTGCTGCTTCTTGCTTGGCATAGTTGCTAACCAGAGGTTTCCAGGTCCGGGAGAAAGTGAGTCCATCCTCTCTGCTGAAGATCTCTGGTTGTTTCTTGATCTCAATAGCCTCCCATACCATCCTTCTGTGATATCTGTTGAGTGAAACGAGTGCTCGTATGTCCTCAAACTTTATGAGATGGCCGGTTTCTTCAGATTGCTGAGCTATAGCTGATCTGTGGTCGTTGTTTTTCACTGCTCTTACGTGTTCTTGAAGGCGGGTTGAGATCAATCTTGTGGTTTGCTCAATGTAGTTCTTGCCGCAAGAGATTTTGTATACACTGCAAGTCTTGAGATGAAGATGGTCAAAACCAACAGCGACACCGTTATGAAGTGTTAAAGATCGCTAAAACTATTAATAGTTTTTACTCAATAAACAATATAACAATAATTTGAATGTTATTATATCAATAAAGTACATGATTAGCAGTCTATTTTTGTTTTTTTTTTTCTTCCTTTTTGTCTTTGAATGGCCATAGTTTCTTTAATAGTTGACCGATTTTATTTCTGATTGAGACGATTGAATCTCACACTAATGCTGTTTAAATTGATTATATTTTTTTTATTAGTTCATCCAATTTGCTGAGGTCATGAGAGTAAACTTTTTTCCGTGTCCCGTGTCACGTGACCACATTTTTTTTTTTTTTTTTTTTTTTAATACTGTGTCGTATATCGTACGCACATTAACGCTATTTTATTGGTTTATTTTTTAAAAATAATGTACTCGTACTTTTGTACCAATTTTTTAATTTTGTTGTAGGTTAAAGGGTTTATATATTTTTTTTGTTATTAGGTTTTTTATTTATATTTATTTATTAGTTTAATTAATGCCCTTTTGTATTGTTTGTTTCTTAAAAATATAATTTTGGTACCTCAAAGTACAGGGGTTCAAAGTTGATGTCAAAGTTAATCTTTTATAATAATATGATGTATATCGTTGAAAAGCTCTTGAATAGTAGATTCATTTTTGATAGGTTCTATTTTATGTAATTTATAGTTTTGAGGGGGTAAAATTAAGAAATAAATGTTTATATAGCGGTCTCTATTATTTGGTTGCTGTGTTATTTGTTTATTATGTTTATTATATGTACGCTAACTTTTGGCGCATGTTGGAGGCTTTGTTTCTACGAAATATGTTCAAATTAAAGACTAATTTATCAAGGTATTTTTATTTCTTAAACTGATCATTTCTTTGCCTACTAGAGCGAGGAAGCTATGTGCCACACTAATTGACCGACTATTTTTAAATTTGTTAGTGTGTAATTTCTTCTTCAGCATTCATAGCCGATTTTGATGACATTTTGGATGGCATGTTTAGATAGCATGTTAGAGGCAAAATTAGATGCGAGTTTAATTTAAGATAATTTTATTTTAAATCAAATTATAATTATTGTTAACTACGGGAAACAGACAGAGAAAAATACACTCCAGCGCTGGGATTTGAACCACAGGCCTCTATATTTCCTCTATATTTTTAATGTAATATTTAAATTAAAACTTAATCTTTCCGTAGTATGAATACTACCAAAATCGTTAAATATGAATTGATAATTTTATTATGTAGAAAGAGAGAGAGAGAGAGTGTAGTTATATTTATGTAGGTTTTATATTTTCTTATGGTGTATCGTATTCCCTAATCTTTCCTTTCCTAACGTGCCATTTGTTTATATGATTAGTTAAAGATCTGTATTTCTTTTTTTTTTTTTCTTTTGTTTATAAAGATAAACATGTTTATTTCTAAGAGGCAGGTGTGGGGGTTTGTTTGTGAACTGGAGGTTGGAGTTCACGAACTGTGCGGAATGACACGTGTAACTGCGGATTCAGTCGGGCCCTGTTGTAGCCCCAAAATCTATGGGCTCTACAATTTGAGTATGTTATAGCCCAACTCAGTCGATTTGCTAGGTGGGCGGGGTTTTGGACAGTTTTTGAGGTCTCCTGACAATTCAACTACCATACGAAAGCAAATTAAAGTGGACGCCACCCCATTCAAATTAAAAACGATTAATAACAAAGAAAAGGGACTTAAGTCTGAGCACTCACTAGAGTAACTCAGAGGAACAGATATAAAGGAAAATTGAAAACTGGAGAATGGGGAATCCAGGGACAGGGAATAATAAAAGGTAAGGATGATTAAGTAAGATACAAAAATAATTAAAATAAAGATTAGATGAATAAACTGTTCACTCTTTATTAGGCAAGTGGAATCTTCACTGCCTTGGCCCAGGGTACATAACAAATGATATTCTCCTGTGAAACCATAACATTAAAATTATATGAAACTACTAGTTTTAATAGAGTGACTAAAATAAAATAAAGAACTTCCTACAAAACTGACTGGTTTCCCTAAGGGCCCTTTCACAGGTAATCTCCTAAGAGCAGTCTTCTGCTCGCTAAAATAATTAATAAAAATAATAGTAATGATTTTGAATTGGTGTGGTACTACCAACCAAACTGGGCTATTGCAAATAATATAAATGGTTGTAATAAAATATAAGAATTTGGAAAAAAAAATAAATGGTAGAATGTAGTGGGATGTAGTTTGAGGGAAGAGGGAAGACCCTCGGAGGAGTGGGGGAAGGGGTCCAAGCCGTCCCACTCTGGAAGGTGAAGAGAACAGAAATTGGTCGATCTTACTTGAATTTTTAACTTGATAGGTGTTCCCAGACTTCGACGCTCGCGGCTCGATCCGGCAGAACTTGGTGAGGATCGTCAGTGGACTTAAGGGGGCCCTCGAAGCTTTCACTGGCGTCTCAGACAGCAACCAGCGCAATCCACTCTCGTGTTCTGCTTCGTTGATCCTAGTTTAAGTTGCCCAAAACTTAAGCACCAACTCACCCTATTCAATCACTTTTTTTTCTAACCACCAAAGTGCTCTGGCACCACGAGATCACCGAGACACCTAACCTCTCAGGATCACCCAGTGTACCCAAAAAAAGAAAAAGAAGAACAAAACCAAAGAACTACCAAAGAAAGAATACTAATCAGCGACTGCCCTAAAATAATAAATAAAAAGACCTCCTAACAATTCACCAGAACATCGATCCGCCCCTAAATTTTCCTTAAACAAAAATTTTACCGGGTGGATAATAAACTAAAAATAATATCGTTACAAACGAGTTCCCCTCGTAAAAAAACACTTTATAAAAATAAAAATAAGTTCCAAAAAGAAATTATCCCTTAAGAGGACGTAAGTTCTCTAAGGCTTCCGAAAAGAAAACGATAAACCAATATAAAATCATAAAATGAATATGAACATCATAATCTGAGTTCCCCAAAAAAAAATAGAAATGAAAAGCATAAAACATTCACTCTTTTTTTTTTTTAAAAAAAAATCATACTCATAGAAAATAAAAAAAATTATAATTATCGGTGAGACAATTTTCTGACAGCTGCATTCAAGGAGGTTCTGGTTTTAGCTCACTCACATGCCAATGCCCGAGTCTTTTGCCCTGCTCATCCTCTACCTCGTACACAAGAGGGGTTATCTTGGCTACTATGCGACATCGGACAAACTTCGGTGCGAGCTTAGCAGAGAAGTCTTTCGAGGCGTCTGAAAGGAAATGCGTCTTCTTCCACACCACATCTCCAACTTGAAAC
Organism: Gerris lacustris; assembly: GCA_951217055.1. Classification (NCBI taxonomy): domain Eukaryota; kingdom Metazoa; phylum Arthropoda; class Insecta; order Hemiptera; family Gerridae; genus Gerris; species Gerris lacustris. The sequence goes on along the minus strand of OX578286.1, from coordinate 7,603,385 downwards.
TCTAGCGGTCGCCTCCTCAAGTTATAAGTATGAGCATTCCTTTCATGAACCTTCTTTAGATTTTCTCTGACTCGATGGATGGTCTCTTGCAGCTTCTTCAGATTCCTTGCAGTCTGCTCAGCGATCGGATCTGGAGGTTTCACGAGAGGGTCTGCGGCGTCCGGTACTCGTTCTCCTGTCGGGTGAAGTAGACGTCCGAAGGTTAAGTACGAAGGTGAGAATCCCGTTGACTCATTCACGGCCGTCCTCAGAGCAAATCCAAGCTGGGGAAGATATTTGTCCCAGTGCTTATGGTTCTCTTTTACGTAAGCACAAATCATCGTTTTGATGGTGCGGTTGTAACGCTCAGTTGGATTGCTCTGGGCGTGATATAAAGGATTGAACAATATTCTCACCTTGTAGTCAGCCATCTTACTTTGGAATTCGTTGCTACGCCACTGTGGACCGTTGTCTGTTATAAAATATTGAGGAACTCCAAACATCATGAACACCTTGTCCTCAATATACTTGCTCACTGCTTTTGCATCTGCTTTTCGAAGAGGATGGAGCAAAGCGTACTTAGTAAAACAGTCAACGACCACTAGTAGGTAACAATTTTGATTAGAGGAACGTGGAAACGGACCCATCAGATCTCCGCTAATCATTCGCCATGGCGCTCCAGGGTCTCTCTGGTGGCCCATCAAACCTGCTGGTTTCTTTGTCTCACTCTTCGTTGCCAAACACGTATGACACTTCTTCACATATGAGGAGATGTCGGCTGCCATACCCGGCCAGTAATACCTCTCCATCACCCTCTTCTTCGTTTTAAAAGAACCCAGATGTCCCGCCATTGGTGAGTCGTGATTCTCCACTATCACCTCCTTCCGTCGCTCCTTTGGTACCACGATCTTCCACATAGCCTCTTCACCAACATTCTTCTTTCCGGACCTATTAGCGTACAACTTCTCTTCGCTAATAGCCCAAAGAGGATACTTGTCGGGTGCGAGCTTCACCTTTTCAAGCATTCCTAGGTACCACTTGTCTGTCACCTTGGTCTCTTCAACGGTAACCGCATCTACAGGAGCTCTAGAAAGGGCATCCGCTGCAACGTGTAACTTTCCTGGACGATGTGTTATCTGGAAGTCGTATTGTTGTAGACGGAGAACCCACCTGGCTAATCTTCCCTTTGGTTCCTTTAAGTCCATTAACCACTTAAGAGCCATGTGGTCCGTCACAACCAAGAACTTCTGACCTTCCAGATAGGACCTGAACTTTTCTACGGCCCAAAGTACAGCCAACGCTTCCAACTCCGTTGCACAGTACTTCCTTTCAAGCTTGTTCAGCGACCTGCTGGCGAAAGCTATAACCTTTTCTCCTTCGGGAAACTCCTGGGACAGAATAGCACCTAATCCTACTTCACTGGCATCCGTTTGGACAATAAAGGGCTTGTCAAAGTCGGGACAAGTCAATACTGGTGCTGAGATTAGCTGTTCCTTTAGTTGTCTGAACGCCTGTACACATTCCTCAGACCAGTTCCAACGACAACTTTTCTTCAGAAGAGACGTCAGCGGTGACGTTATGGTCGAAAAGTCTGGCACGAAACGTCGGTACCATGACGCCATTCCTAAGAAACGTCGTAGCTGTTTCGGGGTCTTTGGAGCTGGATACTGAGTGATCGCGCTGATCTTATCGGGATCGACTCTTAAGCCACAGTGATCAACGACGTAGCCCAAGTACTTTAACTGTGACACGCAAAACTTGCACTTCTCCCGATTTAGGGTTAACCCTGCTTTATGCAACCTTGATAGAACAAGGGCTAAGACACGCGTGTGAGTCTCGAAGTCTGAGGTACAAATGATGATATCATCGAGATAGACAAACACGTATACCTCGAGATCTGCACCTAGCACCCTGTCTATCAAGCGTTGCCACGTTGCAGGACTATTGTGGAGTCCAAAGGGCATCCTCGTGAATTGAAATAGGCCCCGACTCGGTACAGTGAAGGCCGTCTTTTCCCTAGACGCTTCAGCTACAGGTACTTGCCAATAGGCTGACTTGATGTCCAGGCTGGAAATGTACCTGGCATTCTTCAACCTGTCTAAGATGTGTGACACATAGGGTAACGGATAGGCATCCTTTTTAGTGACGGCGTTGACCTTCCGGAAGTCCACACAAAAGCGATAGGTTCCATCAGGTTTAAGTACCATTACAATCGGAGAAGACCATGGGGAGTTCGAGGGTTCGACGATTCCTTGACTCAACATTTGCTCTAACTCGGCGTTCATCTTCTCCTGAACTTTGGGTGAAACAGGGTAGTAACGCTGTTTGATGGGAGCAGCGTCGCCGGTATCGATGACGTGCTCCACCAAATCAGTGCAACCTATCTCAGCTCCCATCTGTGCGAAGAAGTCGTCCGTAACTCGCTTAAGAAGCTCCCTCTCTTCCTGTGTTAAATGGTCTTGTGAAACCACGACTTCGGAAAGGTAAACCTTATCGGAGAATTGGAACTGGTGGTTGATCAAATCCGGGATAATTTCCATGGTTTTCCAGAAGTCCAATCCTAATATAAGAGTGGAGGGAATTGCTGGAACAACCAGGGTTTGGATCACCTTCAGCTTACCGTCCAGTGTCATGGGGACGTCTACACTACCAATGATCTTACATTGTCGTCCATCCGCGACCGTACACTTAACATCTGTCGACGCTTCAAGCTCGAAACCTAAACTCTGTAATATCTCCCATCCATTTCCGCCAACTAGAGTCTTTGAGGCACCGGAATCCAGCAGTCCAAGCATCGGAAACCCTAGAACCGATATTTCGAGGTAAGGTCTGGGATCACCATGAGTAGAGGTTATCAATCCACTAACGTGTTCGTTTCTACAAAACTTACTTACAACCTCTAACCAATGTGACCTCTCCTTATCTTGAGACTTCCTAGCTACGAGAGGAAGACGAAGCCGTCTCTCTACTTTCGTCTTCCGTGGTCGTTTCCCTCTGCCGATGTTCGAGGACAACGTGGACAACTTGGTTTGGAAAAGTCCTTGTTTCCACATCTTCCACAAAACCCTAACTTAGGACAGCGATAAAAGAAATGTCCTTCCACTCCGCAATTGTAGCACTGTCGATGACGTTGTGTAGACTGGCTATGGTTCGGACCACTTTTCGGAAATACTGAACTTTTGCTCGGTCGCGAGTAGTTGCTTCGGGGATTGTAGCGTTCAGGGGCAGGCTTATCCACACTAACTTCACTGCAGCTCGCGGTTTTACCAGTAGAACCGCCTGCATAAGCAAGGTTTGGCTCAAGCAAAGTTTTCCTTGCAGAAGGTGGAGGTTTATATTTTTCCATGTGGGCCTTGTCACCCTGGATTCGCCTACCTAACTTTACAAAATCCGCTACACTCTCAACAGAGTATTGACGCAGGCGGTCGTAGAAATAGGGGGTTACGTTTCGTTGTAAGACACGAAGCTGTTCCTCTTCACCAAGTTCTAGCCTCGAAAAATAGGTCTTCATTATGGCTATGAAGTCCCCAAATTTCTCTTCTTGACCTTGGGTCCGACTTAACATCTCGGCGGTAAGCTCCACAGTGTAGTCTTCGTCTTCATATTCTTCCTTTAGGAGCCACACTAACTCTGGCCAGGAAGAAATGTCGCGGAAGACTGACTTAAACCACTGAAGCGCTGGACCTTCAAAAAAGTCAAGTGCCCCGCTCCATAGGTCGCGATGTGTAGCATTGCGGGCTCGGCTGTACACCTCGATGTCTTCTAGAAAGGACCGAAGCGATTTTCCCTTCCCGTCGCCTGAAAACTTAATTCCCCACTTGCTTGTGGGTACCACCTTCCTGTTCCCGTCAGTCGTTCGAGGAGCAACGTTTAACGACCTTAAGAGGTCCTCCAAAGTTAAAGGATTAGTGGGTACTGGTTCGGGTGTTTCTGTGCTTTTCTCTTCGGGAACCAAACATTTCTTAACCCCCGAAGTACTCGGTGGAGGGACAAGGAGAGAACGAGTCTTCTTAGCTGGTTCTGAAGGAACTTCTAACTCAGATCTTACCTCTTCTTCATCCAGTTTTAATTTAGAGTCAAACTGACTCTTAAGTGCTACCATCTTATTCGCCAGTTCCGCTCTATCCGTTAGTAATGGAGATTCGTCGGGGATGTGGCATCTATTTAATCGGGACATCATGTGAGCAAAAAGGGTCATTATCTTTTTGTAATCGTTGTCCAGGGTTTGTCCTTTAAAGCAAGAGATCCTTGATTCCAATTTAGGGATCTTAGTCTGCAGAACTTCAATTTCAACGGCAGGGTCTCTTTTCTTCAAAGGCGATTCCGGAATTGTCGCCATATGTTCTCGCTCCATCTTAAATAATGTGCGAAGGGCTTGGCGCATACTTTCGACAGTAGTATGACCGGTAACACCACGTATTTCCAGTTCATACTCCAATTCATCTTTTTGTAGACGATCTACATCCATCTTGAAGAAGGAAAAAAAAAAAATTGTAAAATAAAAAGGCTAAATTATAACTGACAATACAACAAATAATAAATTGAATTTCAGAAAATTAAAACTCGTATTAATAATGATCTTAGGATGGGTAAAGTAATTACCTATTAAAACAATCAAATTAAAAAAATCGAAAAAAAATATTTAAAATAAAAATTACAATTGAGTTCTAAGTCGTTGACCTAAAATTAAACTTAAAATCTAAAATGTATTTACCCCAATGGCTAAATACCACCAATAATAGAAGATTAAAATTATTAAAGGAAAATTTGAAATGATAAAGTATAAACAAAGGAAAATAACTGTATGTCTGAAAATGATGTAAACAAAGAATATATTCAAGTACTCTCGACTCACAAAGAGAAATACTTAAAAAAAATTAATAACAGTTTTTAAAATTAAATTATAAGTTAATTTATGTTATATTTAGTTTTAAGTTTTATTTTTGTATAATTAAGTTGTAATTAAGTTATTATTAGGTTTCGTTATTTATAAGTATTGTAGAAGTTAATTTTATTAAAGTTAAGTTTGTCAAATAAAATATAATTAGTTATGTAATTAAATAATACATTCCAGTAAAAAAACAAAGAAACTATGTGTTATAAATTTGTATTTGGCGGTACCGCCCCCTTTTCCTAACAATTCCTTAAAATTAATTCTAAGAACTAAAAATTCACACTCTCATTCATACCTTAAATTTAAAATTAAACCTAAACCCCGTTAACACTAAAGATTAACCTAATTCGTCTGACTTAGAGCAGAAAATAAAAAAATTGTCAGCAGAAATAATATTAAATAATAAAATAAAAGAACTTCTTCATTAAAGATGCTATTCGAAATCCTCCAACCAGAGTAAAACAAACAAAACCCCAAAAATTATGGGAAAAAAATTATAGTGTCGTAGGTCTTGGTATAGATCTTTCAGCGCTCCAGCGCGACGAAGGACTGGCAACCCTGACTTCTTCTCTACCGCTGAAAAAGAGAAAGAATCAAACCACGCTATTACCTCTCCGATGTAAACAAACCTCAAGCTGTTGCCGACTCTTCAAACTGTCTTCTTCTACAGATTTTTCTTCTTTTAAATAAATAAATATGTGATATTACAGAACTACCTTATTTAAACCCTACTACAATACCTACAGATAGAAGAGAAAATGTAGTGATACCGCAACTGATCCCGAAACCTCGTAGAAGAATAACTGAAGATAGTGTACATTAAATACCAGATACGGATAAATGAAAATATGTTAAAGTGATACAAAATTATATTTACAATATGGATATTAAATACCAATAAGGTAAGATATGAGATATATATTAATAAATAAAGATATATTTTTGTTATTCTTACCATATACGGGCCCAGTAATCACTGTGATAACTCATACATTTAACTCAAAATAAAAATGACAAAACAGACAAAATATCTTGCAGACAAAACAAATGGTAATAAAAAGACCAAATTTTTCAAAGCCCCACGTTCCTGGGCGCTAATTTATGTAGCCCCAAAATCTATGGGCTCTACAATTTGAGTATGTTATAGCCCAACTCAGTCGATTTGCTAGGTGGGCGGGGTTTTGGACAGTTTTTGAGGTCTCCTGACAATTCAACTACCATACGAAAGCAAATTAAAGTGGACGCCACCCCATTCAAATTAAAAACGATTAATAACAAAGAAAAGGGACTTAAGTCTGAGCACTCACTAGAGTAACTCAGAGGAACAGATATAAAGGAAAATTGAAAACTGGAGAATGGGGAATCCAGGGACAGGGAATAATAAAAGGTAAGGATGATTAAGTAAGATACAAAAATAATTAAAATAAAGATTAGATGAATAAACTGTTCACTCTTTATTAGGCAAGTGGAATCTTCACTGCCTTGGCCCAGGGTACATAACAAATGATATTCTCCTGTGAAACCATAACATTAAAATTATATGAAACTACTAGTTTTAATAGAGTGACTAAAATAAAATAAAGAACTTCCTACAAAACTGACTGGTTTCCCTAAGGGCCCTTTCACAGGTAATCTCCTAAGAGCAGTCTTCTGCTCGCTAAAATAATTAATAAAAATAATAGTAATGATTTTGAATTGGTGTGGTACTACCAACCAAACTGGGCTATTGCAAATAATATAAATGGTTGTAATAAAATATAAGAATTTGGAAAAAAAAATAAATGGTAGAATGTAGTGGGATGTAGTTTGAGGGAAGAGGGAAGACCCTCGGAGGAGTGGGGGAAGGGGTCCAAGCCGTCCCACTCTGGAAGGTGAAGAGAACAGAAATTGGTCGATCTTACTTGAATTTTTAACTTGATAGGTGTTCCCAGACTTCGACGCTCGCGGCTCGATCCGGCAGAACTTGGTGAGGATCGTCAGTGGACTTAAGGGGGCCCTCGAAGCTTTCACTGGCGTCTCAGACAGCAACCAGCGCAATCCACTCTCGTGTTCTGCTTCGTTGATCCTAGTTTAAGTTGCCCAAAACTTAAGCACCAACTCACCCTATTCAATCACTTTTTTTTCTAACCACCAAAGTGCTCTGGCACCACGAGATCACCGAGACACCTAACCTCTCAGGATCACCCAGTGTACCCAAAAAAAGAAAAAGAAGAACAAAACCAAAGAACTACCAAAGAAAGAATACTAATCAGCGACTGCCCTAAAATAATAAATAAAAAGACCTCCTAACAATTCACCAGAACATCGATCCGCCCCTAAATTTTCCTTAAACAAAAATTTTACCGGGTGGATAATAAACTAAAAATAATATCGTTACACTGTTACCTGGCCGGAGAGTCTGTACGAAGACTCTGTGACGCTGACGGTGAACTGACGCTCGCCCAGCGGATTTATGCGTTGAGACTCTGGTGGTGATTACAACTGATAGTTTTTATAGACACAGTCATTCCGTTCAGGGCCGTCCCTAGGGGGGGTCAACCGGGTCAAGCTGACCCGGGCGCCACGTCTAGGGGGCGCCGCCAGGCCCCCTTCTTAACTACTAGGTGAATTTGGCAATAAAGAGGGGGGGCGCCAAAGATGCCTTTGACCCGGGCGCCTAAACCCCTAGGTACGGCCCTGATTCCGTTAAATTCAGTAAGTGAATAGTGCTGTTATTCATGTGCTGTGCTTCAGCTGCGCTCGTGTCAAGTGAAGCTTCAGTTGATGGACGGCTGGACTCCTACTTGACTCAGATAAGACTTTAGAATTAAGACATAGGATAATTTTAGGAATAATTTAATTTAAGTTTATTTTTTTAAGAAGTGGATTATAAGAGGAATTTCAGGAGGGATTTCCAGGCAGGAAAAGCCTACACACCGTCGTCGTAAGCGGAGTATCACGTTGAAAAGTCCCCCCCCCCCCACACACTCTTGTTTATAATTTTCATTTTTAAATTGACTGTGAACTTTTCTTTTTATTAAATTTTGAACATCTTTTCTTTTAGTTATAGATTCATTTTTAGGGTCCATAGGCAAAACCAAGGACCCTTATATTTTCCTGCGTGCGTCTGTCCGTCCGTCCTCTCGCGTGCTCTCACGGCTACACCTTCCGTCCGATCTCTTTGAAATTTGGCATGTATGTGTATGTGTCTTGTACCTGCCCACATATTTTAAAAATATAGCGACTTAAAAAAAATCTTTTTCAAAAAAATTAGGGTAAAAAAACTTAAGGGTTAACATTTTTTTTCGACACCGTGAGGGGTATCATATGAAAGGGTACGTCGAGCTGATTACAAAAATATATAATTCTTTGGATATAACTTTGATAGGGCGAGCGTAGGCAAGTTTGAAGTGGGTGTGAAACGTGTCCCCCCCCCCTCTATCTCACTTATGCGAAGTGCAAAAAATCTGAAAAAAATCCTGAACATTCTTTGATCAAAAGTAAAGATACCACTTTTTGGAAATTTTGAAAAAAATATTATTTTATTTTTTATTGACAAAATACGTTTTTTTTTTTTTTATAATTATGGTCTTTTCGATGTATTTATTTGGTTGTAGTCCGGTTCAGTGGCAGAAAAATACTTTATCAGAGTGTGTTTTGAGAATATCAGACCTTTAGAATGGTTCAAAGTAAGCTTCTTAGCATTTTGAAAAAACACTGTTTATACACATTACAAAGCACTATATAGTGTGGCCTATGGACCCTCGCTGTGTGCTGACTAGCACACACTTGACCTGTATATTATCTTTATTTATTTATTTATTTTTCAGTTAATTCAGAATAATTTTCAGTCATTTTCAGTAAAGGACTTCTATATTATTATTTTATAATTTTAGTCACATACCTTAAGTTTCTTTTCTTTTATTAATTTTCTTTTAGTCATTTTATCTTAGGCATAGCCTACATCTAATAAATGTATGTTTTATAAGATTTTATTTTTATTGATGGCACGATCCCTATCCAATATATTTTTTTAAAGAACCCATACCCTTCCCGATTAGCTAGCCCATCCCTATTTTCCTATAATTTCTTACCTTTTGTATAATTTAAGGTAACAATGTCTAAGTTAGCATTCACATTCATTAGAATTTCAACCTTCTGCGAACATAACCAATCAATTCCAACATCAATCCAACATCAATTTCTTCCAACATCAATTTCTTCCAACATCAATTTCTTCCAACATCAATTTCTTCCAACATCAATTTCTTCCAACATCAATTTCTTCCTACATCAATTTCTTCCTACATCAATTTCTTCCAACATCAATTTCATCCAACATCAATTTCTTCCAACATCAATTTCTTCCTACATCAATTTCTTCCAACATCAATTTCTTCCAACATCAATTTCTTCCAACATAAATTTCTTCCAACATCAATTTCTTCCAACATCAATTTCTTCCAACATCAATTTCTTCCAACATCAATTTCTTCCAACATCAATCTTATTCTTTATTAAAATCAAATTTTAACCACAAACTTATATTATTTCGCTATACATTATTTTACTTATGCAGCTATTCGTTCAGTGGTAGGACCTGATTAAGCTTTGTGCCACATTGGAAGTCTATTTTTGTATTTGTTAGCGTATAATTTCTTCTTCAGCATTCATAACCGCTTGAGTGCTGAGAACGAAAACAAATAAACCTTAGTATAAAATATTGTATAAAATGTTGTATTAAGCATTATTCTATAGTATAGACATTTAATTATTTTTTAATTGCTAGAAAATGCATTGGGAAATATAATGGTAATTATTTTTGCATTATTGCGTACATACTACATACTTAAAGTTATCAACTAGGCTATTATTGCAACACATAAATGAGTTGGTGGCTTTACCTACCTTTATATTTTTGTAGACGAGTAAATCTATTTATTTATTGCTTTATGAGGGTGTTCGACAACTGGAACTTCATTAGATTGTTACTCCCCTAATAAAAATGAAGTGAACCCTAAGAAAAAGAAGGTGTACGGAATGTTCGTCTTTATACTGTTACTCTCCTTATAAAACAGAAGTGTGAAATTCCTTTGTCCCAAAGTGACTCCATCCCTTGGACTAAACATCCCTTTGTCCTAATAGTTACTTAGTCAAAGTAATTTATATTCTAAAGCAACGTAGGGGAGTAACGATCTAAAGAAGTACTCGATAACTTGTTCATGTACACCCGATACAATATTTATTTACATTGTCTATAAATTTGCCAATAAATCTAACGTTCCTCATAGCTTTTGAATAGTGATTTCATTCGTCTCATAAAATTTCAAAAATTGTTGATAAAAGTTCAAACTTTCGTCTTTCCCCGTCAAGTCTGTTGAAGTCGCAAAGAATCTGGTGAACTGTCACATAATCTACAGGTTGGTGGTCTTGTGGTGTCATGAGGTGCGTCAGTCGTGTGTCCAATCCGGGGTCGAGCCAGAATGATTTGTTTGGTTTGTTTTGTCTGTATTATGTTTTCCACTATGTATTTTAATTTGGTGTTTGAGCCATTCGTCCAGTCTTTTTGCCATTTTTTAAGTGAGGTAGTCCTTAGGTCCTTAGCAGTGATCAAACTCGATCCTTCTCCGTTATTTAACCCCCCGTTGTCATTTTTTCAACCTTCTAGTTTCCATCTATATTTCTATTCCAGCAGTATTTTACTTTGATTTGGTTTGTGAACTCATGATCTCGTATCGCTGTGACGGCAGAACTTTGTGAGTATAATTTATACAAATGATGGAGAAGACATTGCGAGTAAGTATAGATTTATATTTTCTTCATGTTGTTTGCAATTGCGTGCTTAACAGCTTTTCTGATATCTTCAAGCTCGATTTACTACAAGCGTATTGCTTGGATACCTCATTCTGAATGAGGGCACAACCTCTTCCCTCGTTGTTTTTTTTGAGGCGCCTTTCTAGAAAAGGGCTGCATCGGCATTCCTGATCTTATGCTTGAGGTGTTCCTGCATAAATTGAACGCCCAATGTTTCATACTTTTGTTGAGAATTACCTAAGTAATTGATTCTAGGATGGGTCCTAATCCAGGGTTGCTAATCGTAGAGGTTCAAAGGTGCTGGTTTTGGTGGGTCTGATAGTCCTAATAAAGAGATTAGCAGTTTGAAACGGAGGCCAGCTGGATTGGGAAGGTGGGTGCTACGGTTATAAAAGGGATTGCAATTTTGATTTTAAAATGATTGGGCCGATGGATTTTCTGTAGTCTGCAGGTCCCTAAAACCTAGCTGAAGAATCGTGATATTTCTCCTAAAGCAAAGTATTGGCTCATTACTCACAGCTAAGATGCTGCCAACAGGTTTGGATCTGATAGAACCAGTCACTATGCGTAGAGCTGAGTTATGAACAGGGTCCAAACTTTTAAGATGAATTTCTTTAGCCGAGCCGAATATCTCACAGCCGTAGTCCATCCTACTTATAGAAATTGATTGTAAATTCTTAATAGTGTATATTGATATGCTCCCCAACTATGTGACTAAATCATGCGTAGAAAATTTAGATCTCATAAGCATTTTGTACTTAATATTTCAATATGGGACTTAAACGTTAGTTTTCTATCTAAAATGAGACTAAGGTATTTAACCTCCTCAACTTTTGGTATGGTTTAGCCTGAGAGTCTAAGAGTTATTGGTTGGTGTCTCTTTTTTCTTGAAAATGCCACAAAATATGATTTTTTAGGTGAGAAGATCCATTACATGCGGCCCAGTTTCTCATTCTATTTATACACTGCTGCAAAACTGGAGTGGGTCATGGTGCTGGTTTTGGATCTATTGGATACCGTTACATCGTCCACGAATAGGAAGGTTTCAACGCTTGGTGGTGGAATCACTGATTCGAGATCATTGATCGCTTGTATAAACAGAGGCACACTTAGAACTGCCCCTTGAGGGACACCGATTTCTTGGATGTAGGAAGTTGATAACGTATCATCTATTTTCACTCTAAACCTCCATTCGGCCAAAAAATGCTTAATAAAAATTGGTAGGTGACCTTCAAAACCTACTTTCTGCAACTGCTTAAGGATAAGTTATCGCCACTTCTTATCATAGGCTATGATGACCACTGATGTTTTGCCTGCTTCACTGTGTTTTAAACCTAAAATGAATATCTCTTGGGTAAAAAATCTTAGGTTTGAAGACCTCCTCAACCTCGTGGTCTTTTTGTAATAAAAACTCTTATCTCCCAAAAACACTACCTAAATATTATCTAAATAACCTTAAAAATAATAATTAACAAATTATATGAAACAACACCACTTTAATTACTAAAATACCTACTTAATTAACTAAAATTTAATGTCATTTGGCTAAAGTACGATATCATAATACCTTTAACTTTTAATAGAGCACATGGCATTTAAAATAATTTTCTAGTAATTTATGCTTATCTTTTATGATAAATTTCGTAACTTTTGTAAAAAGAAATAATAAGTATAATAAGTGTAGGCCTCTAATTAATTTTTGTACAGCTCACGGTAAAAAGGTAACGACAGATAGAGTGTATTAATTTTGCTAAATTTATAACACACCTTTTAAAATACATTATCTTTTTTGTGCTGGATTTAGAGTACACCTTATTAAAATACTTGAACTTATTACGTTTCCAATATTTCCAATATTTCAATACGGTTTGAATACAGCTTTTGAATCCAAAGTGTCCCCGGAAACCTAGATTCTATACGGATTGAATACGATTTAGATCCCGATACAATACACAAAATTCTTGGATCGTATCTGGATCGAGTTGCATGGAAACACTTGAACACGATCCTGACATGCGTGGAGTGCGAGTCTGTCGCAAAATCGGAACTTTTCCTTAGAAAATAATTCAAAAATAGTGACAAATATAAATTTTTAATATGGAGGACATATTAATCTTAAGCACAATTGGTGAAGAAGTTGCGGAATTAGTTACCATTACATTTCCTAAGTTCATAAGTCGATATTTTCATAAAATGGTGGCAATTATTGAAAACGAAATTCAGTTTCAATGCTTGTCTTATACAGAGGTATAATTGGTGCAAATTTCAGCTCAATCAGACTTTTTTTTTACGAATTTTAGACATTTTTTTTTACACCAAAATGGTAAAATGACATCACACATTTATGATGTTCCGGGCGACACATGTGAAACTGCATTTTGTACTATGTTTCAACTCTTTAACTCAATAACTGTGGAGGTTATGCGTGACTAAGACAGACTCACAGACAGACATCCTAGTCCAGGAGATAGCGTGCAAAAAAATGTCTGAATTACATCAAGCTAGAACTTTGTGTATTAGTAAATCTTTTAGTGCCTTTTAAGAATAAATGGTCGGCTAAGTTCATCTACGGGACTACGGGACAAAGCTTGACAAATATTTTAAAATATAGTCTGCATACTCGTATTATGGAATTTATATTTTTATATTAAAATTGCCCACATACACCTATTAATTTTAACTTTCTCGCACATTGCTTCTTCTAGCAAATGCACACATTTATTTACTAACACTAATATTTTCAATCAACTCATCAGATATTAATTGACTCTATACAGTATTATAGGGTAAGAAAAGCGGTGAGGGTTTAGTAGAACTCACTTTTTTGGGGGGCTGCGAGGAAACTATACGCCCCATGAATATACATACTCGTAATATCTATATTATGTGTGTTTGTGTTAAAGGCAAACCCCGAAAACCAATTCAATTATTAGTTTTTATTTCGTATAATAATTTAATGAATAAAGTAGATAATGAAATGCAATAAATTAGTTCTGAAATGAAAATTCTAATAAATCCATATTTCTGGTTTTTACGGTACCCTATTATAAATAAGACGTTTCAGAGCATGTATCAAATTTTAAAAGTTATTAAATATTACTTTAAAAAACACAGGAGAATGAATTTCTCTGACGTCAATGATACCTTGACCCGAATTTAAAGCTTTCAATTTATCCACAAGTCTGAGAAGTCAACATTAATGACAAATAACTCGACCGAGAAATAACGCTTATAATTATAAAGTTCCCAATTAGTACCTGTACCTCGTACAATCAATTAGAAATTCATATATTATAATTTGATTTAAATTTAAATATTACTTTAAAAGTTTATAGAAAATTATGTCAATTTTTATGATTGCTTTGAAACCATAATTTATTTATTTAATTTTTTATTTGATAAAATAAAAGTGAGTAATGCATGGGTATTTATTTAGGTAACTTAAGTTGTTTATTGGATTATTACATTTTAAACTACTTTAATTGGTTTACCGATATTTTAAACGTCAAAGGGAAATTATATTTCAATATTTTTTGAGTGATAACATTTAAATTAATATCAATTACGCCAACCAATTGGACCCTGGAATCGTGACCCTGAGTTTAATAATGGTTGTTTCGATTATGATCTAAAAAATTGTTTGGGGTATATTTTTACGTATTTAACCAATAAAGATTGCAAACCAATAAGATATGTTGGTTGGAAAAAATTGAGCGACAGTCAGACACGGAACCAAAAATATTTTCTGAAACTACGTTTCTAATCCTACTACTAGTGGAAGCATATTTGGGGGGAGGGGGGTGATTCATCGTGATGTTAACTCGAAGCAAACATAATATATACTGACGACTGGAGAGAAGAACAGCGTATTTATACTGGTTTGCTTGATCGTAGATCGCACCTAGATTTCCCGGGGGTTGAGAGGATGGTTTCACTCTTTCTCGGACCTGGAAACTGTCGTGAGCACCGGCGCCAAGCAGGTAGCAAGAGGCGGTGCCAAGCAGATAGCAAGAGGCGCGCCAGAGTCAACAACACAGTCAACAGTCGTCAACTTATTGCATCACCCGCCCGACAAAGGAACACCGACGTAGGCAGCACCCTCTTGATTTCATCGTACCGACAAAGGATTATCCCGAGTAAAGGAACCCCCAGGAAATCCAGGTACAATCTACTCTACGGTCTAGAAAACGATGAGTCAACATTACCATGCAATTGTCCCCCCCCCCCGCCAGAAGATGCTTCCAGTAGTGGAAGCAAAACGTCGGATTCCAACCCCTTCGTGATGTGGATTTTACCGAATAAACCAAGTTTTTGATTACGATCCAACCAACGGAAGCCTAAACTCTAATTATATAAATAAGTAAGTAATACCTCGAAATATCTAGAGCTAGAAAGTATCAACTTTATAACTTTACTTTTGAACAACATGAAAGACAATTAAATATTAAAATAAAGAAATAAATTTAATTTCTGTTGCGGATACAATGACTATTAATTATTAATTATGTCCTTCATTTAGATTAATTCTTTTAGTTTAATTAGAAACAGACAGAGAAAAATACACTCCAGCGCTGGGATTTGAACCACAGGCCTCTATATTTCCGGTACAGCGCTCTACCAACTAAGCTACGCAGGAGAATGATTTCCTCTGACGTTACAACGTAACTAACGGTGGTTCAAATCCCAGAGCTGGAGTGTATTTTTCTCTGTCTGTTTCCCGTAGTTAATAATAATTATAATTTGATTTAAATTAAAACTTAATCTTTCCGTAGTATGAATACTACCAAAATCGTAAAATATGAATTAATTCTTATTCCCAACGGTAATAACTAAACAAATATTATGAAGAGTAGGAGACACAAGAAAGAATAACTTTAAATACAACTTTGTTGATTTTATATAATATAGTGGTAGTGGTACGACCTATATTTTTAATCTATTTCAATTCCAACTATGATAGGCATCGTCATTTAAGATAATCGTACTTTATTATAATAAATTATTATTGCAATTTAAGCACTTTAATAATCATCAAACAAGATGACGAAATTTTTTAATTGTTTATTTTTCGTGGAGAGAAATGTTTCTTTTATGAACCTATAAAGTTTTAGGTTAGTTTTTTTTAAAAAATAAAACAGCAGCTAACTGAAATTATGGCTATTTTCTTCTGCTGTTCTGATTAACGTTGTTAGTGAGGAAATCATTTGGCATCTAACCGAACAGTTTGAACAGTCCGCAGGTCTTGAAGAATATCCCAACGCAACTTCCACTGCAGCATTCACTTCCCCTTGTGCACTGAAAACAAAAAGAAACAAACAATGTTACTATATGGTGGTAAGTTTGAGGACATACGAGTACTCGCTTCGTTCAACAGATATCACAGCAGGGTGGTAAGGGAGGCTATTGAGATCGAGAAACAACTGGAGAACTTCAACAGAGAGGATGGTTTCACTCTCTCCCGGACCTGGAAACCTCTAGTTAGCACCTGTGTCAAGCAGAAAGCAAGAAGCGGCGCTGCGGTCACTTCCCGACTTATTACGTCACTCACCCGACAAAGGAACACCCACGAAGGCACACCTGCCTGATTGCATCATCCCGACAAAGGATCACCCCGAGTACCGGAACACCCAGGTACAATCTACGATCTAGGAAACCAGTATAAGTACGCCATTCTTCTCTCCAGTCGTCAATATCCTGCGATTGCTTCGAGTCAACACCACGATGCACCACACCCCTGAAGATGCTTCCAGTAGTGGAAGCGAAACGTCGGATTTCACCGGAAACTCAAGCAGTTTATAATGAATGTTACTACAGTTTATAATGTTGGCTTTAAGTCTAGATGTTTTGAATTTAGTAAATCCTGAAGTTTCAAACTCTTTACAGGGATCATTCTTAAGAGATTCGCTCATCAAAAGATCCCTCATTGAACTAACTAACTCTTCTTCACTGAAAAGCAAGATATCTAATATATTTTGATAATACCTAAAAATTTCCATTGATATATTAAATACGATTTTGAAATCAAACAAAAAATACTCTGCCAATTAGTGTGGCCCATAGCTTCCTCACGTTATATTTTGTATACTTTAATGATTTTATACTATTTAAACCAATGATTGTCAAATTTATTTAACTTTCTCCCGTTTTTAAAACTGCCAAAATTGTTTTGATTTTCTAAATTAATTAAGGTACCAATTCAGCAAAAATTAAGAGCACAGACGGTTGCAATTAATCTGGGGCTTCTTTCGACCAACTATCTACTACAGATGTAAATAAATGTATGTTTGTGCGCATATGGATAAGAAACAAATAGGCGCAGAAGGTTGAAACTTATATAGAACCAACAATGGGCTAATCATGACGTGCCATCCAAATTTCAATAAAATAAGATGAGTAGTTTTTAAGACATGTTGGACAGACCGACAGACAGACACGGCACCAAAAATGTCCCCTAATGTCTGAAACTGATTTCTATCATGGAATCTTTGAAACCTGAGGCTAAAAAATTATCGTTCTTCGGAACGATCAAATAGCTGCCGTTACCGTCGGTAAGCTCGGAAGCAAAATCATATAATTTATGTTTGTTGTGCTTATTTTTTTCTTTTCAATTGATCGGAATCATTCCAATTGAACGGTCACTCCAAAAATTATACAAGATAATAAACTAGCTTACTTTTGGTATTACAGCTCGTGGCTGACAAGGCCTAGGATTAGCATTGGGCTTATACAACTCTCTCTCTATCTATCTCTCTCTCTCTCTCTCTCTCTCTCTCTCTCTCTCTCTATATATATATATATATATATATATATATATATATATATATATATATATATATATATATATATATACAGAAAACAAACAAAACTCAGGTTTCGGTCACAAAAATCGTCTTTATGTTACAATCCCGACGTTTCGGTTTTTACTTAAAACCTTCTTCAGGGGCCGTAAAACATCTAAACAACGACTGAGTCAGTCGTTGTTTAGATGTTTTACGGCCCCTGAAGAAGGTTTTAAGTAAAAACCGAAACGTCGGGATTGTAACATAAAGACGATTTTTGTGACCGAAACCTGAGTTTTGTTTGTTTTCTGTTTATATTTACGGTCGAGAATTTATTCATATATATATATATATATATATATATATATATATATATATATATATATATATATATATATATATATATATATATATATATATATATATATATATATATATATATATATATATAAACTACGTTATTACCTCTGTTCAAAAAATTCATTAATTGGGAGTAAAATAACTTTGTATAATTGTTTAACTCACCCTTCTTAACCAACGTTTGCATGGAGGCCTTCTCCTACGTGTTGGTCGCCTAGTTCTGGTTGTTGTCGTCGTAGGTTTTGTTGTTGTGCTTGTAGTAGTAACTTTTGTTGTTGTTGTAGCAGCAGTAGTTGTTGTGGTAGGAGCATTAGTCGTTGTGTCTGGAGCAGCAGTAGTCGTGTCAGGAGAGGCAGTTGTTGAAGCAGGGGCAGAGGTTGTTGTGTCTGGAGCTGTGGTGGTCGTATCTGTGGCGACAGTTGTTGAGGCAGGGGCAGAGGTGGTTGTGTCAGAAGCTGAGGTTGTCGTGTCAGGAGAGGCAGTTGTTGAAGCAGGGGAAGAGGTTGTTGTGTCAGAAGCTGCAGTAGTTGTGTCAGGAGAGGCAGTTGTTGAAGCAGGGGGAGAGGTTGTTGTGTCTGAAGCTGCAGTAGTCGTGTCAGGAGAGGCAGTTGTTGAGGCAGGAGCAGAGGTGGTTGTGTCAGAAGCTGCAGTAGTCGTGTCAGGAGAGGCAGTTGTTGAGGCAGGAGCAGAGGTTGTTGTGTCAGAAGCTGCAGTAGTTGTGTCAGGAGAGGCAGTTGTTGAAGCAGGGGGAGTGGTTGTTGTGTCTGAAGCTGCAGTAGTCGTGTCAGGAGAGGCAGTTGTTGAAGCAGGGGCAGAGGTTGTTGCGTCAGGTGCTGTAGTCGTTGATGCAGCAGCAGTTGTAGTTGCGTCAGGTGACGTAGTGGTGTCTGGAGCCGCTGTGGTTGATGCACCAGCAGTGGTACTTACGTCAGGTGCTGCAGTGGTGCCTTGGGCGGCAGTAGATGATGCAGGAGCAGCTGTCGTAGCATCAGGAGCTGCAGTAGTTCCAGGAGCAGTTGTTGCAGCATCAGGAGCTGCAGTAGTTCCAGGAGCAGCTGTGGTAGCATCAGGAGCTGCAGTAGTTCCAGGGGCAGCAGTAGTGGCGTCAGGAGCAGTGGTTGTTGATTGGCATTGCACTAAGCTAGTTGCGACTGCTATTACTAAAATAATGAATGTTGCTTTCATTCTTTAGACTTCTATAAGACTACCTTTTTTCTATCCTAGTCCACTCCCGTTAAACTTCTTAAATCGAAAACACTAATTTACTAAACCACCTGTCGTATTTATTCGTTATTTAATAGTTCCAGAGTTACTTAATCGTAATGACCATTTAAGTAACGGGGAATTTTTTTTTTTTAGATTGCATATAAAAATATACCTAAATCGTCTTTTTATAGCGATATTCATACGTTATTATAAATTTAAATAGTTATTATCTCCATATAATCTAAAAAGGTTAACAATTTTCAGTATTGTAACAAATTATTGTATACAGCTATGAAATGATAACGTTATAATTTCCTGGTGATGATATTTCTACAAGTGTTAAACTTTCCTTTATCAAATTAATTATTAAAATAATTAAAAGTAATTATAACGGCTTTATATTCTTGCATTGCATTTTCTTCTGTAAAAAAGAATACTAATTAGTATTCTTTATCTAGAATTATAATTTTTTTTTTTTTTTAAGATAATTATAAATATGTTTTTTTATTATAAATTAGTTCATAATAATTTTTTCAGTACCTTATATTTAAATACTGGCTTTTATTCGCAATTAATTCAGAAATTTTGATATAAAGTTTTATGTATGTATATTTTTTTTTTTTTAATTTTACGGTTCTTTTATAATGGCTGCACGTGCATGCGGGATCTTTAAAAGCTCAATCCTATCATACTTAGTTGTCACACAGAAAGTTCTATCGGGATTAGTGTGACACACTAACCCCGCATCATCTATTATGAATGAATGAATGAACTAACCCCGCATCATCTATTATGAATGAATGAATGAACTAACCCCGCATCATCTATTATGAATGAATGAATGAACTAACCCCGCATCATCTATTATGAATGAATGAATGAACTAACCCCGCATCATCTATTATGAATGAATGAATGAACTAACCCCGCATCATCTATTATGAATGAATGAATGAACTAACCCCGCATCATCTATTATTAATGAATGAATGAACTAACCCCGCATCATCTATTATGAATGAATGAATGAACTAACCCCGCATCATCTATTTCATCTACATATAGATATTTAAGCCAAACTGGATTCACGTGATTTCGCTACGGAGTTTTATTATTTTGCTTCCGAGCTTACCGAAGGTAACGGAAGCATTGTGTTCACTTTTAAGAACAAAAAAGTTTTATGTCCCTGATTTTAATTAATTCCAAGACAGAAATCCGTTTCAGACATCAGGATCAGGGAACATTTTTGGTGTCGTGTCTTTCTGTCGGTCTATGTGTCCGTGAATCCTGAAACTTGTGACGATATATTGAAAAAATGTCGACTGATTTTTATGAAATTTGGTAGACATGTTCATTTTACCTATGCCCAGGACGAGTTCGTTGGACAACGTTATCCGTTCAAGTGATCACGCGCAACACTCACGTAAACGTGAACTTCAAATTTAAAATTGGAATTTTAGGTCGGGAAAAAAATCAAACTTCATCTATTTAATGAGACAGACATTTTTTTCAAATACAATTTTTTAGTAAATCCAACAGCGACACCGCTATGAAGTGTTAGATATCGCTAATAACTATTTAATGGTTTTTACACAATAAACAATATAACGATAAAGTAATATAACGTTAATGTTAATATAACAATAAAGTACACATGATATGATGTGAGGAAGCGATGTGCCACACTAATTGGCAGTTTTTTTTATTTTTAATTTGAAAGCATTTTAAAATTGCTTTGCTATTATCTGCTGAGCGATTATATCTATATGTCCTTCATTGATCAAAAGATATTTAGGAAATTCCTAATTAGCTCAATTTTCTCCTTCTTTTTGCAGGCATTAATTCAACTTAAATTTGTAGAACCCATTTTCTGATCACCTAGAAAGCTGATAATTTTCACTGATAACCTAGTTCTGCAAAATTTAACGAAATTTTGGGCACTTAAGAAATGTTCTCTTAACTTTTTCTAGAGTTTTGAATTCAAATACCCGATCCTGAGTGAGAGTGGAGGCACTTGAAACTTTGAGGGTATGACGGCAAATACTAGAAAAAATTGTGATAATTGCACATTTTTTTAGTATTTGCCCCCTCCAGTTGTTTCAATTGTTCGTTTGGATTTATTTTGCTTTTATTATGCTTCATATTGGCATATTTTTCAGTCACATATATTTTTGGAGTATCACTTAAATTTAGGTACTCATATAAGGTTCATACCTTAAGAGTATAAAACCTCTTCTTAAATGAAAATATGACTAAAGTGCACCTAAAAACAGTTACTGTAATCTTTAACAGCTTTTTAACAGTAAATGCATCATAAGGATATACATTACTTTTGCATTTGAATCCCGCACCCATGTGTAACAAATTTAAATTTTGAAATCTGATGTATTATCTTATCCCCAAGTCTTACCTTACTGACAGATTCTTTCGGGTAAGTCTTGGATCTTCCTTTTCTGCTATGTACCCTGTAAGGGCTGGAGTACCTCAGGGCAGTATTCTAGGACCTCTCCTTTACTCCATATATATACTCATGACATTCCCCAGCATCCCTTAACAATCCTTGCCACTTTCGCAGATGACAAGGCAATCCTTTCTGTCCAAGAAAACCACCTCCTTGCATCCGATAACACCCAAAGTCACCTGTTACTCCTGGAACCTTGGTTGAGGAAATGGAGGATAAAGAAAGAAAAATGGAGGATTAACGAATAGAAAAGTGTGCACGTCATCTTTGCTCTTCGCCATGGCACCTGTCCCCCAGTCATCCTTAATCATGTTCCTATTCCTCAGTCTAACTCCGTCCGATACCTTGGCCTTACCCTTGACCGACGATTAACATGGCAACACCAAAACAAAACGTACTGACATCACACGTTACTGCTTGGTCTTCTGGATCGTAGGTCTAAGATTTATCTAAGTAACAAGCTTTGCATCTATAACGTAGTCCTAAAGCCAACTTGGACCTACGGTTTGGAAGTGTGGGGCAGCACCAAGCCTATTGTTGAGCAGTCTCCAAATCCTAGACAAAAATCTTCAGAAAAATAACCGATGGTCCTTACTATGTCTCTAACCTTACTCTCCATGAAGACCTCAATGTTCCATTCGTCCGAAATCTTAATCCGTATCCCGATACAGAAAATTCCATGAATCCTTATCTCATCATCCTAATCTTGTACAAACCTATCTTCCCAGCAAATCCCAGGTAACCCTCCAAGACATCTGAAGAGGCAGTGACCTTGAGATCAACTCCTATAAAATATTTATTGATTTGAAATATTATAATTATAACTATCTATGTATTTTCAAATTTAATTTAATATAATATTAATCTACTTTGTCATTATTTAATTAATTTTTATTACAATTAATTTATAATATTCAAGTCAAGTAAGTGTAGTCACTGGACTATTTCTGCTTCACGTTGCTCCCTCCATGTAAACAATAACAACATTATCACTTGATACAATGTAAATTTTGTTGTTGTGTTAATCAATAAAATATTTAAAACAAAAGAAATCTGATGTATACAGTGAACTTCCCCTTGTTTGGAAGCTCAAATGTGAAAATTTTCTTCTAGATTGGAATAAATTCTACATTTGTATATAAAACATACACACAGACACTTTTCTTTATATATTTATTAGAAGCCTTTAAGCCCATGGCAACGGGTTTAATTTTATAATTAAAAAAAAAGTAAAATTAAGTGCATTAAATTGGATAAGTTATTATAACTATTTAGATAAGTTATTAAATCTATTTGAAGATCGGCAAATAAAAAAAAAACATTTATTTTTAGGGTCCGTAGGCAAAACCAAGGACCCTTATATTTTCCTGCGTGTGTCTGTCCGTCTGTCCTCTCGCGTGCTCTCACGGCTACACCTTTCGTCCGGTCACTTTGAAATTTGGCATGTATGTGTCTTGTACCTGCCCACATATTTTAAAAATATAGCGATTTAAAAAAAATATTTTTCAATAAAATTAGGGTAAACAAACTTAAGGGTTACATTTTTTTATTTTTTTTATTTCGACACCGTTAGGGGTATCGTATGAAAGGGTACGTCGAGCTGAGTACAAAAATATATAATTCTTTGGTTATAACTTTGATAGGGCGAGCGTAGGCGAGTTTGAAGTGGGTTTGAAACGTGTCCCCCCCCCCCTCCCTCTATCTCACTTATGTGAAGTGCAAAAAATCTGAAAAAATTCCTGAACATTCTTCGACCAATAGTAAAGATACCACTTTTTGGAAATTTCGAAAAAAATATTATTTTATTTTTTATTGACAAAATACGTTTTTTTTTTTAATTATGGTCTTTTCGATGTATTTATATGGTTGTAGTCCGGTTCAGTGGCAAAAAATACTTTATCAGAGTGTGTTTTGAGAATATCAGACCCTTAGAATGGTTCACAGTAAGCTTTTTAGCATTTAAAAAAACACTTTTTATACACTTTGCAGTTAAACACTATATAGTGTGGCCTACGGACCCTCGCTGTGTGCTGACCAGCACACACTTGACCTGTTTATTACTGGAATAAACGTGATGGTTGCCTTATAGCACAGCAATAACAAATAATTTCGAGGTGAGTCGTCACCTTCGTAGGGACACTACTCGATTATATAAATGATATATACATGTAGATATTTTTAACTTTTTATATTTATTTATTAAAGGTTTGATATAATTAATTTACTATTATGTTTCGATGAAATATAACAGCTTTGTTGGTTCGATATTTTATAATAAGTACTATAATATTTTTTATCTACCCACTTCACATCTACGAGACTTATTATGCATAATTAGTTTAATCGCATTCTAATAAAGCTAGTATAAAATAATAATTGTTTAATACTGGCGTAAAATTATTTCTTTTTATCTATTTACTCATATTATTTATCTATTATTATAAGGTTATTACTTTCTCATAATTGTTTTATAAGAAAAGAAAAATTATCGATAATACGCAAAAATTCGATTTTAATAAATGCGCGGTGTAGCCGTGTTGATTTTAATTACTTACCACACCTGCTCGACCATCAATAAATCAAGAGCGGCACGAGGTAGTGGGTTCGATCCCTCGCTATGATGCTCTGATTTATATGGCTCACTAATGATCACATCATACTCGCTTCGGTGGTACAATGTACAGAGGGGTATGATGTGTGAAGTAGCTGCAACTCTCTACCACGGGGCTGGTAAAATGGACCTAATTGCTGGGTTCGAACAAGTGGTTCGTCCTAACCACCAAGTACTAATACTAGGACCTTACAATCTCTACTACGGAGCCAGTAAAATGGGCCTAATGCTAGGTAAAATTAACTAATTGCTAGGTTCGAGCAAGTGGTTTGTCCTAACCACCTAGTACTAGTACTAGGACCTTACCAATCTCTACTACGGAGCAAGTAAAATAGGCCTAATGCTAGGTAAAATTGCCTAATTGCTAGGTTCGAACAAGTGGTTCGTCCCAACCGCCTAGTACTAGTACTAGGACCTTACCAATCTCTACTATGACCTCAAAAAAGTAGTTTTTAAAATAGACTGGCAATTGGTGTGCCACATAGCTTCCTCGTATCCTATCCACGTACTTTATTGACGTTATACTTTTACAAGCCATTATTATTAAATTGGTATAATTGTTTCCCCCGTTTTTTTTAATCTGTCAAAATTGTTTTGATTTATTTCACGAATTAAAGTATCAATTTAGCAAAAGTTAAAGAGCGCAGATAGTTCAAATCTTAGAATAATACTATATATAGAAGGAGGATCACTGATACCATTGAAGCCAACTTTGGTTGTGTCCCTTAATCCGCGTTCTAAAAATTCATTTTTGAAATTTGTGACGTCATAACTCTAAAATTATTTTCCTTCGGTTTTTTAATTTAATGTTTTATTAAATTATAATTATTGATAGTCAGTTTAGTTTATTGTATTATTTTTTTTGTGTTTTATCTTATTTTAGCTTGAAATATGCTAAAAATAATGTTTATTATATCATGCTGGGCGAGTTGTAAAAAATGACGTCAGAGTGAAACGTAAACAATAACCAATGACAGGGTTTTTCTTCTTGATGTTTGTGAGCGGGCTTTGAATAGTTACTAAAGCATGGCCAACCTTCTCCTGTTTAAATAAAAAAAAATGAGTGTTGTTATGTTGGCAGCCTGGTGTTAAGGACACAACCTCTCGGCAAAAGTTGGCTTCAGTCTCTTATCAGTAATTGCTTAGGATTCCGATTCTATGCTCCTTCTATATATAGTATAATTCTAAGGTTCAAATTTATCTGGGGCTATCTGCGGGTTACATTCGATAAACTATAAAAGTTTCATTCTAATCAGATAAGTACTTTTGGAGCTATAGGTGTAAATAAATGTATGTTTGTGCGCATGTGGATGAGAAAAAAATGGGCACAAAAGTTTGAAACATAAATGGGACCAACAATGGGCTAACTATGACCTACTAACTAAATTTCATTAAAATCGGACAATTAGTTTTTAAGATATGACGGTTCGCAAAAATTGAGCGACAGACCGACAGACAGACACGGAACCAAAAATGTTCCCTGATGTTTGAAACGGATTTCTGTCTAGGAATTTTTGAAATCGGAGACCTAAATATTTTTCTTTCTTCAGAACGATCACATAGCTTCCGTTACCTTCGGTAAGCTCGGAAGCAAAATGAATGTCCAATCTATATTCAAACATTTTGATAATTTTTTCTTCCGAGCTTACCGAATGTAACGAAAGCTGAGACGTCTGAAGAACTAAAATTTTATGTCTCTGATTTTAATAATGATTTTAAAACAGAAATCCGTTCCAGACAGTTTTGAGTCATGGAACAGTATTGGTTCCGTATCTGTCAGTCGGTCTGTCGCTCATTTTTTTTTGTGAACCAACGTATCATCTTAAAAACTACTCATCCGATATTAATGAAATTTGGATAGTAACTCACAATTAGCCCATTGCTGGTCCCAAATAAGTTTGAACCTTCTGCGTGCATTTGTTTCTCTTCCAAATGCCCACAAATATACATTTATTTACTCCTTTATCTTAAATTAAATAGATTTGACCATTATAGGTTGTAAATGCATAAAATCACTGAAGTATACGAAGAATAGGATGCGAGGAAACTATGTGCTACACTCATGGGCAGACTAGACCTAGCATATATTATGTACATTTTTAAGTTCACCCATTTTTAGTTAAAATGTTTTAAAATAGTTGATCAACATTAAAGTGAAAAGTATTATTAACAAAAAATAGTAAGGTACTATGGCATTATTGACTGGGGTCCCCCCCCCCCCCTACACCTTAGCTCAATTAGAACTACCTGAAAGAGCAATTATAAAAACTATACTGAAATAACCAATACTGTATTCTACTGAAAAACTTGTCCATGACTTCCCTGTACTTAAAATTTCGCAACTATATACAAAAAACTTGTATTGCTAAACTTTTTTAGATTCGATAAAAATATTAATAACATCCATATCAAACACGATACACGACAAACAAACAAATTAAAAACCAGCCTTGCCATACTATAATTTGCTTTCGAACAACGCTAGCACAGTAGCCCCTACATTTTTTAACCAGCTACCAAAATGTGCAAAAGAGCTACCATGATTATGAAAAGTATAAAAAATGAAGTGGTAAAGTCGCTTTCATCTTCTATAAATAAAAATAATCCTTAACAAGGGAATAATGAATAAATAACTAATATGAAGTATTGTATATGTATTTTTATGTGTATATAGAAGTTGTATTATGTATGTGTATATGTATATTGATAGAAAAAAATTGAATAAAATAAAATAGACTGCCAATTAGTGTGGCACATAGCTTCCTCGCATCCTATCATGTACTTTATTGTTATATTAACATTAAAATTATTGTTATATTGTTTATTGTATAAAAACTATTAATACTTTTAGCGATCTTAGCACTTCATAACGGTGTCGCTGTTGGTTTTACTAAAAAATTGAATTTGAAAAAAATTGTTTGTCTCAATGAATAGATGAAGTTAGATTATTTTCCTGACCTAAAATTCCAATTTTAAATTTGAAGTTCACGTTTACGCGAGTGTTGCGTGTGAACACTTAAACGGATAACGTTGTCCTACGAACTCGTCCAGGGCATTGGTAAAATGAACATTTCTACCAAATTTCATCAAAATCGGTCGACATTTACTCAAGTTATCGTCGCACGTTTCATAATTCGTGGACACACAGACCGACAGACAGACAGACAGACACGAGACAAAAAATGTTCCCTGATGTCTGAAACGGATTTCTGTCTTGGAATTTTTAAAATCGGAGGCATAAAAGATTTTCGTTCTCAAAAGAGAACATAATGCTTCCGTTACCTCTGGTAAGCTCGGGAGGAAAATGGAGAAAAAAATAAAAATAGTATAGTCATTAATTATAGTTATTAGTTTATTAGATATTATATATTTACTCTCTTACCATGAATATATACAAAATCTTAAGTTCTGGAACAGCCAAACAGGAGAGTGCCCAACCCAATGGGTTTACTATTGGCTGATTGGAGAATCTATCTTGAACTTCTTGGATTCAAAGTGGAGTAGTTGTTCCAAGAAGGAGCCAATCAGGAGCCCTAGTTTAGAATTAGAGATAATCGTCGGTGCCTCTCTAGTTGTAAGAATGCATAACAGCATGAGTTGTCTGAAAGTGACCAGGGAATGAATAAAGAGACCAGGCCTTTCACTAAGCTGGTGTAAGGGTTTTTTGTTCGAACTGCACTTTTACCTGGAACCGGACCACGAATGTTCAATTTAAAAATTGCTTTAACAACAACAACAAAAAAAATCCTTTTTACAAAATATTTGGCACACAAAAACGCCATTCTATGACTTTTATTCTAAGAAACCCCATTTTATGACGTTTATGCGTAAAATGGCTATTTTATGACAAAATCATATGACTATGACGTTTATGACTTTTTTCCTGTCTTTGGTTTTTTTTATCTTTTTTTAAATAATATGTATTATAATCTTAAAATAGTAATATTACTAAACGCTAAAGAAATCCTACCGCCTTGTGTAAACTATCAAAGCACACTTATGTAATTAGTTTAAGTTAGTTGAACCACGCTTAAGCTATTGCTTTTTGCGGCCAGTAAACAATATTGAAGTAAATAATTGCAATTATAATGTATAATGTTTAAACAATTTCTATGTGTAATCTATGTTATATTATCCTAAATAAATAAGTATTAGGCACGAAGTAAGCGGGGTCTGCCATTTAGTGTGGCACATAGCTTCCTCGTACTACTCGAAGAATGATCTCATGTGTTTATTGACTAATGAAAAATGTCTCATACGTGTGGAGCCTAAATAATAGAATAAAAGTTGAAAGACACGGTCTGAAAATTCTGACCTTGATACTAAATTGAGAAATTAATTGTAGCACAAAATTTGGGGGAAGCTTACCCAATTCGTAGCGTTACCTTTCTAATATAACTTTATGTTGTAACGTATCATAAAAATGAATGTTAACTTATAAATGTATGGTATACTAACCCGCAATCATACGTGTACTGCGTGTTATTAGCATTAACATTTATTCGGACTAATGGTAGTAGCTTTAACAATTTAATCAACAAATATCGAATAAAAGAGAAAAGAGAATTAATCGCTGGAAATAGGTAACATTGAATTAATTTAGAATTATCGAAGTAATGTAATTTTATAAAATTTAAAAACATATTTTTACTGTTATTTATACTATGAAGTAAACATTGAAAGTAAGGGGCGGCCAACCTCTTTAGATCGGGGGCCACAATCGTGGTTCCACAAACTCGAGGGTGCCAATACGTCCCCCCCCCCTCCCCTCCCAGATCATCCATCTCAAAAAAAGCAATTGTAACAACATTGAAAAACATATATTTTCTATGCTTATATGTATGCTATACAATAGGAATAGTTAATTCAAGAATCACAACATGAAGTAGGTAGATACCAATTTATTAATATTAATTGTAAACAGAAACCGTGTTCTTCCCAATCGCTGTTGAACACCCTCGTTTACTCATTTTATTAGTAAAAAAGGGTAAGAAACAGTAGGGTCCCACTATCACTTTCACTCTGCCTGTAGCACTAAAATTATACTCTTAGGGGGGTGACACACTTCGCCACCCGGGTAGCGCCACCTGGTTGATGCCACTTGCTCTCGCCACCTGACTTGCGCCACCCACTTATATGAGGGATGCAGTCAGCCCCAGATTTGATTGGAGTAGGGGCTGAGTGGCGTGACTTGGGTGGCGACGTGTGACAGGCTCAATTGAAAACAATGGGTTGACCGGGTGGCGCCAAATGTGGGTGGTGGCTAGACCGTCGGACGGTCGACCGTATAGTGCCACCCGGCAGGTGGCGCCCCCTCGTGTGACAGGTTCTGTCTATTCTCATAGACGACTGGGTAGCGAAGTGTGTCACCCCCCTTAGGCACTATAATTCTACTCAAAAGCTATATTACTCGAACATAGGTACCTACTCTGTAAGAGAGAAATAATAGGACAGAAGATTTGAAGAAATAAAAATGCAATTTTTCAAAGCTGGTCTTATTTTCAATTTTTTTTTTTTTTTTTTTTTTTCTGTATTCTTCACCTTAGTTGTATCTATGTGCATAATTTGGGGAAGATTGAATGACGGTAAGTGGTTCAAAATTGGGGTAATAGGTGTGCGATGAAACTTGAAAAGCAAATAAATTTGACGCCATTTTTTTTTTTGGTTTCTGTATTCTTCACCTTAGTTGTATCTATGTGCATAATTTGGGGAAGATTGAATGACGGTAAGTGGTTTAAAATTGGGGTAATTGGTGTGCGATGAAGCTTGAAAAGCAAATAAATTTGACGCCATTTTTTTTTTTTTTTTTTTTTTTTTTTTTTTTTGGTTTCTGTATTGCTCAACTAAGTTGTATCTATGTGCAAAATTTGAGGATGATTGAATCACGGGAAGTGGTTCAAAATTGGGGGAAACGGAAATGTGCGATGAAACTTACAAAGCAAAGTAATTATAAGACCAGTAAAAAGGAGGGAATTCACATGCCTGTCGATTTTAAGAAAATATCAGAGGGTGCGTTTCATCAGAATTTTGCCGCCTGGATCGTATACACCGGTAGATCAAGAAGATCGGTGCTATGCGGTACCATCAAACCGCTTCTTCCACTTGCCGACACTTACCAATTTTCCTAGAAGTTTACCGAATCACTCGCTTGTGGGTCTATTGTGTGCCACAATACCAGTCATTCAGTTTATTCCGATATCCAATCATTATGAATGTGTACAATTATTCTAATTATTATTATACCTATTAATAAAATATAAATCATTATAAAAAATCAGGGTAAAAGTTGATTAACAAACTTTTAAAACATACTGGCAAGATGGCAGCGGCCACCCCAAAAGGCGTCGCGGGCCACTTCCCGAGGCCCGCGTGCCGCGGGTTGGCCACCCCTGATTTAAAGTATACCTTTTTTATTTTTTACTTTCTCATATAAAGAGAAAGTATTGTGATGGCACAAAAATTCAATTTTGATGGATTTCAACGTTTTGAGGTCCCCTGAGTCAAAAAAATTGTTTTTTGTCTGCCTGTCGTTTGTCGTCAGTCTGTCGGTCTGGAGCCTAAACTACTGGGCTGATTTTGACGAAATTTAGCATTAATAATTAATAAAGCCGCCATAAGCCGCTTCTCCGGGAAAAATCTAGTTCCTGAGAGAATAGCTTTTTTGAGAGAGGCAGGGTTCGATTCCCCACCGAGGAGAAGTTACTTTTATGATAAATTTTGATAAAATGTTCAATAATAATAAAAAGTACCAACGAAAACTCGAAAACTAATAAATGGAAAACACTGGGCTAAGTAATTATGAACTCGTATATGAGACAGTTTGTCTGAGTTGTCTCGGATCGATTTTTTTGTAATCAAACATTAGTACTTTATAAGTTTGAACATTCAAAACAAACCACATTATTAAATTATAACTGCAATTCACAATCAACTGAAACTCAAGGTAATAAAGCTTACTTAAAAATAAATATTGTAATAACAATATCATATAATATTTTTTCGACCTTAGATATATAATTTGATTTCTTTACAATTTAATGTAATAGGTATAAAAATAAGTTTACAATGTGATTATATTTACCATGAGTCATGTTAGAAATAAATATTTCAATGCAAAATATCAAAATAAAAATAAAATAAATAACGTTAAGCAATTCTTTACCTTTCTTATTGGTATTCCATTATTCCATTCTCGAGTTTTTAATCGCATTTTTAGTCTTATCTTATTATATTTGTTCATTAAGTTTAATATGAATTGTACATATTGGTCGCATTAAAGTAATAACTTACAATCTAACGTCATGTAAATGCTTTCACCTGTAGCTGAATTTGAGCATACAATTCTGTAAAAGGTTAATAATGAAAAATAATTTTTTCCGTGATAGGCTGTGAAATAGTAACTTTAGAGCCTAAAAAACATAGCTAAAATCCATTTTTTCATTACGTGGACTTAAAAAATCTTTTCATTACTCCTAGCTGTAAAGAAAAAATCTTTTACGTCCTAGGAACTAAAAGATTTTTTTTTTCCGGCGGGTAGTTGTCAAAACTTCCGTTAGAAGTGCTGCAGTCTTTGTAGAAATGCTTCTAGTACGATTAAAATCCGCTAGATGTCAATGCGTTTTATTTATCTTTTCTTATAGTGTAACCTCTTTTTAAGGTTTCTTTTTTTTAAGTCTTAAGTATGTACTAATATTTCTTATTATTATATATTGATTAGTGATTAATATTTAATGTTTTCTCATTGTCTGCTACCTCGGAAAAAATAGCATATGCTACGCGACTGTGAAGTGTTTTTTCTTTACCTTGGCAATATTTACTGTCTCGCTTCGCTCGACAGTAAATGTAATTGCCGCGGTAATGAAAAAACTCACTTCACAGCCTAGTAACATAATATACAATTAATAATCACTCATATTTCAAGCTCTCCCATTATTTTTTTTTATTTTAACACAACAAAATTGTAACAATACTAAGATTTTATAGTAATTACACAGAAAGGACTTAAGTGAATATCACAGGTAAGTACTTGCGTCCAAGTACTTTTTAGGGATTACCCTTTATATAATTCTGATTTTTTTTCTTCAACCTCAATGGTCCATGGTCCAATGTTTTTAATCGGTAATAACGACAAGATAAATTACATTTTATCAAAAAATTTTCATCGCCCTACCATAAGGTTTAACCATAAATTATTTCAAAATTGTAGGACCAGCCTTTATATAGTGGTTGGGGGGGGGGGGATTCTTTTGGGTATATTTTGACTTATAAAACCAATAAAGGATGCGAAATTTAAAAAAGCAGATATATATATATTTGTATCCTACACTTCAACAACTTTCATTTGATACCCTACTCAAAATTTTAAATAATACCAGTTTTGGCGCAATTCACATTTTCGCTCACAAAATAGCCAATTCTTAAAAATTAAGAATGCATCCTGGAATTTTCATCGCCCCACATTGAGGTTGTGGTATTAGCATGAATTATTTTGAAATTTTAGGATCAACCGGTATATAGTGGTTGGAAGATGGGACGTTTTTGGGGGGGTATATTTTGACTTAAAAACCAATAAAGAATGCAAAATTAAAAAGAGCATATACGAGTATAATTATTTAATTATACTCAGCTAGCAACATACTATTCAGCAGCTTTCATTTGATGAGCCACTCGAAAATTCACACTCGCCAATAAAGAATTGAGTGTACCACATTTTTGCGAATGACGCATGCGCTTAGTTAATTTTTAACTCCTGCATATTTTTCCTGTGGTTGGGTCCAAAAGCTGCGCCAATGTTTCAAATTTCAGTACTTTAGCTTAAATGGTTCAGGCTCGTTGAACCAAAGAGCGACGGACAGACAGACACCCTCACCCTCGGAAGGGTTTTCAGAAGTATCTACATAACCCTAAAATGCAGAAAGTAGGTTAGAAATTAAGATACTTTTTTACAATGTCCCCTCCCCCATTTATTATTTCTTTTTAGCACAAATGGATTCAATAATTTATACATTCCTTTAGGATGTTCCTTGTTTAGGATGTTGTGCAAGAATGTTCCTTGTTTAGGATGTTGTGCAAGAATGTTCCTTTAGGATGTTCCTTGTTTAGGATGTTGTGCAAGAATGTTCCTTTAGGATGTTCCTTGTTTAGGATGTTGTGCAAGAATGTTCCTTTAGGATGTTCCTTGTTTAGGATGTTGTGCAAGAATGTTCCTTTAGGATGTTCCTTGTTTAGGATGTTGTGCAAGAATGTTCCTTTAGGATGTTCCTTGTTTAGGATGTTGTGCAAGAATGTTCCTTGCGCTTGTCCTTATCATTATCCTAGTTATTCATCATTGGACATTAAATAACATCAAATATTGCATGTCGGGACAGGTTTTTTTACATCAGTCAGACTAATTTTAAACGATCAGCAGGTAATTCTAGATCTGACATCGATATCGGTTTTAATTAAAGTTCTTAGACAACACTACTTCTGACTTGTCAATATTTTTTAGACAAATGTGCTTAATCCACAATAATTCTGACTTAGAAATTCTAGTTGTCACTGATTTTGGGTTTTGCCGGTAACATATTATATAAACATTATAAATTCCACTTTTGACATTTTTATGTTTAGGCTATGGAACATAAGTCAAAAACTTTACGTTACTTTTAGCTTAAAAACTCTGAAAAGTATAACAGGGAGTTAAAAAGCTATAAGAGGTGTGTAATCCAATCTCCCGGCTGTTGGGCCTCCCTCCACCGCACGTCATAGGGCCGAAGGGAATTGAAATGATTTATGCGTGCGACAGGGAGTTAGGAAAGTACAGGAGGATGCCATCAACTCTTAGCCCTCTCGGCCTACCTAGTATGAAGGCGTATTAACAATTCGTAGAAGGTGGGCCGGCGCCTTTGAATTCAGTATTTTGTAATCAAGCCGCGGCAGTGCCGGTGTGGAGATAAGAATAAAAATTATCTTCCATTTACTTTTATCAATTACTTAAATAAATTAGCGATTTTATTTTATTTTATTTCGGTAGTTATGCAGAGCGAAAACATGAAAATATCTCACTGTCTCGCGGACTCGTATGCAAGAAGTATTTTTTTACCGAGATTTGTTAGCACTAACTCTCAGTGTGTGATCCCTATAGAATAAATATTGCTTTAATCACAGACGAATTTATTTGTTTCTCAACTTTGTCCCAATGTACATTGTACAAAATATCTAAATTTTAAATCTTTCTTTATTGCTTCAATTTCTGAAATATATATTATACATAAATATACATAAGATACCGTATAATTTTACTTACGCTGGAACCATTGAAACATCTCCCACTTCGTCATCCTTTCAGTCTGAAATATGGCTAGTTTCATATTAATGCCTCTGAGGTTATCCACGTCTTTTTCTTTGCAATTGTACTTTTTCCAACGTTTCAGATTTTATTTTATTAAAGAATGAATTATGTAATAAAAATGATTTCTTTGACAAGTCATTGTCATTTCTGTCAATACTTTTTAAATTAATATTAATAAAAAATTATATAAAAATACTTGTTATGGGTATGTACCCAACTAAACTCCTGCCATATAGCACCTTATTTACTTGGGTACATACCTTGGGTATATACCCAAGTAAACTTCTACCCCTATAACGCCTTATTTACTTGGGTACATCCTTTTTTCTTTTCTTTTCTTCCCTGTTCTTAACCCCTTACAAAGGCCCCATTGCTTTTCAACATCCCCATTAAGTTTGCCTATTAATTTATTTTATTTCATTTCCCCATATTTTTCAATAAATAAATGATATGTACCCAAGTAAACTCTTTCCCTATGGCACCTTATTTACTTGGTTACATACTTATTGGTATGTACCCAAGTAAATAAGTACCGAGATTTTTACCAAGAGTAAGTTATCTATATCAACTAACTTTTGTGCTTATCATACAGAAAGTTAGTTGTTTCTAGTGAGATTTTGTGAAACTATGTACAAAGATAATAATGCGACACACATTGGACCGACACCCAAAATTTTATGAATATTGTATTGAGATGATAGCAACTAAGTAGATACTGACATTATATATAACGTGAAGATAACTATATATTTAATTTTGGAGAAAACTGTGCGATTGAAAATTACCGTCATTTTGTTTGTCATTAAAACAATTGCTTGAACGAGCCTATTTCTGCTATTCCATTCTCCTTTGAAATATTTCACATTGTCCGCCGGCTAGCTAATTTAGTGATGGTTCTAATCCCAGATAGTTTTAAAGAAGCAATGATATTTTTTTACTTTCGAGCTTACCGAAGGTAACGGAAGCTATGTGATCGTTCCCTAGAGCGAAATTATTTAATGTCTTCGATTTCAAAAATTCCAAAAAAGAAATCCGTTTCAGACATCAGGGAACATTTTTGGTTCCGTGTCGGTCTGTGGCTCAATTTTTGCGAACCAACATATCTTAAAAACTATTTGTCCGATTTTAATGAAATTTGGATGGTAGGTCATAATTAGCTCATTGTTGGTCCCATATAAGTTTCATCCTCCTGCGCCTATTTTTTTCTCTTCTACATGCGCACAAACATACATTAATTTACACCTATAGCTTCAAAAGTAGGTACTTATCTGGTTTGTATGAACTTTTATAGTTTATCGAAAGTAGCCCACAGATAGCCCCAGATTACTTTGAACCATCTGCACTAGGGTGGTTCGAAAAACATCAAACTTTTTTTTCCGAGTTGCTATAGGGCGAAAAAGTTGTTTCTGGTGTCAAATATAAAGAAAAAAGTGTTTTTGATTTTTTAAAACAAAATTTTCCGATCGCGCATAGCCTTTAAAGTTTTGAAAAAATTAAAAATTTCACAATTTTTCGGATTTTTTAAAAAATATACTCCATATAATATTTTTAAGTGCTATACTCAAAAACCCTTTCTACAAATAGATGTTACTAAGAAAACAAAAAAATATTTGCAGTCTAACAACACTTTCCGATCGCGCATGCGTACTGCAAATATCAGTAAAAACTGTATTTTCGTTCGAGGCTTGTAATTGTGTGAAGTGATTTTTCATAAAAAGTTCATTTATACACGTTTATGTTTCTATTTTATCTACTGTAAGATTATATAAAATGGTTAAAATGTGCAGCTCCTCGCCCGTTTTGACGTTTTAAAACGACCAAGAACTCACCACGAGGAGGTGGCTGCACTTCAAGTTCTACCCACGCCCTTTCCGACCAACTAACCATGAAGAGTGTGTTTTTACAATACTAACATTACAGATTTTCACTATTTACATTTTACCCTCTTAATCTTTCTCTCAATCACTATTATTTACACATTAATCCTTCATCTCTATGGATGCAAATTTCTATTGTATCATATGGGAAAAGTCTGGCATCAACGATCTTGATTTTAGAGTGGTTCTAATAAAACCATCTCTCGATTGAGAATCGCAAACTTTCAGAAAAGTTTCTGATAAAAGCAGATCCTTTAAGTGTGTTGAGAAAGCGATCCTTTCAATTACTGGATCCACAACTTTTTTCAGGCTATCTAGCAAATGCCGTGAAGTCTGAATAGTCTTAAAAACAAGGTTTGCTTCTTCTGTGATAACTTGATTTTGTAAGAAACCAATATAGCACATAGGATTTAAAAACAAAATTCGCTATCACTTGCATATTCTCGATGGCTCACGACAGCAAATTAGTGCAAAGACTATATGCTAGTGATCAAGATACGTCTGAAGAATTGAAAGTGATAGCGAATTTTGATTTGAAGTCCTATATGCCATGTTGGTTTCTTACAAGATCAAGTTAATATATATTATATTGGCCAAGGCTTGTTTTTTAGACTATTCAGACTTCACAGTATTACGTACAGAGAATCTGCTTTTATCAGAAACTTTTCTGAAAGTTTGCGATTCTCAATCGAGAGATGGTTTTATTAGAACCACTCTAAAATCAAGATCGTTGATGCCAGACTTTTCCCATATGATACAATAGAAATTTGCATCCATAGAGATGAAGGATTAATGTGTAAATAATAGCGATTGAGAGAAAGATTAAGAGGGTAAAATTTAAATAGTGAAAATCTGTAATGTTAGTATTGTAAAAACACACTCTTCATGGTTAGTTGGTCGGAAAGGGCGTGGGTAGAACTTGAAGTGCTGCCACCTCCTCGTGGTGAGTTCTTGGTCGTTTTAAAACGTCAAAACGGG
This sequence comes from Gerris lacustris, assembly GCA_951217055.1. Lineage (NCBI taxonomy): Eukaryota > Metazoa > Arthropoda > Insecta > Hemiptera > Gerridae > Gerris > Gerris lacustris. The sequence continues at coordinate 7,566,114 of OX578286.1, read as the reverse complement.
CGAGGAGCTGCACATTTTAACAATTTTATATAATCTTACAGCAGATAAAATAGAAACATAAACGTGTATAAATGAACTTTTTATGAAAAAATCACTTCACACAATTACAAGCCTCGAACGAAAATAAGACGAAAATACAGTTTTTACTGATATTTGCAGTACGCATGCGCGATCGGAAAGTGTTGTTAGACTGCAAATATTTTTTTGTTTTCTTAGTAACATCTATTTGTAGAAAGGGTTTTTGAGTATAGCACTTAAAAATATTATATGGAGTATATTTTTTAAAAAATCCGAAAAATTGTGAAATTTTTAATTTGTTCAAAACTTTAAAGGCTATGCGCGATCGGAAAATTTTGTTTTAAAAAATCAAAAACACTTTTTTCTTTATATTTGACACCAGAAGCAACTTTTTCGCCCTATAGCAACTCGGAAAAAAAAGTTTGATATTTTTCGAACCACCCTAATCTGCACTCTTTAACTTTTGCTTATTTGATACTTTAATTCAAGTAAAAAATCAAAACAATTTTGACAGATTAAAAAACCGGGGGAAACAATTAAACAAATTAGACAATAATGGCTTGTTAAAGCATAAAATCAATAAAGTACGTGATAGGATGCGAGGAAGCTATGTGCCACACCAATTGGCAGTCTATTTTAATAATAATCATATTTTACGGCAAAACTACTAATTATTTTCTTTGTTTTTACCTGTTCCAGGTTAGTTTTCTTTTTGTTTATCTTATCAGTACAAACTATAGCTTCAAATAACTTTCTTTTTAAGTAATTTGACAATATTTTGCAATGGATATAATTGATTTATATAATTGACTTTTCTTTTGGCAAATAACTGTAAACTCACTCAAGTAATTATTATCTTATCAATGATATTACACCACTTGGCTACGCTGGTCTCTATTCAATTATCTTACTGAAATAGATTTCAATTGTCCTTCAAATTGCAAGTATGAGGCATCCTGACCCTGGAAGGCAATCCAGGGATCAACATAATGATATTATTAACTGTGAACATGGAAATTTAAAAAGCCTGACATGAATATAAGTCACGGTTTGTTGTTCAAAAGCAAATGACGACCTAATACCTCAGAGCAAGGAAGGAGTAGAGGGAAAATACTATAGAATCTAGGTCTCAAAAAGTGGTTTATTATGCTACACCCCTATACTAAACCTCCCAAGCGGCAGTTTGGTGAAACAGTATCGATATCTCGATAAAAACTCGAAATTTATCTGATATCAACTGAAAAGAATAAGTGATATTTTCTTACAACATTTAATATTTTTATTTTTAATACAGTTTTTTTTAGAAATATGTACTTTAATGTTTGTTGTTGACCATATTAATTATCTAAAGGCAGTAACATCGTTAATAAACGTTCGTAGATAACCAATATCAATCTTCTTTGAGAGGGGTATCAAATAAATACTACTGATAAGGATTTGTTTACAAGACTTTGGGGATGGAAGGACAAGGAATAGACCAATAAGACAAGGACCAGTGACGACGTGGTCACTTTAGTTTGGATTGAGCTCGCTTGGGAGGTTTAGTATAGGGGTGTAGCATAATGAACCACTTTTCTAATCGGATTGTTCCCTCTACCCCTTCCTTGCTCTGAGCCTAATACTCCTGCAAAACTTGAACTGACGACACTCTTTTACCTTTTACTTTGTTACCCGCACCTTATTTATTTTGAAATTATATATACAAAAGTGTGATATACGCTTTCGTCCCAAAGTATATTGGACTAAATATCCCTTTGTGTCAATAGTCATTAACTTTGTTACCCATCCTACTTTTCAACATTTTATGGATATCAATGTAGATGGGCAACTAAGATAAAGAGGCCTATGGTAGCGTCTACCTTACTTTATTATCCAGCACTTTGTTTTCTGTTATGGTGGATAACAAAGTAAAAGAGTACCAAAATGATTATGCCAAGAGAAATTATAAATTTTTTGGAACGAAGTTCCTTATGGCACATTCTGGAGCCCGGGAGTGAATCCGAAAAAAACGACCAAATCACCGTCACAAAATCACCGTCACGCAAAATCCTTCACGAAATCTACAGATGACGATAACTTGAGTAAAAGCTCACCGAGTTAGATGGAATTTGGTACACATGTTCATTTTACCAATGCCTAGGCTGAGTTCGTCGGAAAACGTTATCCGCCCAAGCGTTCACGCGCAACGCTCGCGTATACGTAACCTTTAAAAGACGGGAAAAAATGTATTAAGGAAGCCTGTTACTTGACTTGTTTTGATTATTTTTGTTATATATGTCAAAAATGTCACTTTGTTTTGTAAATAAATAAAATAAAATCATGTAAAATTTCATCCTGATACAAGCAGAAGCTATAATGTAGGGAAGAGATATATTTTATAATATTTTAAATTAATGGCCAATTAATTTTAAATATTAATTTAAAATATGGCCGTAGGTTGAAAACAGTCCTATTTCAATCCAAACCCCTTTAACAAACATACTCTTTCACTATAAACTTATCATGATCAACTTTTTTCTTATATTCAATATATATTTATAGTAAGACGCTTGCTTTAATTTGTTTTTGTTTTTTTAATTTTGCCTTAACTCTTCCAGGAACAAACAGTTCGTTACTTTTAATTTTGTTTCTTTTCTAACTCCGCCATGTATAAGTAGTTAGCAATGTATACTAGGGTGGTTCGAAAAACATCAAACTTGTTTTCCGAGTTGCTATAGGGCAAAAAAGTTGCTTCTGGTGTCAAATATAAAGAAGAAAGTGTTTTTATTTTCTTTAAAACAAAATTTCCCGATCGCGCATAGCCTTTAAAGTTTTGAAAAAATTCAAAATTTCACCATTTTTCGGATTTTTTAAAAAATATGCTCCATATAATATTTTTAAGTGCTATACTCAAAAACCCTTTCTACAAATAGATGTTATTAAGAAAACAAAAAAAATATTTGCAATCTAAAAACACTTTCCAATCGCGCATGCGTTCTGCAAATATCAGTAAAAACTGTATTTTCGTCTTATTTTCGTTCGAGGCTTGTAATTGTGTGAAGTGATATTTTCATAAAAGTTCATTTATACACGTTTATGTTTATATTTTATCTACTGTAAGATTATATAAAATGGTTAAAATGTGCAGCTCCTCGCCCGTTTTGGCGTTTTAAAACGACCAAGAACTGACCACGAGGAGGTGGCTCCACTTCAAGTTCTACCCACGTCCTTTCCGACCAACTAACCATGAAGAGTGTGGTTTTACAATACTAACATTACAGATTAACACTATTTACATTTTACCCTCTTAATCTTTCTCTCAATCACTATTATTTACACATTTATCCTTTATCTCTATGGATGCAAATTTCTATTGTAGCATATGGGAAAAGTCTGGCATCAACGATCTTGATTTTAGAGTGGTTCTAATAAAACCATCTCTCGATTGAGAATACATTTTCATGTAACGCTTTTTGGTGTAGTTTTGTGGTAACGCTTGTGTAACGCTTTTCGAGTTTATGTACCCATGTAAAGACATGAAAATGTCAAAAACTTCGTGACGATGCTCTCTGGTTTGAAATATTTACTCATGCCCAAGCCGAATAACTGATTTTAAATTACCTAATAAACCATTATCTTCTGGTTTCAGTCGAACCACAAGTCACCCGCACTGACCTCACTTTATACCACAGAGATAACAGATAATCATCTTGAATTATCTGGGAGTGGTAGAAGTAAAGAGAATGAACAAGAAAATTGATAATACACTGATACCCTACCAGTAGTAAGGATCTCCCTTACAAATCTGTCAAGTAAGTTAAAAATGAGACGTAGATCTATTTCAGTCTGGTGTTATATACCTCTTCCAAGAGGCTGTTTCCAGTGCCACAAGTTGCTTCCAGTGCTTCCACAAGTTGCTTCCAGTTGCTTCTAGTGCCACAAGTTTAACCATAAGTTAAACCATAAGTTGAACCCGCACCTGATAACACACGCGGTGAAATGTCAAAGACGTGTCTCAACACAATCTCAATTTATATTACTTTTACTTATTGTTTTCTCCGATCAACTATGATCACTTCCACTTAAATATATAAGTTTGTACATATGACAATGCACTTCTCAATGCTTTACTCTCCGATCTACTATGATCACTTCCACTTAAATATAAAAGTTTGTACATATGACAATTAACTTACCAATACTTTACTCTCCGATCTACTATGATCACTTCCACTTAAATAAATAACACTTACACTGAGATTTAAAAGAAAATTAAACATTATAGACATTTCGCAGAAAAGAACAGGTATAAAATTTTGTAATAATTAATAAGAGTTCTTTGTTATGGAGACAATATATTATCATATATATATTTGTGTTTTTTTTGGTGTCAGCCTACAAAGGTCATATACACTCGTGGGTTGGATACAATATATATGAATAAATATATTTATAGTGTAAATTGATTTTTTTTTTTTTAAGAATTGAATTAATGAATATTACATAAGTATATACCATGTAATCCCATTTGGCAGATTTGTTGTAAGATGTCTATGGAACAGGTATCGGTTTGAAGTTACACTGGAACAAAAAATAAATAAAAATAAATTCTATGAATGACCAGAAGTGCAGCTTGATTTGAAAGAAAGAATGACATCTCTTTACCAAAAGTAACTTTATTGTAGAGGTAAAGTTGTAGCGTCTCTTTTTACTTTCTCATATAAAGAGAAAGTATTGTGATGGCGCGAAAATTCGATTTTGAGATTTTGATGGATTTACACGTTTTGAGGTCCCCCGAGTCCAAAAAAGTGGTTTTTAAAAAATGTCTGTCCGTCGTCTGTCGTCTGTCGTCTGTCGTCTGTGCAGACGCCTGGAGCCTAAACTACTGGGCCGATTTTGACGATATTTGGCATACATGTTCAGAAAAATCATACCCCAAGGCGAAATCGAGAAATGAATTTTAGCTCTAAATTTGGGGGCGCTACCCCCCAAAAACTCTGAAAAAACCGGAAAAAAAATTATTTCTCGAAAACGGTTCCAACGATTTTGAATAAAAAATTCTGAAATGTAGTCCATTGGAATACGAATCCAACGATATAAGCCGTTTTCCCGGGAAAAATCTAGTTCCTGAGAAAATAGCTTAAAACGCGGACGGAGAGAGCCCGGGTTCGATTCCCCGCCCAGGAGAAGTTATTTTTATGATAAATTTTGATAAAATGTTCAATAATAATTAAATGTACATACGAAAACTAATATATGGAAAACACTGGGCTATGTAATTATGAACTCGTATATGAGAAAGTTTGTCTGAGTTGTCTCGGACCGATTTTTTCCTGACGTTTTGTAAAGTTTTTTTTTTTTTTTTAATTATTTTGTCACAACTACAATTTTATATTAGTAATAAGTGATTGAGTTATAATAAATCCCAACAAATACACTTATGTAAAATAATAAGCAAAGTTCGCATAAAAGTTGTGAGATCATTAGTTTAGCCAAGTCTCCCTCTCCGAGTAAGTTCTACTAAGTCAAATCAATCCAGATCAAGTAAATGATGATTATCTGCCCATCACAAACTTAAACATTATCATTTCCAAATAACTCTATTCGTTTATATAAAAACATTTTTCTTTATTTGGAAAAGAAAAGGTTTGTGTTTGTGAGGGGTAATCAATTATCAAGTGTACGTGTGCGGACGAACAAGAAGCCTCAATACTAAATAAAGCACAATCAAACTTGGTCAAAAGTGCCCTGAGTTTGCAAAGCTGGTTTTCCATTCTGATGGTACAGTTTTGCTTGACTTGGTAGGGGGCACTGCCGTGTTCCATGGCTTTTCCGGTATAATCCGCGTAACAAAGAGTTTGAAGTCCGCCGTTTCACTACCACTACTAAAAGCATCTTATCCTGATGATAACTCGAAGCAACAACAAATAATAATATTCAAGAGTATATTTTGTTTAAGTGGAAGCGATATGTCGAAAACCCATCGTGACGTGTATTTTACCGAAATCCCATATTATTCATTGCAAGACAACCCCGTAATATGGCAAAAGTAATAAAACAAGCTGCCGTAAATATGGCTTTTTCTCCGATGTCCAATAAACTTATAAATTACCTGAAGTGAAATGCACTTATAGACCCTCCGATGTCAAATTTACTAGTAGATTATCCTTCGATGTTAAATTTAACTATTAATTACGCTCCTGACTTAACCCTTTGACTGCGGCATAGAAGAGAGAAAAAATTCCTTCCGTGGAACGGATTTTTTTTTTGTTATATTTATGTTTTTACGGGCACAGACATTCAAGAAATTGCACCCGAATCGTTTCCTAATGTTTATTGTTGATAAACATTAAAAACAACTTTATCACGCACCATGTGTGTCATGCAGCCACAGGAAGGACAAAATATACCTGAAACGGACATGACGCACTATATGACGCACCGTGTGCGTCTGGCAAAAAATGTTTTGTTTTGTTTTTTAATTAATGTATTACTAGATATTTACCTTTTAAATTATTTTATTGACAATTTGTAAACTATAATATTGGATTTTTAGGTTGTACTCACGCTTACTAAGTGAAGTTTGCGAGGGTGGTTTGTAGCTAGTGCTTATTTTAATGTGGTCCTGCTTTCTTTGCTGGGGTTGCTTTCGTTGCAGGGGTTGCTTTCGTTGCTAGGGTTGCTTTCGTTGCTAGAGTAGCTTTCGTTATAGGTGCTGCTTTCGTTGCTGGGGTTGCTTTCGTTACTGGGATTGCTTTCGTTACTGGTGTTGCTTTCGTTACAGGGGTTGCTTTCGTTGCTAGGGTTGCTTTCGTTGCTGGGGTTGCTTTCGTTGCTGGGGTTTTTTTCGTTGCTGGGGTTGCTTTCGTAGCTGGGGTTGCTTTTGTGGCTGGTGTTGCTTTCGTTGCTGGGGTTGCTTTCGTTGCTGGTGTTGCTTTCGTGGCTGGGGTAGCTTTTGTGGCTGGGGGTGCTTTCGTGGCTGGGGTAGCTTTCGTGGCTGGGGTAGCTTTCGTGGCTGGGGTAGCTTTCGTGGCTGGGGTAGCTTTCGTGGCTGGGGTAGCTTTCGTTGCTGGTGTTGCTTTCGTGGCTGGGGTTGCTATCGTTGCTGGTGTTGCTTTCGTTGCTGGGGTTGCTTTTGTTGCTGGGGTTGCTTCAGTGGCTTGGGTTGCTGGTGTTGCTTCTGTTGCTTCTGTTGTTTGTGTTCCTTCGGTTGAGGCTGAAGTGCCAGTGGGAGGTGCTGAAGTGTCAGTAGGTGGTGCTAAAGTGTCAGTAGGTGGTGCTGCAGTGTCAGTAGGTGGTGCTGAAGTGAGAGTAGGTGGTGCAAAAGTGACAGTAGGTGGTGCAAAAGTGACAGTAGGTGGTGCTGAAGTGACAGTAGGTGGTGCAAAAGTGTCAGTGGGTGGTGCTGAAGTGTCAGTGGCTGGTGCTGAAGTGTCAGAGGGTGGTGCAAAAGTGTCAGTAGGTGGAGCTATAGTGTCAGTGGGTGCTACTGAAGTGTCAACGGGAGCAGCTGTAATTTGTGCTTGACCAATAAACCAGCACACTCCCAGTAAAACCACTATTAAAATGTGTGCTAATTTCATTATTTTAAAGGTCTTTTTAAAATTAAACGTCTATTAAAAGTCAAACCTCTAAATGAATTTAAACATATTTAATTTATCTATATATACAAAATCATATCATATTTCATTATTTTTGATAAAATAAAACTACATTAAACACGTATTAAAAAGTATTTAAAATTGAACAATTATTATGTGATAAATATTTTTTAATGATTTACATAAGAAAACCACATATTGCATTTGTGAACACTTATTGCGATTTCTTTCATATTTCCGTGCCGATTCAATTATTATTATCGATGTTAATTACACCAAACCATTATTAATGAATATAATGCAAGATAAAAATAGATAATACAGGGTGAAAAGTGTATTTTTGTTTACTTATATTATTTCCTGTAGTAACGTCATCGGTCTGACTAAGTCTTATTGTGAAATTGAATCGGAATGTATTTTTATTTGGCAGTGTTGCTTGATCAGTATTATACTATACAAATTTCACGACTCCTTATTCTACCATCCTAATCCTTTTGTACAGATCCTAATCTCACAGCATATTCCAGGTAACACTCCAAGATGTCTGAAGAAGCAAGCTCGGAAATATTTTAGTATCGTAAAATATAGGTATCTTCTGTTAACTATTTATACAATTATTATAACAGTCTATTATGATCATCTATTTCCAAACTTCTACAAGTATTATTAATTTACATATAATTTTATTGTAATATAATTTTATAATATGCTTGTTCAAATTATACTGACGTTTCTTATGGAGACATTATTATACCACCATAGATGCCAATATTTAATAAATTAACGGCTAAGGAAGTATGAAATGTACTACCAATTAGTGTAGCACATAGTTTCCTCGCATCCTAGCACGTATACTCGATTGATTTTATGCTTCTGCAAGCCATTATTGTCTAATTAATTTAATTGTTTCCCTCGTTTTCTTTTAATATTATATGTCAAAATTGTTTTGATATTTTACATGAATTAAAGCATCTATTTAGCAAAACTTAAAGATCGCAGACGGTTGAAATTAATCTGGTGCTACCTGCTGGCTACTTTGGACAAAGCATCCAAATTTCATAAAAATCAGATGAGTACTTTTGAAGATATTGATGTAAATAAATGTATATTTGTGCGCATGTAAAAGAGAAACAAATGGGCACAGAAAGTTATAACTTATATGGGATCAACAATGGGCTAATTGTGACTAATATGTTGGTTTGCAATAATTGAACGACAAACCGGCAGATCCACTGACAAACAGACACTGGAATAAAAACAAATGGGCGAAACCACTGAAACGATTTCTGTCTCGGAATTTCAGAAATAGGAGACCTAAACATTTTTCGTTCTTCAGGACGATCACAAAGCTTGCGTTCAAAAAAGTTTTAACTAGTAATGCGGTGCATAAAGAACTCGCGTAGATTGTGGTCTTATATCACCCATACTATGTTCTCATAATTGCTATAACAGCATCATTTTTTCGGTGAAAACCTAACATAATCTTATTCAACCTGAAAACAGGTTTAAAATTTTTTTACTTAAAACAGCATATCTCGGTCACATTTGTTGCAAAACTTTTGTAACAATAGTTACATATTCATTTGCTACTCATAAAGCCTTTTAAAACAATGAATGGCATATCATGCTGACTACAATCTTCCTCTTTAATCGTCACATTATTGGACCCAATCTTATATTTAAAATTGTCAAAAGAAAGCCGAGATGCTGTGAGCCGAATTTAATTTTGTATAAATTCATTTCTCAGGAGTAAAAACTGTTTTCCTTTCATCCGTACAAAATCCATATTTAATAAAGTTATTGCAGGCTCACCACGCTAACCTGTTTACCTACCTAATCTTTATTTAATAATATTGATGCAGGCTCGCTACGTTCGGCCATTTATACAGCATTACTATATAATCTTTATTTAATAAAATTATTGAGGGCTCGCTGCTCTCGCCTGGTTTTACAGCATTTGTACGTAATATTTATTTTATAATATTAATGCAGGCTCGCTACGCTCGCCTGTTTATACAGCATTGTAGTAAATATTTTATTTAATAAAATGATTGCAGGCTCACTACGCTCGCCTGTTGTAAAAGTATTTGTACATAATAATTATATAACTAAGTAAATGCAGGCTCGCCTTTTTATACAGTATTTGTACATAATATTTAGCCTTCAAAATACCTTTAAACAATTTATAAGATGTCATGCAGATAAACCTTCATTTTAATTTTCTTTATATAGGCCGCCATTTTGACATTATTATGAGTGAAATTTTAATAGTAAGATATTCCTTTTCTAGACTTCGAGAGCTTTAAATTGATGTATAACACATTATGCTGACTAAAACTTATTTAAGTCGTAGTAATATAGCATTGGTGGCCATCTTGAAAATTTGAATTGTGAAATTTTATAAGTTACATATTCTTTTCCTTCTCTTAATGGCCTTTAAAACGAGGTATAACACATTATGCTGACTAAAACTTTTTTTTTTAGTCGTCCACCATATTGGCCGCCATCTTAAAAAAATGTAGTGGGGAATTTCCAAAAACCATACAGTTCTCAAAAATGCCGGGATGCATGTATGTCCAAATTTCGTTGAAAATGATTAATTTTTACTTCAGTTATCGTTATACAAACAAACTTTTCAAATCCCAAGTCTCTGAAATTAAGAACACAACGCTCATTCAAAAGTCGGGGAAAAATATTGCAGGAGTACTCTTCAATGTATATATATATATATATATATATATATATATATATATATATATATATATATATATATATCTATATATATATATATATATATATATATATATATATATATATATATATATATATATATATATATATAACTACGCATCCTGTAGAAATGGGTACAAGATTTATGACAATGAAGAAGTGTTTTTTTAATTAGATTTATATATTTATTCATAGTAACAATTTATATTAACATTTATTTCACTATAATTCAGCCATTTGGCTGAACAATACAATAAAATTATTTTACAATGCAATTTGACAAGCGTATGAACCTAATAATAATCCCTCTTGGCAACTAGTTATTAAGAGGCCACTGCAACATGTATCGGTTTTAGGATCACACTGTAACAAAAACAAAAAATTCTATAGATGAGCAGAATTGTGCCATTTCATTTATAATAAACAGAGACATCTCTAAAACTAAATTCTACAGATGAGCAGAATTGTGTCATTTCATTTATAATAAAGAGAGACGTCTCTCTAAAATTAAATTCTACAGATGAGCAGAATTGTGTCATTTCACTTGGAATAAAGAGAGACGTCTCTCTAAAATTAAATTCTACAGATGAGCAGAATTGTGTCATTTCATTTGGAATAAAGAGAGACGTCTCTCTAAAATTAAATTCTACAGATGAGCAGAATTGTGTCATTTCATTTGGAATAAAGAGAGACGTCTCTCTAAAATTAAATTCTACAGATGAGCAGAATTGTGTCATTTCATTTGGAATAAAGAGAGACATCTCTCTAAAATTAAATTCTAGAGATGGGCACAATTGTGTCATTTGATTTTGAATAAAGAGAGACATCTCTCTAAAATTAAATTCTATAGCATTCGAAATAAAGTACATTCATAAAAAACTTGGTCATAACTGTCGCATATAACCTTTGTGTTTGAGCGAAACTATCTTAAAACTGAATGTCTCCCATTATTTCAAATTAAGAGACACTGCTGCTCAACTACAAATTTATTTTTAGAGACATGTCTCTCTTTATTCCAAACCAAGTGACACTGCGAACAGTAGTGTCGCTTGATTTGGAATAAAGAGAGACATTTTATCAACAGAAGTTTGTCAGGAATGTACTTTGTTTAGAATTAAAAACTATTCGATTACAAAGTCAGCTACCAATTAATTTGGTTAAAACCTAATTTATTCATTTAAAATATTTTACTAAAGTCCTAGAATTTTACTTTTAATTAAATTAATTTATAATGAGCTCACCCTTTGTAAAAGAAGCTTGCAAGGTTTATATTCAGACGTTGCTGGTGGTGCTGCTTCCGTTGCTGGTGGTGCTTCAGTTGCTGGTTTTGCTTCCGTTGCTGGTGGTGCTTCCGTTGCTGGATTTTCTTCCGTTGCTGGTGGTGCTTCCGTTGCTGGTGGTGCTTCCGTTGCTGGTGGTGCTTCCGTTGCTGGTGGTGCTTCCGTTGCTGGTTTTGCTGGTGTTGCTGCAGTTTCTGGTTTTGCTGCCGTTGCTGGTGTTGCTGCCGTTGCTGGTGTTGCTTGTGCTGCTGGTGTTGCTTGTACTGCTGGTGTTCCTTGTACTGCTGGTGTTCCTTGTGCTGCTGGTGTTCCTTGTGCTGCTGGTGTTCCTTGTGCTGCTGGTGTTACTATAGGTGGTGCATTAGAAGCAGAGGGAGATGTAGTTGGGGCTTGACCATTAACCCAGCACACTCCCACTAAAGCCAGAACTAAAATTTGTGCTAATTTCATTATTTTATCGTTAAAGGTATCTCAGTAGTTAAACTCCTTTGTACAGCGAACCTCTAAATGAATTTAAACATAATTAATTTTATCTATTTATAATAGAAATCATATCATTATTAAGTTTTTTCTTTATTATTGATAAAATATATATATAAAAAAAAACACCCTAACAATTTATTATTTCGTAATAAATTTTTTTTTTATGATTCGCATAAGAAAGTCACAAATTGCTTTTGTAAACAGTATACGTATTGCGTTGTGTCAATGTTTCGTCGATTCTATAATTATTATCGATGTTAATTACAAAATAAAACCATTAAGCATGCATGTAATAATAGATAATACAGGGTAAAAAGTAATAGTATTATAAATTAGAAAATTATTTTGTTAACTTACATTACCTGTAGTCCAGTCAACTACAGGTAATGATTTGATCATTAAACTGAATCCGAAAGATTTTTGTTTCAACCCATCGTTGTGTTATTGACTTTGTTACGAGAGTCCTATCTACTCGTCAGGAAACTGTCTCATGATTAAAGCAAATCTATGATCTATATTTATAATCCATTAATTTATTTTCTTTTCCAAACATCCTCCTTCTCCGAATGAAGGATTTTTTTTTGGAATAAAAGTCCGATGATGTGTGTGGTTAAAAAATTTTGTTTAATTCAAAGCTTTCGCCTAGGGAGCCTAAGCTTCATCAGTGATATACAAAAGAAAGTGAAATAGGAATGAGGATCACAATTGTTTCACATATTATAATTCTCTGTAAATTGCCTTTGTTCATTACTGTCTACAAGTCCAAAAACAAAACATACTTTCATCCTCCTTCTTCTTTAAAATAATATTTTCCGACAATACAACAATGAATTTTGTTTTATCCGACCCAAACTTGACTTAATAAACCACAGTAAACTTAGGGAGAGAAACACGATACACATATCTTCAAAAAAAGAAGGAAGAAAGAATAATAATAATAATAATAATAATAAAAAAAAAATAAAAAAATAAAAAAATAAAAATATATATATATATATATTTGTGGGTTCATATATTAATATGAACAATATTAATGAAAATAATAAATAATAAGTGTCTAATATTATTACTATTATTTAATTTCTTTTTATAATTTATTTTATTAAGCACATAAATATAAAATTTCAAGATAAAAAGAACTTTTTATATACTACGTTTTTAAATTTTCTGTTGAATCGTATGTAATGTTGATAATATAACTGTTATTGTTATATAATATACTAGCCGAATTGGCACGCTTCGCGTGCCTTATTCGTCTAGAAGTTGGCGCTAGGTGTAAAAAATAATTAAAACAATATAAGTAATATATCCTTTTTATTAAATAATTTTGTATTTTAGTGCAATTAGTTTATATTATTTTTTATTGCTTATTTTTAAACATTTTATCTCAATTAAATATATGACCTGCTTTTTTTTATATAAAATATATTTTTCATTATAAATGAATTTAACCATAAGTTTTTATATTTCCTACATATTTACTTGGCACTAACTATGTGGATAATGTATTTTGTTTAACAGTGTAATTTTTTTTTATTTAATAATATTATTGCATCAGAAATGAAATCTTAACTCATAAAACTGTTGTTGGTAAAAGTTTTGTATGTCTTAGTTTGTTAGTTCACCGCTAGAATGCGTTTGAAGTTTAGTTTCTAAATGAAGTTCCTTAGGGCATGGCACCAACAATATTTTAATGCTTTTAGTAATTTTTCAGCAGAATTTAATTAGTTTTCAGCAAATTTGCTTCATGGAAAGTCTGTTCGGAAAAAATCCGCAAGTTATTTTATTTGTTTTGTCATATCCCAAATATTTACAATCCTTCGTTTTGACAGATTTCAAATTTAAGATTTTTTATTAAGAGGTAAACAGTGAATGACAGCGAAAAAGAATAAGTAAACCAATTAAACAAAGAAGATAAATTATTGAATATGAAGATAAATTAATTGAATTAAAAAACGTAGTATATATAAAGTTCTTTTTATCTTGTAATTTTATACATATATCTATATTTGATTAATTTATATTTTTATTTTTCTATACACTTTATTCTTTTATTGCCGCGCCGTATCAAAAACTGTCAAAATGTGTCAAAAATAAACAAAACAATGCACCCACCCACAAAGACAAACCCAAGCCTTTCTCAAAGTCTTCTCTCATTGGTTGGTCATATTATGTCAAATTAAACACCAGAAAACTGATGTAGAAAGCTTGTCGCCAAGAGTAACGGCTACAATTAGACTAACTCAACCAACAATTCACGGACCTAAAAAAAAAATCAAAACAAATCAAATGCGCAGCAGTCTATCGAATAAAAAATCCTTACTCTGCTGAGCAGCAGCAGTGGTTTATTCATTCATCGAATATTATCAAAATTGGTATTGTTGTAAAGGTCTCGATAAGAGCAGTAAAAAATTATTAATTAGTTTTCCATTTAAATTATAATCTAAAAAACCAATTCGGAAAAACAGATAAATTAACGGTTTTTTATGCTCTACACCCCTTAAAATGTAAAATTTTGAAAAAGTGTACATAACAACAATGAAAGTACTTTTCAAGCACTGTAAAATTATATATAATATGATATATTTCGAGCATTTCGATCATTGTACCCATGTACCTCACATAGGTACCAACATTATATTAAAACAAATTAAATTCACTGAATGGTATAAAGCTTACTAAATAAAATCATTACTAATAACACATTGTTTCACAACATAAAATCTCAAGTTAAAATAACACATTAGGTACCGTATGTACCAAAAGTACACATGTGTACAAATATGTTCAAGTATTAATTTTTTTCCGAGTTCCTAATATTAAATAAGGCATGCATACAAATTTTAAATCAAATCGAATCAATATTTCTCATATTTTTAATTTTTTATTAATTTCCCTATTTTTGGGCCCAGATTTTGAGCCGGATAATTTGGGCAAAAAAAGTTGTCGACAACCCCATACAAACTATACGTTTTTTTAAAGCCCCCGTCGAGTAGATTACGAATATGACGTCAGTTTACCATTTACCACTTTTAAAGCCCAAAAAATGGCCAATCGAAAACCCCAAAAATTGCCAAATATGAACTTCGAGTGGCTTTTTCTCGGAAACTAAGAGTCTTGGAAAAAAATAGTCCAAGAGCACTTTCGTCTTGTATTTTTCATTTTTATAAGCGTGACAAATTTCATGAAGATAGTACAAACTTTATTTTTTACCAAAAAATCGTCAAGCCACACCCCTGTGATTTTTTTACCCGAAAAAGTCAAAATGAAGATAACAAAATAAATGAGGTATATTCGTAAACGTCTCGAAAAGGAGAGTAAAAAATAATAACAATGTTTTAAATTTCAACCAAAACCTAAGGAACCATTGTCAAAAAACAGCTATATAAGGACTTTTTTCAATTTTACCCCCCTAAAAAGTAAAAATATCACAAAACACTACATAACTACATTAAAAGGCCTATTCAAGAGTTTTTCAACGATATACATGAAAGTAGGTTCTGTGTTTAAAAGCATATTTGTACCCGTGTACCCATAGGTACCAAAAATATATTTAAAAATCAAACCATGTATAAGATCATTATTTAGGCTAATGAATTCTAATAAATGTAAAAATAAAATTTAAAAAAATTATTTCACCTTCTTAACCTGAACCAAAAGTACAAATCGGTACAAATGTACCCGTACAAAAAATTTTAAAAATAAATAAATACCACAACATTAAAGTATTAATCAAGGCCTTTAAAACGATATACGACACATAAAAATATACACGTGTTTTAAAAATCCAATATGGCGGCTATATATCGAAATCAAAACACCCGCACTTTTCTAGTATTGGTACACTCTACCTATGTACCAAATTTCAAATCTCTAGGTCAATGGGAAGTAGGAGAATTACTGATGAAAAAATCCAAGATGGCGGCTATAATTCAAAATGGCGGCTATATATCGAAATCAAAATGGCCGCACTTTCCTATTTATGGTACACTCTACCTATGTACCAAATTTCATATCTCTAGGTCAATGGGAAGTAGGAGAATTACTGATGAAAAAATCCAAGATGGCGGCTATAATTTAATATGGCGGACACATATCGAAATCAAAATGGCCGCACTTTCCTATTTATGTTACACTCTATCTATGTACCAAATTTCAAATCTCTAGGTCAATGGGAAGTAGGAGAATTTTTGATGATCAGTCACTGTCACTCTTAGTTTTATATATATAGATAATAGTGAAAAAAAAAAAATAGTTCCGAATTTATTTACTTCACATAAATGACAACCATCTAGAGAGCTGATCTTAAACCTATAAAAGGACAATTCTTTGTACAACGGATCTCCCCAACACCAAACCTAAACCGTGCCATCGATATATTTGAAATAATATAAATAATATAATTGATAAATAATATAATCGATATTTCCTGTTTTGATGTCATTCAATGTTTATCTATCACAAATTTGAGACCCGTCAAAATGAAGATTGCAAATACTATGGGATATGTCAAAACAAATAAAATAATTAGCGGATTTTTTCCGAACTTACTTCCCGTACAGGAAGATTTGCTGAAAACCAATTAAATTCTGCTGAAAGATGGCTAAAAGTATTAAAAAAATGCATTGTCATCGTGTTCTGAGCTATGCTAAAAGTTTCAAATGTCTAGCTATTTGGGAAGTTAGTTAAAAATCGATTGCTAGATTTGTACCGGACAAACAAACAAACAAACAAGATAGCAAGCTAATAAAAACGTAGTAAAATATTGAAAAATGTACTACTGTGTAGTCTGATAAAGTGTACTTGTTTACTAAATCCTCTTTATCATTTATATAATTTTTCCTTCTGTTGTATCGATTGACTAATTAACCTTAAATTTATTTTCATAATGAAATGATGTGATTTTAATTCCACTTATTTATAATTTACTAATTAAGTTTGTATTATTGTAAATTTGCTTATTTATTTTATGCATATGTGTATTTATGTATGTATGTGTATTTGTATAGTGTGTGTATGTATGTGTGTATATATACGTTGTTTTATTTCCTTTTATTATTATAATTGTACTAGCTGGGTACCCGTGCTTCGCTACGGAGTGTTATTATAATTAGATAAGTTTATAAACAACCATAATGAAACATATAAATTATTTTACTATGCAAGAATATCTAGATTCAATCTCTCCCACCTATTTCTATACCCCCTCTTCTTTGATAAGCTAATTTTCAAATATCCTAAATTCCCCCCCCCCCCCCCCTAAATTAAAATATGACTAAACTGTACATAAAAACTATTACTGTACTCTTAAAGAGCTTTTGCATCATGAAGGGTATTCATTACATTAACCCCGTATTCATTATTGTACCATACCCCTGTGTACCAAATTTAAATTTCGAAAATTCATGTAGGCTATCATTTTCCCCTTGCGTTGAAGGTCAAATGGGCAGATTTTTATCGACATCGAACTAAAACTGTAGATTTGTATAAAAAAAACATACACACACATACGTTGATGTTTATATATATAGCTATAAATTTCCATTTTACCCCCTCCTAAATAAAATTATACTTAACAACAATTACTTTTCTGTTAAACTGCTTTTCAACGACATGCACCATATGAAGAGAATCCATTACTTGGACATTTTTACACCGTACCCCTTGGTACCAAAATTTAAATTACGTAAATTCATGTAGACAGGGACCTCCCACTTGCTTTGAAGGGAAAGTGAGTAAATATTCATCAAATTGGGATAAAACTGTAGATTTGTATAAAAGACACCCTCATACAGACTCTCTTCTTTTTATATAAGATATAGCTATATTTTTCCATTTTACCCCCTCCTAAATTAAAATACATATGACAAAACTGTATATAACAACAATTAATGTAATCTTAAAGAGCTTTTCAACGATATGCATCATAAAGGGAATTCAGTCTTTTGACCCCGTATTCATTATTGTACCCTGTTCCCTGTGTACCAAAATTTAAATTTCGAAAATTCATGTAGACAGTGATTTTTTCTCCCTTTGAAGGTCAAGTGTGCATTTTTTGATCGAGATCGGACTAAAACTGTGGATTTTTATAAAGAACATACACACATATGTTGACTTTTAGATATATTTTTCCATTTACCCCCTAAATGCACGTAAAAACAATTACTGTACTCTTAAAGAGCTTTTCAACAGTATGCATCATGAAGGGTTTTCAATATTTTTACATTTGTACCCCGTACCTCTGTGTAACAAAAGTTAAATTTCGAACATTCATGTAGACAGAGATCTTCCCCTTGCTTTGAAGGACAAGTGCGCAAATTTTCATTGAGATCGAATTAAAACTGTTGATTTGTATAAAGAACACAAACACACTCACACATACGTTGACTTTTATGGATATAGATATAAATTTCCATTTTACCCCCCTCCTAAATGAAAATATGACAAAATCGTACTTAACAACAATTAATGTACTCTTAAAGAGCTTTTCAACGATATGCATCATAAAGGGTATTCATTACTTTGACATTTGTACCCCGTACCTCTGTGTACCAAAATTTTAATATCGGAAAATCATGTAGGCAGTGACCTTCACCTTGTTTAGAAGAAAAAGAATGTAAATATTCATCAAATTGGGATAAAACTGTAGATTTGTATAAAAGATTCTCTCATATAGATACTCTTCTTTTTATATATAAATATAGTTATATTTTCCATTTTACCCCCCTCCTAAATGAATATATGACAAAACTACACACAACAACAATTACTGTACTCTTAAAGAGCTTTTCAACGATATGCATCACGAAGGGTATTCATTACTTTGACCCCGTATTCATTACTTGTACCCCGTACCCCTGTGTACCATAATTTAAATTTCTAAAATTCATGTAGACCTTGATTTTCTCCTTGCTTTGAAGGTCAAGTGTGCAAATTTTCATCGAGATTGGACTAAAACTGTAGATTTGTATAAAGAACAAATAAGATATAGCTATATTTTTCCATTTTACCCCCCTCCTAAATGAAAATATGATAAAAGTGTAAATAACAACAATTTGTGTACTCTTAAAGAGCTTTTCAACGATATGCATCACGAAGGGTATTCATTACTTTGACCCCGTATTCATTACTTGTACCCCGTACCCCTGTGTACCAAAATTTAAATTTCGAAAATTCATGTAGACCTTGATTTTTTCCTTGCTTTGAAGGTCAAGTGTGCAAATTTTTATCAAAATCGGGCTAAAACTGTAGATTTGTATAAAGAACAAACACACACACACACACACACACACATACGTTGACTTTTATATATATAGATTACGTCAATAAAATTTTCCTGTATGTAAAAGGATGCGAGAAAGCTATGTGCCACATCAACTGGCAAATTATTTTTTTTTCTCTTTATTTACACACTACACAGTGCACACTATATAGTGCGGCCTACGGACCCTCGCTGTGTGCTGACTAAGCACACACTTGACCTGTTTATTATTAACTTCACTTTTGTTGGTGCCTGACTATTAAAAATTGTCTCGTCACGTAAAATTATATTGGTTTATTTATCAAAGCAGATATCGGCTTTTATAAAGATATAATCAGTGCCTATAAAACAAACAATAAGCGTTAAAACTTATTAAAATATAAACAAATCGAAATAAAATCGGTAGGCTATTTTAATAGTATGTATTTATTTACTGTAGCACCCCACTTCTAAATAATTTTAAAAAATTGTCTGCCCTACTTAGCCCTAGAACGACACACTGGGTTCCCACAGACCCCATGCAATAATTGAGTGGTTTTTGTATTTCTCTAAACCTAGACTTCCCTTCTAATTTACCTTTGAACCTTTCTCTGTATATACTGATCAAGATGGTAGAATAGGTGTAAACAGTCATATAATAATAATTTACATTCCTAGGGTTGCTTATTGCAGATAAGAAGTAATGGGGCAGGTTGTTACAGTGTTACAACTTACCCCGTAACAACCAGCCCTGTGCCCTGTACTGCCATTTTGGACACAATCGAGTAATGCGTCTACCCATATAAGTTTAAAAAATCTAATAAACTGTGATAATTAAGCTTAATGAACATTGTTTTCAATATACTATTTACTAAAGCTACTTTAAAACAAATTAACACTACTGAACAAATTTTATAGGACCGACTTTTTTTTACTTTTAAGGGTTTAAACCTAAATCAGTACATATCTGTAGAATGAAGGGACCTATCGGAAGAACTAAGGTTTCTTGTCCTTGACAGACTGTGATGCATTGTAGACCTCTCTACCTCAGTTCAAATTAGCTTGTAACAACCTACCCCATGTAACAACCAGTCCCGGTCTCCCCCTACTGTCAAAAAGCATGTGTAAGCCACTGGAAGTGCCACCTGCTTATCATATAACTTCTTAACTCGTCTTCTAGTCAGGGTCCCTCACAATCTTCAATCTTTAACATTTAACTCGTTAAACAAAGATCATGACTCTTCCCCCCCCCCCCCCCCCCTATAATATTATTTTATACTTTTGTGGCTTTAACATAATTAATTCTTTACCTCACTTATAGCTTGTCAGTGGTCGTTGTTGTTGAATTCTTAACTTTTACCGCCAATTTAATCAAATTTCTTCCTTTAATGTATTGATTTATGGGCTAAAACGAACTCACATGTATCTCTGCTAATTATCAGAGCAATTGCTGTTTTTGAAGAATGTCAAATATAAATAAGTTGATTTAAAAAAAGATATATTTTGAATACAAGCTATTATTCGTATTCTTCTCCCCAAACCCTTTCATTTGAAACCCATATCATGGGCGTGCTAACAAAAAACTAGTCCGCCATCTTGGCTGCCCACCATATTGGATTTAGAATAACGTCACTTAGGTAACCGCATACATTGTCATCCAAACTAAACGTGTATGCAAAATTTCAGTTCAATAGGTTGAGGATAACTGCTTTCAAATTCAGTTCCCGAACATACATACATACATTACAAGTTAAAAATAAAAGCTTGTAAAAAAAAGAAGAGAAAAGAAGATTTTTTCCCTGTGAGACATAAATCAGTCGAAAATAGTTTTGTGCAACTTTCTGTTGAGTTGACCCTTGAGATAGAGCGTAGAGTGGATACATAAACACGGAATCAAGAGGGTCTAGGAGGTGCTAGAGGTAGCCAAGGTCAGCGGAACAGGCTTCAAACCGAGTTTGCTCTACCCTATAGAAAAATATTTGCCTTTTAAAATTAAACCGAAATAACCTCTCTTACCTGTCACTGGTGTAAAAAATGTATCACATTTTTTTTTTTCTAACACTAATATCTTTTAAAAGCTAATGACTGGTTATTATCTTAGTATTGTTACCGGAAATACATAATTTATGCAAGTTTCAGCAATATTGGTTGTCAGGAAGAGTTTGAGAATTAAGGTTAGAAGATTTTTCTTGGACAATTATAAGAAGCTAATTAAAGCTTGTCAAAATAGTTATTTTTGATATAAATTTATATATTTATCTCAGTATATAAGTAAATTAATATATATATTAATCGTATATATTATCGTTGAACACATTGCTTCCGTTACCTTCGGTAAGCTCGGAAGGAATATATATATATATATATATATATATATATATATATATTCCTTCCGAGCTTACCGAAGGTAACGGAAGCAATGTGTTCAACGAAAAACTTTTATGTCTCCGATTATAAAAATTCCAAGACAGAAATCCGTTTCAGACATCAGGGAACCTTTTTGGTCTCGTGTCGGTCTGAATTCCGCGAATTATGAAACATGTGACGATAACTTGAGTAAATGTCGACCGATTTTAATGAAATTTGGTAGACATGTTCATTTTACCAATACCCAAAAAGAGTTCGTTGGACAACGTTATCAGTCCAAGCGTTCACGAGAAACGCCTGCGTAAACGTGAACTTCAAATTTAAAATTGGAATTTTAGGTCAGGAAAAAAATCTAACTTCATCTATTCAATGAGACAAACATTTTTTTAATACAATTTTTTAGTCAAACCAACAGCGACACCTCTATGAATTGTTAAAGATCGCTAAAACTATTAATAGTTTTTACACAAAAAACAATATATCAATAAAGTAATATAACAATATATAATAAAGTAAAATTTGGTAGACATGTTCGTTTTACCAATGCGCAAGGCGAGTTCGTTGGACAACGTTATCTGCCCAAGCGCTCGCGCGCGACGCTCGCGAATCGTAAACTTAAAATTTAAAATTGGAATTTTAGGTAAAAGGAGGAAAAATAATTAACTTTATCAATTCAATGAGACAAACACTTTTTTCAAATACAATTTCTTGGTAAAACCAACAGCGACACCGCTATGAAGTGTTAAATGTCGCTAACTATTAATAGTATTTATTATGGAGAGAACGTGGGGAGGGAGATAGACGAGGAAAAATGGAGGTGGCTTATTTTCCTCACCTGTCTATTTAACCTACCTCTTCAA
Source organism: Gerris lacustris (assembly GCA_951217055.1). Taxonomy (NCBI): domain Eukaryota; kingdom Metazoa; phylum Arthropoda; class Insecta; order Hemiptera; family Gerridae; genus Gerris; species Gerris lacustris. Next base: position 7,543,556 of record OX578286.1, on the reverse strand, counting down.
TAGCACATAGAGCCTAGGGACCTTGAGACCAGGCGACCAGGCTTCATTTGGTATCTGTGTGCCGTGGTTGGCCAAGTCAGAGGGAAAATTGTGTAGGTCCCGAAATCTAGCGGTGAATGTAAGAACTATTTATATTTTTTTTTTGGGCTTGTTTCAGACCCCCCCCCCCCCCCCCGTCTTTATCAACATTTTGTTTATGATCGACTTTATTTTTCTTTCAGTATAGTTATTTTAATTTTTCTTTGGGGAAAACACCGGCGTTTTTCCGATTTAAAGTTTAGTTAATTTTAATAATTCTCATAAGTTAGGTTGTTTTGAACATCTGTTTCCGGCAACCCTGGCAACGGTTTTAGATGGAGAAGGTTACCTTAGCGACCCGTATAGTTTGTTTACATCTCCAAGGAGATCATCATCCTCGGTGCTACAGCTCTCGAAGAGCCTGGGCCTGCAGCACTTCGCTTCTCCAGATTTCCCACTGCTGCGCAACAGCCCTCCATCTCCTAACCCCTATCGTCCTTAGATCATCCTCCACCTCATCGAGCCATATCAGCCTAGGCGTCCTCTAAGCCATCTTCCGCCACCTCAGCCTATTTTTCTTGATTTCAGCCACCGGGTCCGGTTTGCCGTAAAGGATACGTAGCTCTTCATTCCACCGAATTCTCCGTCTTCCATCCTCGTTCACTGGGCCGAAAATCCTTCTCAATAATTTTCTCTCCCAACGCCATAAGAGGTTTTCATCAGAGTTCGTAAGAGACCATGTCTCCGATCCGTACTGTAACAGTACAACAGGTCTGATGACGGTAATATATACTTTAATCTTTAAGTTTCGACTTAAGAGTCTACTTCTTAGAAGTTTCGTTAAGGAGAAGTAACACCTGTTTCCTGCGGCCAGCCTCGCTTTTACCTCCTCTGATACACTGTTATCATCAGTGATTTGGGATCCTAAATATTTAACAGGTATCTGTATGTAACAGAAAAGGTATCTCTATCTCCAAGGAGATACAGATACCTCTTCTTTCGTTTTCGTTTTTTTGAAGCTAGATTCGTTTTTTTGATCTTGTGGTGAAACCAAGTTTGCCGTTTGTGATGTTAGGAAGATGGAAGCTGTGGCTGTTTCCAATTTTAATTTAATTCAATCTTAAATAACTCTTCTTTTATTCCTCCAGCCAACTTATGTTGGCGTTGTGTAACTTTATGTTAATTTTTGGTTATATGCGGTATAGTTTCTATTTCTTAACATTATCATTCCGTTCGTTCCGTCAATCTATACTTCTTTGTCATTCGTTATTTCAGTTCGAGATCGGGGCCCAGTCCCGACATGAAATCTCCTTTTCGAGTTTGAACTTATCGACATGTGAGCAGGTTATTTCAAGATTCCCGAAGACAAGACAGCTTCGAACATCCGCTGAAGCCGGGAGAAGACTTCCACAAGGACCGATAAGTTGAACCCGTTTCGTTAAAGTTCAATAAAATTTATGTAGGTTAGGTTATGGAATGGAATACAGATTTCGCCTAAAGTGGTAAATCTCCATTTCCGACATATTTAAGTAAACATTTTGTTAGATTCGAATCCACTATTCTGAGCTTGCCGTAGATTTTGCGACACTCAATTAAGCATTTGTATTGAAAGATATCAGTTTGTTATTTCAGTATCGACATATAAAATTTCTGTTTGTTTGTTGTCAGATAAGTCTGACTGGCGTCCAATAATTACAATTACTACTATTTTGTATTATACAAAATTTTCTCTTTAGAAACTTTATCTAAATTCGTTATTCCGGTAAAAACTTTATTCTTAAATCTTTAGGTGATGTTTTCAGTTCTATAAAGAACAAGGTAAATAATTTATTTGGCCATTTATGTATGACTAAATTGTATAGGTTATATCTCGTTTTTTTTGACAAGTAGAAGGCATTTGACCAAGCTTAATCTTGCATTTTATTTATTTATGTTTAGTATAGAACTGAGTGTCACATCTGTACACTCTTGTATTCACTTCAGTGCACACGTTATCGAACTTCTCTCAAACTATAAACCTACTCTTACTCCTACCGACTTTTGCTTACGAACACTTTGAATTTTGCCACTGCTCTTTCCTTTCCGTATATTTATTTTACATACCCTCATCAACTTTATTTAAAATAATGCTATAACATAACTAAAGTAATATACCAATTATATTAATATAACAATAAAGTACATGATAGGATGCGAGGAAGCTATGTGCCACACTAATTGGCAGTCTATTTTTTATTTATTTATTATTATTATTTTTTTTTTTTACAAAAAATCATTCATTAGGCTGAATAATACAATTAATAAGTATTAAAGTCCAATTCCACACGTGTATACACCAGTTAATAATCCCTGAAGGCAATCAATTATAATGAGGCCACTGCAACAAGTATCGGTTTTAGGATTACACTGTAACAAAAAAAAAAAAAAAAAAATGTGTAGATGAGCAATACTGTCACTTGAATTGGAATAAGAGAAATGAAAATTTATTGCATCATATATTGTATGTATAAATTTATTGCATCATAATATTGTATGTACAAATTTATTGTATTAAGGGTTTCCCTTGAATTAAGGATCAGCTATTTTTCTTTTGAAGATAAGTAAGTATAATTTTTGACATTTTCATGTCTTGGCTATGGCACATAAATTCGAAAAGCTTTACTAAAAACCGACACCAAAAAGTTTTACATGTGTAACAGGGAGTTATTAAAATGGATATTATATTTTAGCTTTGGGGGACAGAATAAATTACCGTCACGTAATAAACGATATGAAAAATGTGATGCTTTAAAATATCTTACCAGGAATTTAGGACTTAACAGGAGGTCGATAAGTTTTCAGTTATAGTACAATATTTTGACGATAGTTGTGATGAAGTTTCAGTAGAAGATATGCATAATGCGACGTTTTAAATATGATGCCAGTAAGTTCGAATTTTATAGAAGGTAGTTTTATTATCACTTTTATTCATTGTAGTACTATATTTCGCCGATAGAAGTTCTAAATATTTAAAATAAAATGACATGAGAGCTCCTAGCGGACCAAATGGTAATCAAAATGGATTAATGTTTGATAATTTGACAGCTTAAGATCCATCTACTATATCAATTAGACTAAAAGGTATTCTGATTTTCTCCACTCTATGAAAAAACATTGAAATGTCGTTATGTCAATTCAATGCCCAAAAACATCCATGATTCAAATTTTTTTAACCTCGAAATAGTGAACATTAATATTTTTTTTAACTTGATTTTTCGAAGATTGTGGCTTCACTAAACCAGATGAATCAGACAAGGATATATATTTTTGAAAAATAAAAATAAATAAATAAGTTTAATGTCGCGGGGCACCCGTTTGGAACAAAGTTCTTTACGCTTTTCATTAGATAAAAATTAGAAAATCACACTGCTAAGTATACAATGCTAACTACTACATGGCGAAGTTAGATAAGAGACAAGTATGAAAATTTAAAATTAACTAAATATTAATATTTAGCGGAGATAAGGCAAAATGAAAAAAAAAGAGCAATTTATCTACGATTGATACAAAATATAAACATTTTATCTCTGTTTAGATAGTGAATAAAGTGATGCCTTTCGTAGTTATATTCATTACGCTTGCGCGTTTCACAATTCTTCACCATATCGCACGATTTTCGTGCTGTTTGTTTAATTAAAGTAACTGTTTTTTGCTGTATTTATTATTAAAATCAAGAGAGAGATACGAACTTACATATAGCAAGTATAATTTTTTCTGTATTTATTATTTAAAACTAACAATCGTAGATAAAGTACGGTACGCAACTCTTGCGAAAACTGCAATTTACTACTTTCCGCACTAGACGCGTAATGTACTATTATCTACGATTGATACAAAATATAAACATTGTATCTCTGTTTAGATGCGTAGAAAGAGATTCTTTACGTACTTGTATTCATTGCGCAGGCGCGTTTAATAATTTCTCTTTTTCCGCCCTAGTGCAGTAAAAAGAATAATTCTTCACCTTAACGCACGATTAGCGAGTTTCTTTATATTTAACAAAACTAATTTGTTGTTTGTTTAATTAAAGTAACTGTTTATATCGAGTTTTCAGTGAAAAACAATGAGTGATTTAAGTATTTATGACGAAAATAAGGAGAATAATAAGCCTCCCGAAATAATTAATTCTGCACAAAACACGACTAATGAATTAATGTCATCTTTATCATACGAACTTACATACAGGGAGTTTATTAATTTTATCTACTATACTACTATTGATACGAAATATAAACATTATATCTCTGTTTAGATGCGTAGAAAGTGATTATTTACGTACTTGTATTCATTGCGCATGCGCGTCTCATAGTTCTGAACAATTCCTCTTCTTTACCACCCTAGGGCGGTAAAGAAGAGGAATTTTTCAGCTTTACGCACGAATAGCGAGTTTGTTTACATTTAACAAAACTAAGTTGCTATTCTTTTATTAAAGTAACTCTTTATATCGAGTTTTTAGTGAAAAACAATGAATGAATCAAGTGGCTTTGACGAAAATGTAGAGAATAATACTCCTCCAGAAATAATTAATTCGGCAAAAAATACAACTCAAGATTAATGCCATCTTTATCAAGAGAAGAGATACGAACTTACATACAGCAAGTTTATTTTTTTCTGTATTTATTATTTAAATCTAACAATCGTAGATAAAGTACGGTACGCATCTCGTGCGAAAACGGCATTTTGCATTGCTCGTGTGGTTTTACTACCCGAGCGACAGCGAGGGAGTTTTTTTTTAAACTCCACACTTGCATGCAAAATGCTACTTTCCGCACTCGACACGTAATGTACTATTTGCTTCCGAGCTTACCGAAGGTAACGGAAGCATTGTGTTCACTTTTGAGAACGAAAAACTTTTATGCCTCCGATTTTAAAAATTCCAAGACAGAAATCCGTTTCAGACATCAGGGAACATTTTTGGTCTCGTGTCTGTCTGTCTGTCGGTCTGTGTGTCCGTTAATTATAAAAACGTGAACTTTCTTTTTAACGTAAACGTGAACTTCAAATTTAAAATTGGAATTTTAGGTCGGGGAAAAAATTTAATTTTATTTAAATTTATTCCAGGAGACATTTTTTTCAAATACAATTTTTTAATAGAACCAACAGCGACACCGCTATGAAGTGTTAAAGATCGCTAAAACAATTAATAATTTTTACTCAATTAACAATATAACAATAAAGTAATATAAAAATCATTTTAATGTTAATATAACAATAAACTATATGATAGGATGCGAGGAAGCTATGTGCCACACTAATTGGCAATCTATTTCTTTTGTATTTATTATTAAAATCCAATAATTGTATATAAAGTACGGTACGCAACTCGTGCGAAAACGGCATAATGCTTTGCTCGTGTGGTTTTACTACCCTCGCTATCGCTCGGGTGCAAACTCCACACTCGCATGAAAAATACTATTTCCGCACTAGACGTAATGTACTATTAAATCTTTTATTAACAAATTGTCATCTGTTATACAATTTAAGAGATAAATATTAAATTAAATAAGGATTTCTTAATTAGGTTAAATTTTTAAAGGAATGTTGTATTAATTATAATTATTGTTTAAATTTTAGAATATGAAAATATAAAACGACTAAAGATGACCTTAGATTAAGGGTCGAAACGTCTCTCAAACCATGAAATAGCGTTATCATTTTAATTTACTGCTTTGAAACCATCTGGATTATCTCTCATAAAATTTAGAAGGGTGTACCATATTGATTAATAATCTTTTTCCGTGGTAGGCTGTGAAATAGTAACTTTAGAGCCTAAAAAACATAGCTAAAATCCATTTTTTCATTACGTGGACTTAAAAAATCTTTTCATTACTCCTAGCTGTAAAGAAAAAATCTTTTACGTCCTAGGCACTAAAAGATTTTTTCTTTACGGCGGGTAGTTGTCAAAACTTCCGTTAGTAGTGCTGCAGTCTTTGTAGAAATGCTTCTAGTACGATAAAAATCCGCTAGATGTCAATGCGTTTTATTTATCTTTTCATATAGTGTAACCTCATTTTAAGGTTTCTTTTTTTAAGTCTTAAGTATGTACTAATATTTGTTATTATTATATATTGATTAGTGACTAATATTTAATGTTTTTTCATTGTCTGCTACCTCGGAAAAAATAGCATATGCTACGCGACTTTGAAGTGTTTTTTCTTTACCTTGGCAATATTTACTGTCTCGCTTCGCTCGACAGTAAATGTAATTGCCGCGGTAAAGAAAAAACTCACTTCACTGCCTTGTAACATAATATACTATTATTATTAATTTCATCTTTTATATGAACATAGTGTGTAAGTGTAGCATTCAAGAATTTAAGTTTCATTTCTAATGCGTGAGATTTTTACACATTTTATTTATTTATTTATTTTTTTTATTGAATTATATTATAATTTACTTACTCTTTCTAGGAAATTTTTGCAAAGTGGTTTTGCTGTGGTAGGTTTCTCGGTTGTAGCTGTTGTATCAGTGGTTTCTTCTGTAGTGGAAGTGGGTTCTTCTGTCGTGGAAGTAGGTTCTTCTGTAGTGGAAGTGGGTTCTTCTGTAGTGGAAGTTGGAGCAGCTGTAGTTGGAGCAGCTGTAGTTGGAGCAGCTGTAGTTGGTGCAGCTGTAGTTGGAGCAGCTGTAGTTGGTGCAGCTGTAGTTGGTGCTTGACCATTAACCCAACAAACTCCTACTAAAGCCAGAAATAAAATTGGTGCTAATTTCATTATTTTGTCAACAAATGTATCTCACGAGTTAAACTTTTTTCAACGGTGAGCCTCTGAATGAATTGAAACATAATTGATTCATCTATTTATAAAAAAAAATAAAATCATATCTTATTTATACTTATCTCCTTTATTATTGATAAAAATACAAAAATACTTTCAAAAATAACTATAATCAAAAGTATTTGAAATTTTAAAAAAATAAACGATATTTATGTGATAAATATTTTATTATGATTTTCTTTAAAATGAAAATCGTACATTGAATTTGTTAACACTATACTTATTGCGTTGTTACTATATATTTTTTCCGCGACCGTTGTATTAATGTTATAATTACATACTCCAAACTGTTATTGTTGCAGCTACTGCATTGTAATAAAAATCCCGTAAAGTACTTGCAAGCAAGCTACTTTTTACTGGCTTCTTCGATCATAAAAATTCATACATCCCACATTCTGATTATTATTTTTTTTTTTTTACTGAAATATGCATAAAAAGTTACAATTTTGAGAAGTATGGGGTGCATATACTCGTATTATAAATTTGCATCATAGGTGTGCACTTATTTGGTTCATTTAGGGATGGTGGCCGCCATTTTAGAAACTTGATATATGTTTATCTGTGATCTAAATTTCAATACCTTATAAAATTTGCAATTTTTATAAATTGCAAATTTTGTGTGTACCCATGCACAGTGGGACAAAATTTGTATTTTTTTAAAAAAAAATTGAATGAGCTCTTGAAGAGTAGGTTACATGTATATATTTACTTTTTTAAATTTTACATTCCTAATTGGTTTTATAAATTAAAATATACCAGCTACGGCTAGTCCTAGTAGTAGTAGTAGTAGTCTAGTACTTCCTACTAGAACTGGTAGGACGAACCACTTGTTCGAACCTTGCAATTAGGCCATCACTTAGGCCCTTTTTACGCACCGTGGTGGAGAGTTCCAGCTACTTCACACATCATACATTTGTACATTGTACCGCCGAAGCGAGTATGGTCTGGTCATTAGTAAGCTATATAAGCGTGCGTCAAAGCATGGGGGAAGAGTCCCATAAAGGGTGTCCCTCGCCCTGCTCCGTCCTCAAACCATAGATACAAATTACATCGTCATGACACGGATCGGACCCACACCAAAGAGTGGGGGAAGAGTCCCCATAAAGGGTGTCCCTCGTCCTGCACCGTCCACGATTCATTGATGCAATTCAGAGTATCATGGCACGGGATCGAACCCACGACCTCGAGTTGCCTCGACTTATTGATAGCTGAGCGAGCGCCCTAACACGCTCGGCTACCCTGGCTCCCACGGCTAGTCCTAAATTTTTTAAATAATTCATGCAAATACCTTATTAAAGGGTGATTCCAATGTCCCGAAAAAAATGAATTTGCCTTTTTCTCATTACCGACAAAAAACATTGTGACCCTTCGGGAGACCGATCAAGAGATCTTTTAATTTTTTGTTTGATTTATGGGGATTTCCGCCTAATTTTAGCCTAGAACATGCTTTAGCCTTGACCTAACTACCAAAGAAGTGTCACGTTTTTGAGGATGTGTGACGCGGAAGAGTTACGAAATTTTCTAATGATTTTCACGTACAACCAACCCGTTTATAGGGAAACTTTTTGACCAAAATACAGGAAATATATACAAAAGTTAAAAATCCTTCTCTGAGTCTGTATATTAAAATGAATAGTCTTCACAATTAGCATTGCAGTTAAATAAAAAAAAGACGTGGCTCCAATAAACATAACTTTGTAGAAACATTTAAACCATAAACTGACATGGTGTTCAAGATAGCTTGAACACTGCTTTACAGCAGCTCCTTTACACCTCTACCTGCATAATCTACCAAACCTGCTCTACAGAGTACCCAGGTTCATTCAGAAAGACCGGCCCTGCTATTATCTAAAGGGGCCCATATAAGTCTTTATTTAGAAGTTACGATCTTCCTCCGCAGGCAATACTGTTACAAATTTCAAATTTTTTAATATTTAACGGCCCAAATTTGGAGGGAAGATCTGAGTGTGAAGACAGTAAGTGTGAGTCAAGCCCTCAATGTGAGCAGTGGCCATTTTTCTATACAAGTGGTATTGTCAAGTTTTATCGGGATAAATCCCTGGCATCCAGGATTTATCCAGTTTACCTGGTATCCAGGAAATATCAACCCTTTACTTTACCGTGGTATCCAGGGAAGTAAATGGTATACATCAGTGCTGGGATCCAGCTTCTCAACCATCACCACAGCCACAGCACCACACTTCACCTCACCTCTCCATCAGATAGGCCATTCTCATTATTATTATGTTAATTATCCCACTATCTGTACATAAATGCTAAATACAACCTACAGTCCGCTAAACATATATCTATTTTTATTCTTTTATTTATTCTTATTCAATTTCGTGGCCAGGTCAGGAAAACCTCCCCCTGGTGCGAACACATGGACTACAAGGAAACTAACCTAAAACAGATATAATTCCAAAAAATGAATTAATAATTTAGTCGTAAAATATAATTGTTAAATAAATGAATATATAGTATTGACAAATCAAAAATACTTCGAATTCCTACCCCGAATTACCATCACACAATAGATGCATCAATAATAGTTTAGAGTAATTAACATAGCTGCGATATTCTTATAGAAATCATAATAAGATATAACATAACTATTGATTATTTTTTTCAATTTCAAATACTTTTAATCATTGGGTTTTTCTTTTATTTTATCAATTAAATAAATTTAGTATCATTATTTTATCAATAAAAGATATTATATTTTTCTTTTATAAATAGAGAAATAAATTCTGTTTATATTCATTCAGAAGTTCACCTTAGAAAGGAGATTAACTTGTGAGATACCATTGTCAACACTACAATAAAATTCCCTCAAATTTTAGTTCTGGCTTTAGTAGGAGTGTGCTGGGTTAATGGCCAAGAACCAGTGACAGAAAAACCACCTTGCGTACCTCTCCTTCAAAGGGTAAGTTATAAATAAATTCAATAAATAATAATAATAAATTACAACATAAAAATCTAGTCCTATAGATGTAAATTCTAGGTCTTAAATACATTTTTTAGGGTCCGTAGGCAAAACCAAGGACCCTTATATTTTCCTGCGTGTGTCGGTCCATCCGTCCTGTCGCCTGCTCTCACGGCTACACCTTTCATCCGATCACTATGAAATTTGGCATGTATGTGTCTTGTACCTACCCACATATTTTAAAAATATAGCGACTTTTTTAAACACATTTTTTAAAAATATTAGGGTAAAAAAACTTAAGGGTTAAAAATATATTTTTTTTTTTTTTCGACACCTTGAGGGGTATCATATGAAAGGGTACGTCGAGCTGATTACAAAAATATATAATTCTTTGGTTATAACTTTGATAGGGCGAGCGTAGGCAAGTTTGAAGTGGGTGTGAAACGTGTCCCCCCCTTCTATCTCGCTTATGTGAAGTGCAAAAAATCTGAAAAAATTCCTGTCGACCAAAAGTAAAGATATTACTTTTTGGAAATTTCGAAAAAAATATTATTTTATTTTTTATTGACAAAATAAGTTTTTTTTTATAACTATGGTCTTTTCGATGTATTTATATGGTTGTAGTCCGGTTCAGTGGCAAAGAAATACTTTATCAGAAGTTTGTTTATGTGTTTTGAGAATATCAGACCCATAGGATAGTTCAAAGTAAGCTTTTTAGCATTTTAAAAAACACCATCAATAGGGTATTACTTAAACTATACGCAGGGTTGCCTACGGACCCTCGCTGTGTGCTGACCAGCACACACTTGACCTGTTTATTTAAATGAATAATTTTACTTTTTACAGAATTAATTGGTGCCGCACACAATAATTATACCAAATAATTTTCTAATTTTTGAAATAATTTAACTTTTGATATAATTAATAATATATCAGAGATTAATCCCGAAGTACATTTTTTAAAATCAGAGCTTAATCTGTAAGTAAATTTTTGAGTGTTTTTGTAAATTGATGCACATTTTTTTAAATGTGTTTTTAATTTTATATGTATACAGAGTGTTTGGTCGAAGATGTAAAAACGAAGGGGGCAGATTCTTTCATTTGCCACAAAAAAACACTCTAAATACCATGGGTCAATTCTCAATTGTGTCGCCACAATATTTTTTTGTTATTTTCCAAGGTACAATCTTGAAATTAATTATATTATTAACCTTCTTATTTTACTAATCTTCTTATATTCTTTAACGTATAATTGCATTTAACATGACTAAGTTTGAATAAAAAATTAATTAGTTATTTCATATTTTTACTACGTTTTTATTAGCTTGCTTTCTTGTTCTCATTATATTCACCCTTCCTCTCCGACAGAATCTATCCAAGCTTCAACCATTACCCTCCTTTCTTCACCTTTTAATTTTTCAATTTCCTCTATATATTGTCCACCAAGCAAACCAGTAACCCAACAAGATTTTAGATCCTTCTTCCAATCCCTAGGACCGAGGTTCATTGCCGGGGGTGACTACAACGCTAAACATCCACACTTTGGGTGTAGAGCAAGTAACCCTCGGGGATCTACCTCGCTCCTAATAATCTACCTCCTATCTAATAATTACCATATCCAAGCTCCTACCGACTACACCTACTGGCCTACAGACCCACGCAGACTTCCCGACCTCTTAGATTATTTCGTAACCAGTCCTATCAACCATCTTCACCCTTCAACTTCAACACTAAACGACCTATCTTCCGACCACAGTCCTGTCCTTCTATTTCTAGACCTCATACCCACTCCTAAACCTCCTAGAGAAACTCTAACTAACGGACATGTAGACTGGAACTTTTTTAGACAGCTGCTAACTGACAGACTTGACTTAAAAACCAAATTATAGACTTCTGACGACATAGTCCTTGCTGTACAGACTTTAACCGAGACGATACAATACTCTTTATGGACAGCGACTACTCCTTATAAGACAAAACCGACGACTTTCGACCCTCACTTACCACAGACTATACGGACAATAATAACAGAAAAACGACGTGCTAGAGCAAGATGGAAACAGACTCGCTACCCTACTGACAAACTAACATTTAATAGACTATCTAGGAAACTATCGACTGCACTAACAGACTATAAAGCCAGACAGTTCGCGGACTATACCGACAGACTAACCACTGAAGACAAGTCGCTTTGGTACACGACTCGTAGAATCCTAAATCACAAAATAAATCCCTCTCCTCTCCGAAAACCCGATCTTTCATGGGCAAAAAGCAACACAGAAAAAGCAGAACTTTTCGGTCAACACCTCTCAAACCTTTTTACTCCCCATCCTGATATCCTTGATCATAATCATTCTTCAACAATAGATGAAGACCTTACCATTCCTCTTCAACTCTCCCCTCCTCCTAGAGCTTTCCATCCATCAGATGTTATATACATAATTAAAAACCTTCCATCAAATAAAGCCCCTGGTTACGACTTAATCACCTCAAGTATCCTAAAACAACTTCCCAAGAAAGGAATCCTCTACCTAACCCAAATCTACAACTCTGTTCTCCGAACTACCTACTTTCCTATCCTCTGGAAATTTGCAAAAATAATTATGATCCCTAAACCTTCAAAACCTTCCCACATTCCCACCTCCTATAGACCTATCAGCCTCCTTTCTGTCATGGGTAAAATTCTGGAAAAATTACTTCTTCGGCGTATTTATCCCATCATAGAGTCCTTAAATATAATTCCAAATCATCAACTAGGTTGCCGATCCTTTCACTCAACCATTTAACAATGTCACAGAGTTGTAGATATCATCTCATCTACCCTTGAGCGGAAAAAGTACTGCTCAGCTGTCTTCCTGGATGAGGCTCAAGCTTCCGACAGGGTCTGGCACGCTGGCTTACTCTGGAAACTCAAGGGTATCCTCCCATTTACCTATTACCTCATCCTAAAATCATATCTAGAAAACCGTTTTTACCATGTTTCCTATAATTCCTCAACATCTCCCATTTTTCCTATAAATGCAGGGGTACCCCAAGGTAGCATCCTTGCTCCCTTCTTGTATAATATTTTCACCCATGATATCCCTCAACACCCTTCCACCATCCTTGCTTCCTTTGCAGACGACAAATGTATACTCTCCACCCATAAAAATTCTCACATTGCGTCTGATCTCGTTCAAGAACACCTCTATCTTCTTGAAATATGGCTAAACAAATGGAGAATAAAAATAAACGAGAGTAAAAGTGTTCATGTGACCTTCTCCTTAAGACACGGAAACTGCGAACCTCTATTCCTTAACCATATCCTTATTCCCCACCATAGTACCGTCCGCTACCTTGGCTTATACCTCGATCGTAGACTCACATGGGCACACCACACATCAACACTACGCAAACGCATCAACACACGCTATAAACTTTTACATAGACTCCTCAACAAAAAATCCAAACTCAACACACATAACAAAATACTCATATACAACACAATTCTCAAACCTGCATGGACATATGGCATCGAACTATGGGGCTGCACCAAACGTTCCAACTCCTACCGCATCCAATCCTTACAGTCAAAGATCCTCAGAAATATAGTAAATGCACCCTACTACGTATCCAACCAAATCCTACACACTGACCTGAATGTTCCATTTGTCCGAGACCTAGCTATTTCCCGCTATAGATCCTTCCACCACTCAGTCTCCCTCCACACAAATCCCCTTATCAATATCCTGTCATCCCAAACCATTCCTGACAACCCTCCCAGGCGCTTGAAGCGGCAATGGCCTCGAGATCTAATATGATAAAAGACTACATTTGATAAATTTAAAAAAAAAAAATATGCAAAGTCAATAAGCTCTGTCACTGGACAGGAGTCTTATATCTGTCAATTAAAATCAAGCTACTACAATCAATTATCTTTATTGCTTATAACATGTAAAACTGTAGTTGCAATATTCAATAAAAGTTAAAAAAAAAAAAAGCTTTCTTGTATGTTTGTTTGTTTGTTTGTCCGGTACAAATCTGGCAATCGATTTCTAACTAACTTCCCGAATAGCTAGACATTTGAAACTTTTAGCATAACTCAGATCACGATGACAATGCATTATTTTAATACTTTTAGCCATCTTTTAGCAGAATTTAATTGGTTTTCTGCAAATTTTGCTGTACGGAAAGTTAGTTCGGAAAAAAATCCGCAAGCTTTTTTTTTTGTTTTGCCATGTTCCATATTGAAGCAATCTTCATTTCGACGGGTTTCAAATTTGTTATTTTTATAAATAAGAGATAAACATTGAATGACAGCAAAACAAGAAATGTATGGATTATATTATTTATTGATTATATTATTTATATTATTTCAAATATATCGTAGGCACGGTTTAGATTTGGTGTTGGAGAGATCCGTTGTACAAAGATTTGTCCTTTTATAGGTTTCAGATCAGCTCCCTAGATGGTTGCCATTTATGTGAAGTAAATAAATTTGGAACTTTTTTTTTTTTTTTCACTAACATTATATATTCTATAACAATAACAATTATATTATCAACATTACATACGATTCAACAGAAAATTTAAAAACGTAGAATATAAAAAGTTCTTTTTATCTTGAAATTATTATAATAATAAATTACATTCCTGTCAAATATCAATAATTATCATAATTTTACAAGAGTTAAAATTTCCTTTTACATAGTCCATAGGTCTATCCTACCAGTAAGGTCTGCAGTCCTCTATAATTAAATGTAAAACAAAAACCTCTCATTCATCTCACTAATTTGGGTAATTATAAAAATTAAGACAGTCTCCTCGCTGTAAAGTGTAAGGTGGTCTGTACGCCATTTGACGGTTGTTTTTGTTACTAAAACTCAATCGTAGCTCAAAACAATTATATATGTATTAACTGATGGTGTCAGGGTACTCAAACTGAAGGGGAATAAATGAAGATGTTTTACTGAAATTTGGCCAACTGTAGCACATGCCGTTTTGGCATAATTGCTGGCTGAAAGAAAAATAATGTTTAGTTCTTTAAATACAATTAAATAATAAAATGAAATTCAGGCATATATGTCCATTTATGGCATTTAAAATAGACTTTTTCTAAACTGAAATTTTCTCTTTTTTCCAACGGTATCCTTATTTCAGCAATATCATCATTATTTAGGAGAAGCGATCAATTTTTTAGAGTAAAATCATTGTACCTTGGAAAATGACAAAAAACAATATTGTGGCCAAACAATTGAGAATTAAACCATGGTATATAGTGTTTTTTGTTGCAAATTATGGGTAGAATCTGGCCCTCTTCGTTTGTTGCATCTTCGACCAAACACCCTGTATATACGTATATATATATATATTTTTTTTTTTTTTTTTTAATTTTTGAAATTTATTTTGTTACAGTGTAATCCAGGAATCGACACTTGTTGCAGTGGCCTGGTAATCGGTACTTGCCGAGAGGGATTAGTTACTGGTGAATACACATGTCGACTTGCATTGTAATGTTTATTTATTGTATTATCCAGACAAATGGATGATTTATAGTGAAGAATTATGAATTAACTTTGTAACTGTGAATAAATATAAAAATTTATAAAAAAAAAGTTCTTTTGACAAGCTTTTACTAGCTTCGCATATTTATCCAGGACAAATATTGTAACCTAAATTTGATACTCTTCGAGGGATGTTTTGAATTACTGGAGCCAGAAATTTGGTACGGCAAGTAATCCGTCAGTGTGTGAGCTGTCGGAAGTTTGACGCATCTTCTATTCAACCTGTCATCTACCTGGGTGATCTACCTGCTGTTAGGTTTCGTGAGGGAAGAGCATTCCTTCATGTTGGTATCGACTTTGCTGGTCCTTTCTTTGTGAGAGAGTCTCTACGTAGAAAGGCTCATACATATAAGGTATATCTGTGTATTTTTTTGTTTAAGTACTAAAGTCCTTCATTTGGAACTTGTATCCGCGCTTAGTACAGAAGCCTTTTGTGCTTCATTGGAAGCCGAGGCTTGCCAGAGCAGATTCTTTCAGATAATGGAACCAATTTTGTTGGTGCAGCTAATGAATTAAAAGAAGTGTACCAATGGTATTTCTCGTCACAAAATCAAAATTCGTTGTATGGTGCTCAAAGGGAGTTAAAGTGGAGCTTCACTCCCCGTACGGCCCGTTTATCGGCGGGATTTGGGAAGCCGGTGTCAAGTCAGTCAAAAGGTTACTTTGATCGGTGTATGGTGACAATGCTTTGACTTTCGATGAGTTGGTGACTTGGCTAATTCGCATCAAAGCCATCCATAATTCTCGTCCCCTTTGTCCTCTGTCCAATGATATTTCTGACCTGGAGTTTTTGTCCCCTGGACACTTCCTTATTAATTTCAGCCCTTTAGTTTCAGTACCAGAGAAGTCTCTTTTAAAGGTACCAGAAAATCGTACAACCTTCTGCCTCTTCCTAACCTTCTGTTACGTGTCTAATGCTTTTTGGTGTCTTTTTTGTAACGCTTTTCGAGTTTATGTGCCAAAGTCAAGACATGAAAATGTCAAAATTAAAATTTATTATTTGATTTGTTGTAGTTTAATAAGTTTGTGACGCTCATATATTTATGCTAGGAAGTTAGAATATAATGAGAGATAGACTGGTCTTCACTTTTAATCATTGTAGTACTATATATCACCGATAGAAGTTCTAAATTTTATATTGTGCCCAACCTGATTGTTATGATTTTTATTTGTCACTTTTATAATTTTATTTTTCAGTGTCAGTTTCATTTTTAGTCTGATTATAATCCTTTAGTCCAGGAGATAGCGTGCAAAAAAGTGTCTGACTAACATCAAGCTAGAATTTTGTATACAAGTCAATCTTTTAGCGCCTTTTAAGAATATGTGGTCGGCTAAGTTCGTCTGCGGGACATAGCTTGGCAGTAGGCGTTTGAAAAAAATAAACCGGTGGAGAGCGGCCATGTCTCACCAATTATGGTGGACAATGTAATTTTCATGATCCTGAGTACAGGTTTAGTTAGTAGACCAAAAATCAAGTCGATGTTATTTTCACACTTGATAGGTTAGTTATTCAAATATTACTAAAAATCAACGTGGTCACCTGTCTAGGGACAAACTAACGTCAACTTGATTTTCGGTCTACTAACTAATTCTGTACTCAGGATCATGAAAATCACATTGTCCTCCATAATTGGTGAGACATGGCCGGTCTCCACCGGTTTGTTTTTTTCAAATGCCTATTGCCAAGCTATGTCCCGCAGACGAACTTAGCCGACCACATATTCTTAAAAGGCGCTAAAAGATTGACTTGTATACAAAATTCTAGCTTGATGTTAGTCAGACATTTTTTTGCACGCTATCTCCTGGACTATTGTATTTAATTGAGTGAAATATAGAAGAGTGGAAATATAGAAAAGTAACTTATTATTCTAATATAAATAACGGGTTAAGAACGGCACAGCCATATTGGTGACCAACGACGTGTTTGAAGCACAAAAGGGCAGTGAGTTAAATAATTTTATTTTATTTTTTTTTTTGACAGATTGTCAAAAAGTCAACAAATTTAATTTTTTTTTTTTTTTTTTTTTTTTAAATCTTATATTTTTACGGAACTAATACTATTACGGTCCTTGTTGAGAAAATCCAAGATGCCAGAAAATCAACCATTAGTTCCAACTCCATTAAATCAAAATCCATTTTTGCCATCTACGAGTAATGATAACTCCACGAATTCCGTCAATAGAGTAGGTCTCAAAATCCCTCCATTCTGGAAAACTAAACCACATCTATGGTTTATACAGCTCGAAGCTCAATTTGTTACGGCCAATATTACTGTTGACGAAACAAAATTTTATTATGTAGTCGAAGCCCTCGACATGAAAATTTTAGACCATGTTTCTGATTTGGTTGCTTCTCCTCCCCAATCAGGAGCTTATCAAGAGCTAAAACAAAGAATCATAGATTCCTTTTCTGATTCTGAAGAAAAGCAAATCAAACAGCTACTTACAGCCATAGAATTAGGGGACAGTAAACCTAGCCATCTATTACGACGTATGCGGGAACTAGCCAAAGCTAGGGTTAACGACCAATTCCTGGTACTGACCTCCAAGCTCAGGTATCCGCTCTCGTTGTCAAAAATCGTGCGTGGCCGAAACCGATTCCGTTCGCGATCGCTGATGATATCAGAGCTCATAGCGGACGAAATGGTAATAAAAATGGATTAATGATTCATAATTTCACACCATCCATCTGCTGTATCAATTAGACAATAAATGTGTACTAATTTTCTCTACTTTATGGAAAAACATTGAATTGACAATATGTAGATTCAATACCCGAAACCATGAATGGAGGTATTTTTGGAACGAAGTTCCTTATGGCATGGTTCCTTATGGCACGTTACAGTGTCTGGAGACCGGGAGAGAATCTGAAGAAAACGACCGTCACAAAACCAAACATCACAAAAGCGACTGGCACAAGGTCAACCAATGATGATAACTTGAGTAAAAGTTGACCGATTTAGTTAAAATTTGATACACATGTTCATTTTACCAATGCCAATGAGGGAGTTCATTGGATAAAGTTACTCGCCTAAGCGTTTGCGCTCAACGCTCGCGTAAAGGTAAGCTTCAAATGTGAAAGTAGACAGGAAAAAATTCTTCATGTATTTAATGAGACAAACAACTTTAGTCCATAGCCTGAGAGGGGTCCAGCTTACATTATGTAGGGTAAATTAGGTAAAGCTTCTTTAAATCGTATCTTTTTAGTAAAACAAACACCGACACCGCTATAAAGTGTTAAAGATCAAGATCGCTAAATTTATTAAAGAGGACCTAAACGTTTGAAATAGAGAAAACAACGTTTTTACCGATATCTTACGTTCTAACGAAACGATTTTAATAAAACTTCACTCACATCGTCTAAAGTACTATTGAAACAGACATGTAAAATTCAACCTAATACAAGCAAAAGTTTTAGTATAGAGAAGTGATTTATTTTATAATATTTTAAATGGTGTAGGCCGGGACGTAAATGCTTAAATTAGGGACTAACACTACTACAACCATCCTCTTTAACCATTGACTCATCAAGATAATACTTTTTCCTTATATTCAACACATATTGCTCACTTCAATGATAAAAAAGAAAATATTTTCTATTCATTTTGGCTTAACTCCGCTAAGTACAATTAATTATAGTTAGTTTTAATTTTGTCTCTATTCTAACTCCGCTATTGGGGAGCCAGGGTAGACGAGCGTCTTAAGGTGCTCGCTCAGCTATCAATAAGTCAAGGCAACTCGAGGTCGTGGGTTCGATCCCATGCCATGATACTCTGAATTGCATCAATGAATCGCGGACGGTGCAGGGCGTGGGGCACCCTTTATGGGGACTCTTCCCCCATGCTTTGACGCACGCTTATATAGCTTACTAATGACCACACCATACTCGCTTCGGCGGTACAATGTACAAATGTATGATGTGTAAAGTAACTGGAACTCACTTCCGTGGGGCGTAAAAAGGGCCTAAGTGATGGCCTAATTGCAAGGTTTGAACCAGTGGTTCGTCCTACCCGTTCTAGTAGGAAGTACTAGACTACTACTACTACTAACTCGGCTATTTATAAGTAGTTGGCATCGTATACTTAGCAGTGAGCAATTATAATTTATATTAAATGAAAAGCGTAAGGAACTTCGTTCTTATCCCCTAGGGTGTCCCGCTACAACACGCGTAATTTTTTAAATTTTACCGCTAAAATGAAGCAGCAATTGTTTAATTTGTCGGCTCTTACAAATATCTTTGTACAAATAATGACTGATTATTGCATTGTCATCGGAAGTTCATAAGCTGCGCATGTTTCAGGTTTCAAGCAGTCAGGAATTACTTGAAATTTAGGTTACAATATTTGTCCGGGATAAATATGTGAAGCTAGTAAAAGCTTGTCAAAAGAATTTTTTTTTATAAATTTGTATATTTATTCACAGTTACAAAGTTAATAATTCATATTTTTTCACTATAAATCATCCATTTGGCTGGATAATACAATAAATAAACATTACACTTGAAGTATACATGTGAATTCACCAGTAACTAATCCCTCGCGGCAAGAAGATATTACCAGGCCACTGCAACATGTATCTGTTTTTGGATTACACTGTAACAAAATACATTTAAAAAATGAAAAAAAAAAAAAAAAAAAATGTATATACGTAGGGTGTTTGGTATTCAATAGAATTATTGAAAAGCATATTTTTTAATGTTAAAAAATATACATTATATTTAATATACTATAAGCAATACATGGCCAATTTGCGTGTTAGTATACCAAACATTTAAAAATAATGATTAAGGTATTTGATGGCGCAAAATTCGATTTTGAGATTTGGATGGATTTACACGTTTGGAGGTCCCCTGAGTCGAAAGAGTGGTTTTTAAATAATGTCTGTCTGTCGTTTGTCGTCAGTCTGTCGTCTGTCTGTGCAGACGCCTGGAGCCTAAACTACTGGGCAGATTTTGACGAAATTTGGCATTAATAACACTGTTCTGCAAAAAATGCTTCAGAATGAAAATGACCTTTTTCCGTGGTAGGCTGTGAAATAGTAACTTTAGAGCCTAAAAAACATAGCTAAAATCCATTTTTTCATTCCGTGGACTTACAAAATCTTTTCATTACTCCTAGCTGTAATGAAAAAAAATTTTACGTCCTAGGACGTAAAAAAAATTTTCTTTCTGATCTAGATAATGTAACAAGCGAAGAGGCAGATTTTAACCATCATTTGCAACATAATACACTATTCAGGGTGGTCCAAAAGTCTCTCCCCCCCCCCACACAACTTTTGAACGGATTGAGATAAATTAATGAAACTTGAGGGAACCATACCATTTAATGGGGAGTTTGTTTTCATGCAATCGTGCATTAGGGGCAACCACCCACTTTGCCCCCAGGCCAACCAACTTTAAAATTTCAAATTGGAATGTATATTTTTTTGATAGCATAATGGGATTCTACTGTGAAAAACAGTGAAATTTTACTTATAACTTTTTATTCTATCTCCAATATTTTGCACTTTTAGGGGGGAAAAATAAGCGAAATAACCCTTAGAAAAATATTTAAAAAAATCGGGTACGGGGTACCTCGGAACTTTTTCTTACTTCAGAGGCCACTAAGTGGCCTAAAGTGGCCCTACAGATAGAAAACAGTTTGAAGTAAAAAAATTTTATTTTTCGCCTTAAAATCCCGATCTGCTATCAAAAATTATAAATTTGAAATTTTGAAGATGGGTGGCCTGGAGGAAAAGTGGGTGGTTGCCCCTAGTGCAAGATTGTATGAAAACACCAAAACCATATAAAGAAATTTAGGCATATGATTTGCCCCTTTAAGGCATTTAAAATTGACTTTTTCTAAACTAAAATGTTCTCCTCTTTCCAACGGTATCTTTGAGCAGCGATCGGATTTTTAGAGTAAAATGGTTGTACCTTGGAAAATATCAAAAAAAAAATTATTGTAGCTAAACAAATGAGAATTGACCCATGGTATATATAGTGTTTTTGGTTGTAAATGATGGGTAGAATCTGCTGTCTTCGTTTGTTACATCTTCGACCAAACACTCTGTATACATATAAAATTAACCCTAGAATGACACCGGGGGTCTGTATGACCCCAAATAAAAGAACTTAAGCGCAGATCTTATTTCTGTGAATCACAGATGTTTTTTTTCCTTGTCTAAATACTCTTTACCTTCCTGCCTCCCTATTTCACCAATCAAATGTATTAGTTTCTGTATAATCTTTGAACAGTGAGCATGTCAAGTGCTTCTGGGGTCTAGCTGACCCCACGGTGTAGTTACCCACCAACTTTTTTCAGCCAACACTAATTTATAGTTGCTCTAATCAACCCTCCATCAAGATGATTCTATCGATCCTGATACAGCTAACCCTTAAATCATCATAAGCTATAATAAAACAAAATGTGGGACAGATTCGTTTGACTCGCAGGTGGCCTCAGCGGTTTTCTTTGGTATATGCTTGATCAGGCAGGTGTCAACGCTGCTATTCTTCATTGTATGGCCA
The DNA here is from genome assembly GCA_951217055.1 of Gerris lacustris. Taxonomy (NCBI): domain Eukaryota; kingdom Metazoa; phylum Arthropoda; class Insecta; order Hemiptera; family Gerridae; genus Gerris; species Gerris lacustris. The sequence continues at coordinate 7,521,750 of OX578286.1, read as the reverse complement.
ACTGGCCAAAGAAACTACCGCGGAAGGATTTTATTTTTGAATTAGGCTTCTCCCTAGTCAAACCATGAAGAAAAGGATTAAACAAGAATGCTATGCAGTGATTGCCATGGTGCTATTTGTGATGAACATCGGTCCTACAAATGCTCAGAATGCTAAATGCTTCACTTAGTACATTTTGTATAATTTTGTGATTTTTTTGTCTTTTATTAGTTTCTTTTTATAAAAAAAAATAGTAGGGAATTTGTTAGCTTGCCATTTTTTACAACATTTTTTACAAAAATTTACAAATAGATTATGCTCCGATTTCAAAAATATACTTCAGAATTAAACTCTGTTATATTATATTAAAAGTGAATTTATTTCTAAATTAGAAACTTATTTGGTATAATTATTGTGTGCGGCACCAATTAATTCTGTAAAAAGTAAACTTATTAATTTAAATATAATTGATTTAAGAGGTTGAATTTACATCTAAACGACAAGATTTTTTATTATAATTTATTGAATTTATTTCTAATTTACTTACCCTTTGAAGGAGAGGTACGCAAGGTGGTTTTTCGGTCACTGGTTCTTGGCCATTAACCCAGCACACTCCTACTAAAGCCAGAACTAAAATTTGAGGAAATTTCATTGTAGTGTTGACAATGGTATCTCACAAGTTAATCTCCTTTCTACGGTGAACCTCTGAATGAATTTAAACAGAATTTATTTCTCTATTTATAAAAAAAATCATATCTTATATTAATAAAATAATTATACTAAAATTATATTATTGATAAAATAAAATAAAAACCCCAATGATTAAAAGTATTTGAAACGCAAAAAATTAATCAATAGTTATGTGATATCTTATTATGGTTTCTATAAAAAATATCGTTAATTACTCTAAACTAATATTAATACATCTTTTATGTGATAATAATTCAGGTTAGAAATTCCAAGTATTTTTGATTTGTCAATAACATTGTTAACTTACATTGCCTGTATTCTAGTCAACAAAGTCTAATTTGGTCATATTTGTGGAACTAAATCAGGAAATTATTACGTTAGCCTTACTTGTTTCAAGGTGCTTGAAAATAAACATTTTGAAGAAGAAGCAATGAACGCAGAAAGGCTAACTTTGACATAGCTACCATCCAAATTTTAAATGTGGACGTACACAAATATGTTGACTATCAGACTGACACACCGTCACTGGATCAAAAATGTTACATGATGTCTGAAATCTATTTCTAGAGTTTTTTTTATTAAATTGATTAAACTTTTTTGATTAAATGTATTTTAAATTGTAATAAACAGGTCAAGTGTGTGCTAGTCAGCAAACAGCGAGGGTCCGTAGGCCACACTATACAGTGTTTAACTGTAAAGTGTATAAACAGTGTTTTTTTAAAATGCTAAAAAGCTTACTTTGAACCATTCTAAGGTTCTGGTATTCTCAAAACACACTCTGATAAAGTATTTTTTTGCCACTGAACCGGACTACAACCATATAAATACATCGAAAAGACCATAATTATAAAAAAAACGTATTTTGTCAATAAAAAATAAAATAATATTTTTTTCGAAATTTCCAAAAAGTGGTATCTTCACTTTTGGTCGTAGAATGTTCAGGAATTTTTTTCAGATTTTTTGCACTTCACATAAGCGAGATAGAGGGTGGGGGGGGGGGGGGGGGGGGCACGTTTCACACCCACTTTAAACTTGCCTACGCTCGCCCTATCAAAGTTATATCCAAAGAATTATATATTTTTGTAATCAGCTCGACGTACACTTTCACATGATACCCCTCATGGTGTCGAAAAAAAATATAAAAAATTTAACCCTTAAGTTTTTTTACCCTAAATATTTTGAAAAATATTGTTTTTAAGTCGCTATATTTTTAAAATATGTGGGTAGGTACAAGACACATACATGCCAAATTTCAAAGTGATCGGACGAAAGGTGTAGCCGTGAGAGCACGCGAGAGGACGGACGGACAGACACACGCAGGAAAATATAAGGGTCCTTGGTTTTGCCTACGGACCCTAAAAATTGATCATTAGTTATGTTATATTTTATTATGGTTTCTATAAGAATATTGTACCTATGTTAATTACTCTAAACTATTATTGATGAATCTATTGTATGATAATAATTCGGGGTAGATATTCGAAGTATGTTGGATTTGTCAATAACATTGTTAACTAACATTGCCTTTATTCTAGTCAAAGTCTAGTTTGGTCATATTTTTTTAAACTAAATCAGGATGGATTTATGTTATGCTTTCTTGTTTCTATAGTTGCTTGAAAATGAACATTTTAAAGAAGCAATCGCAGAAAAACTAACTTCGACATTGCGATGGCTAAGAAGTGATACCTTGTATCTTCAAAATGTCAGGTTTACAGGAGGAACATAAAACTATTTAAAAATATAAATTTACTTTAACAGTCTGTTTTTTACGTGTTTTATAAATTTGTATAACATGTAACCCTTCTGAAACATTGGTAACTGTCAAATTATAACAGTTCATAAAATAATGTAGTTACGAGTTCTCACTATGTCCTTCATTAATAAAGTTTAACACATACGAGGTCTCACTTACGATTTAGCAGCTCAGTTATGAGGTGTCACAACTAACCTTCTCCAAAACACATACACCAGAAACACATTACGAGGTGTGACTACACCTTTCTATCGTAGTTACAAGCTATCACATAACAAATTGTTTGCAAATCTGATTCGAAATGTCACGACTGCCCGTTTTCTATGTGAAGGATTTTTTTCAACTTTCAAGATCTCGCATGTACTTGCAGACAAGATTCCCAAGGCCAATATAATGAAAATCTTAAATTCACCATTTTGGTAGTTACGCGGTATCACTTATTAGCCATTAATAGGTACCATCCAAATTTTAAATATGGACCTACTCAAATAAGTTGGCGATCAGACTGACACACCGTCAATGGATCAAAAATGTAAACAATCAGACCGGCACATCGTCACTGGATCAAAAATGTAAACAATCAGACTAACACATCGTCACAGGATCAAAAATGTAAACAATCAGACTGACACATCGTCACTGGATCAAAAATGTTGACAATCAGACTGACACACCGTCACTGGATCAAAAATGTTGACAATCAGACTGACACATCGTCACAGGATCAAAAATGTAAACAATCAGACTGACACATCGTCACTGGATCAAAAATGTTGACAATCAGACTGACACATCGTCACTGGATCAAAAATCTTGACAATCAGACTGACACACTTCACCGTCACTAGATCAAAAGTGTTGAAAATCAGACTGACACACCGTCACTGAATCAAAAATCTTGACAATCAGACTGACACACTTCACCGTCACTGGATCAAAAATGTTGACAATCAGACTGACACATCGTCGCCGGATCAAAAATGTTGATTATCAGACGGTGTTGGTTTTACTAAAAAAAAGAGAAGAAATTAAACAAGTTGTTTCTCTTATTAAATTGATGAAGTTAGAATTTTTTCCCGTCCTAAAATTCCAATTTGTGAAGATTACGTTTACGTGAGCGTTGCGCGTGAACGCTTGGGCGGATAACGGCGGATAACGAACTCGGCCTGAGCATTGGTAAAATGAACATGTGTACTTAATTTCAACTAAATTGGTCAACTTTTACTCAAGTTGATCGTCATCGGTGGATTTTGTTAAGGCCGTTTTTTTCGGATTCACTCCCGGGCTCCAGAACGTGGCATCAGGAACTTCTTTCCAAAAAAAAAAATCATTACACATCATACAAAAATGGACGAATGAGATATATAATAATAAAAAAACATTCTATTTTACAGATTTATTTATTTATTTATTTATAGTAACAATGTATTTATTTTCACTTAAATTTAGCCTTTTGGCTGTGCAATATAATAAATTAATTTTATACTGCAATTTGACAAGCGTATGAACCTATTAAATATTCCTGGCAAGTAGTTATTATGAGGTTACTGCAACAATTGTCGTAATGAGGGTCACACTGTAACAAAAAAAACAAAAAAAAAACCTTTAGTTAAGCAGTATGTGTTACTTGATTTGGAATAAAGAGAGAGAGCTCTTTATCAAAGATATGTCAAGTATGTAATAGCATCTTCTTTATTTATTTATTTTTACTTTCTCATATAAAGAGAAAGTACTGTGATGGCTCGAAAATTAGATTTTGATGGATTTATACGTTTTTAGGTCCCCTGAGTAAAAAACAAAGGTTTTTAAAAAATGTCAACAATGGGTTAATATTGACCTACCATCCTAATTTCAAGTTGGAAATTTTTTTCCCGTCCTAAAATTTCAATTTTACATTTGAAGTTTACGTTTACACGAGCGTTGCGCGCGAAAGCTTGGGCGGATAACGTTGTCTAACTATCTCAAGCTGGGTATTGGTAAAATAAACATGTTTACTAAATTTAAACTAACTCGGTCATCATTTATTTAAGTTATCGTCAACGGTAGATTTTGTGACGGTAGATTTTTTCGGATTCACTCTCGGGCTCCAGAACGGCACGTCGTTCCTTGGACGAAGTTGGACGAAGTTCCTTATGGCACATAAGGAACTTCGTCCAAAAGTATCCAAAAAAAAGTAATTCTTATTAATGTACAGAACCACTATAATTTTATATCTATATATATAAAATTAAAGTTTTGTCTGTACATTGGTCAGAATTGAAATTTTTTTGGATACTTTTTCATTTTATACATTCCAAAAACCGAATCCAGCCTTAACTTTTTCGTGTATGACTGTGTGTCTGTCGCCCCAGTCAGACTTTATAGGCGCAAAACTGGTTAAAGGAAATCGATTAATTTTTGTTTTCAGGGGTGAGCGCAAACATGTTGCGCAATTTTTAGGCTTCATTTTATCTTAAAATATTGAGTAGAACCAAAGTTATTAACAATTTTATAAAACAAAACTATATCAAACATAACCTAAAAAAAATTTGGTTGACCCACCGTAACCAAACCCCACAGACTCGCAAATCAAATTGTTTGGGTACTTCTAGACTACCTAGAGACTCGCGGTTTTTTACCCAACCAAACCCCACAGACTCGCTAATCAAATTGTTTGGGTACTTCTAGACTACCTAGGGACTCGCGGTTTTTTACCCAACCAAACCCCACAGACTCGCAAATCAAATTGTTTGTGTACTTCTAGACTACCTAGAGACTCGCGGTTTTTTACCCAACCAAACACCACAGACTCGCAAATCAAATTGTTTGTGTACTTCTAGACTACCTAGAGACTCGCGGTTTTTTACCCAACCAAACCCCACAGACTCGCAAATCAAATTGTTTGGGTACTTCTAGATACCTAGAGACTCGCGGTTTTTTGCGTTTGGTTGGAAAGTGGCCCAAAACGACTGGAAAAATCCGAAATGTCAAAATAATATATTTGTACCCCCCTTAACGTTGAACGATTTATTTTCTGATTTGGGTGCTTAAACCTAACACTATTGCTCGATAAATCGAGTATTTATTATTTAATTATTAGAGTTATTAAATATCTACTGGTGCAACTGTCGTATTGAGAAAATATGCTGGTAATTAAATTAATGCACCATCATGGTTGATGATTGTTCAATGACTTCCCAGTGTAATTGGTTTTGTCTAAGTTTATTTTCTTATTTATTATACCTTTTTTTAGCATTGTTAGTTATTAATAATAAATAGATATAATTTCAAAATATATAGATAGACTCCAAACTATGATTTGGAGAGTATTATATTCTTAGTAATGGAATTAATGATGTGTAATTTAGTCCTGATTATATTCCTAGGCTTTGGAAACAAAACAATTTAGGAATTAAACTTAATTGTTAGGCCTACATGATTATAGGTAACATATACTACGTTCACACATCGTTTTGAAAGCGTTTAGGATCCAATTCGTTTTCAAAACGATTCCCGTTCACACAACAAAAAATACAGGTGATCGAAATATTTGTTTTCGAAATCTCGTAACGGTGACGTCACGAGTAAAACCTTCTTTCTTGTTACCTAAAATGTCCGCGAATTTTTACATTTTATTTACAAGTTATTAAAAGTTTTTACAGATTCTTTATAGTATTAACTTTTGTTTAAACACGTTTTTGCAGTTTTAAAAAAAAGAAACGGAAGCTCACAAAAACTTAAAAGCTTCAAGAACTTAAAAAGTGGATAAGAGTAAAATAACCTGATATCTCGATCCCCTCCACGACCTGTTCATAAGAGCTTTTTGAATTTCGATCCCGGGGGGTTAGCGGATCTAACCCAATACGATCCGTTGATCTCCGTTCGTACAGCGTTTTGAACTGGCAGATCGTTTTCAAAACCGTTTCCAAGACGATGTGTGAACGTAGAAATAGCCACTAATACCTAGAATGAGCCCCGCGCGGAGCGCGGGTTGTAAGCTAGTGTAATATAATATAAAGACAAACTCACCCTTCCTAAGAATAGTATACAAGGTGCTTCTGTCTCATGTTCTTCCCCATGAAATTCTCCAAATGGTGATGCAGCCACAGTGGTGGGAGGTTTAGTTGGTTCTTGACCATTAACCCAACAAACTCCCACTAAAACCACTAATAAAATGTGCGCTAATTTCATTATTTTGTCGACAAAGGTTTCTCACTCCTGTCTATGGTCACCACTGAATGAATTTCAACATATTTAATTTATCTATTTATACAAAATCATATCATTGTTGCGAATTTCCTTATATTATTGATAATGCAGAAACAAATATTATTGAAAAAATAAAATTTAAATTGTACAAATAATTGAACAATTATGAAGTAATAAATAAATAATTATGATTTTTATAATAGAATCACTTATTGCATTTGTAGAAACTATACTTATTGCTTTGCTTTTATTGTTTCCGCGACAATTATACTACTATATTATCGATTATTATTACAAAAAATCATTTTAATGCTTAGCTATTATAATTATATGTATATATAATGCTTGATAATAATAGGTAATAAAGAGTGGAATGTAAGAAAGCCTTCTTGGATTTTACATAATATTGTTACTAATAACTTTCATTTCCTGTATTTCATTCAACAAAGTTTGATTGAGTCATATGTAAAACTGGATCAGAAAATTTTAGTGTTTGGAATAATTGTTTTTTGGAACGAAGTTCCTCATGGCATTTTGCAGCGTCTGGAGCCCGGGAGTGAATCTGAAAAAACAAAAAATCGACCAATGACAATAACTTGAGCAAAATTTAACCGATTAAGTTGAAATTTAGTTTACATGTTCATTTTACCAATGCCCAGACTGAGTTCGTTGGACAACGCTATCCGCCCAAGCGTTCACGCGCAACGCTCGTGTAAACGTAAGCTTCAAATTTAGAATTGGAATTTTTGGACCAGAAAAAAATTCTAACTTCATCTATTCATTGAGACAAACAACTTTTATAAATAAATATTTTTTAGTGAAACAAACACCGACACTATGAAGTGTTAATAATGGTTAAACACATTAAAGCGGACCTATAGGTTTAAAATTGAGAAAACAACGTTTTTACCGATATCTTACATTCTAAGGTAACGTTTTTATTAAAATTTCATACACATAGTTTAAAGTACAATTGAAACAGGCATGTAAAATTTCAGTACTTCTAAATTGTAACTCCCCTTTTGTTTTTTGTTAGAATATAAATGACTGATTAAATAACTTTTTAGACAATGTGATGTTTAATCCAATGTACTTTGGGACAAAGGAATGTCACACTTCTGTATATATATAAGGGAAGTAACAGACTGAAGAAGAACATTCTGTACACCTTCTTTAGATTGTTACTCCCCTCTGTTTTCTTTATAAGGGGAGTTAAAATCTAAAGAAGTGCCAAAATTTCAACCTGATACAAGCAGAGGTTTTTGTATGGTGAAGTGATATATTTTATCATATTTTATATGGAGTCTGAGGAAACCGTATTCTTCCCTCATTACAACCATCTGCTTGAACTATCAACTCAGCATGATTAAATTTTTTCTCAATATTAAATACACATTTATTGCAAGACGCTTGCTTCAATGATTAAAAAAAATATTTTTATTTAAATTTTACCTTAATTCCACTAGCAGTTTTATTCCTAACATCTCCCTCGTAATGTTTCATTAGGTTTTTTAAAGTTTACTGAGACTCTCCAATATATTTTTTATACAATTTGAGCACGGGACGACATATATAACGTATATAAAAATTATAATTGTTAAATTCTTTTAAAAATATTTCACAATCAGACTTTTTTTTTAATTACAAAAAAAGTCGTCAATGTATTTGCTAATACATTTTGGTTTAAATGAATTATTGCTTAAAACTATAGCTTAGGAAAGATAGGAGCTAGGAAAGATGGTCATTTATGAAATGCGGAAGTTTACTTTATTTAATTTTTAAAACAAATACTAAGACGGCTCCATGTTAATGTTGAACATAGTGCTGTTATTTTCTTATTGTTTATTATTTAATTAATAGATAATAGATTTTTACGATTATATGTCTATAATTATCAATATATATTAATAAACAATTGCATATTTATATAAGTGTTTAATTTATCTTCCTTCTGAGCTTACTGAAAGTAAAGGAAGCTATGCGATCGTTTTGAAGAACGAAAAATATTTGATGTCTCAAATTTCAAGACAGATATCCGCTTTAGACACCAAGGGAACATTTTTGGTTCGGTGTCTGTCAGTCGGTCTGTCAGTCGCTCAATTGTTGCTAGCCAATATATCTTTATGCTACTCTTCCTATTTTAATGAAATTTAGATGGTAGGTCATAGTTAGCGAATTGTTTGTCCCATATAAGTTTAAACATTTTACGCCCATTTTTTTTCAAATGCGCACAAACTTACATTAATTTGCACATATTTCTTCAAAAATGTTTTTCTGTTTTTTTTATGAAATTTGGATGGTTTGTCCAAAGTAGCCCAAAGATGGCTCCAGATTAATTTCAACCGTCTGCGTTTTAAATTTTCTATACTGATACTTTAATTTATGTAAAAAAAAAAAAATCAATTTTGACAGATTAAAAATTGACTGCCAATTAGTGTGACACATAACTTCCTAGCATCCTATAACGTACTTTATTAATTTTATGCTTTTACAAGCCATTATTGTCTAATTTTTTTTATTCTTTCCTATGTTCTTTAATATGACGACAAAATTGTTTTGATTTTTTACATAAAGGAAAAGTTAAAAAGCGTAGAAGGTTGAAATTAAACTGGTGCTGTCTGTAGTCTACTTTCGACAAAGTACTTTTGAAGATATAGGTGTAAATAGATGTATGTTTGTGCGCATGTGGAAGAGAATCAAATAGCGCAAAAGGTTGAAACGTATATGGGACCAACAATGAGCTAATTATGACCTACCGTCCAAATGTCAATAAAATCGGACGAGCTGTTTTAAAGATAGATTAATCGGACAGACAGATACGGAAGTAAAAATGTTCCATGATGTCTAAAACGGATTTCTGGTTTGGAATTTTTGAAATCGGAGATATAAAATATTTTGTTCTTAAGATCGATCACATAGCTTCCGTTACCTTCGGTTTTGCTCGGAATCAAGACAGGGTACCAATTAAATAAATTTGACAATAAATGGATTGTAAAAGCATTAAATCAAAATGCCAAAGGATGCGAGAAAGCTGTGTGCTACAACTAATTGGCGGTCTATTTTTAGTACTTGTGATTTTTGAAAAGATTTTTTTAAGTTTAAGCTAAATTGATAAATTAAGTTTAGGCAGATACTCGTACATTTTTTGTAGAGACCTGAGCAGTTTCTTTCAAGAAGAATTTGATTGGTAATTGCAGGATGGAGAAATATCCTGTCAAATTTTGCTAACTTATTTAGGAACGCAGCAGCGTTCCACTCCGCCAAGTCAAAAAGTCAAAATTTCACAAAAGCTGCCAGTGTATTGTAGGTGACACACTAGGATGTTTGAGGGTCTGCAGCGTGAAATACGTACAAGCTTTTTAATATCATTGAAGGCCGTGTCCTGTAGATCAAAATTAAAAAAAAGTCAAAATCGGTCAAGTAGGTAGAGAAAAATTGGTTTGAAAATGGTAGTTTAGAAATTCTTCTTCTTATTCTTATTCTTCCTTCATTTTACGTTGACGCACCTACAGCCTAAACTACTAAACTGATTTTAATGAATGAGGGCTTTTTGGATTAGTCTAGGGCTCTAGTGCACCCCCCTCTACAACCTCTCAACTCATTCCTACGCTGAATGTGTACCGTACAAAAAGTCATGAAATCTGACCAAAAATCACTTGTGTGTTAAAAAAAAAACAAAAAAAAAAAAAAAAACACCCCGACAAGTCTGTGGTCCAAAATAATTGGTAAATCAACTTTCTGTCCCACCAAGTGATGTTGGCACTTTCTACTGACCCGACACTGTCAACTTAGATATTTATCAGCTTCTTCTCCTTGGCGGTGCGCCTGCAGTACTACCCAAAGTTAACTGGTTGTATTCCACGCATCCTCTGCAAAGAAATTAGTAGTTGTATGGGGTCATTCCTTAAAACCTTATTTTGTATGTTGCTTATTTCTATTTTATTTGCTTGTTGATAATGGGAAAGATTTACAGCAATGATCATTGTGGCATCGACAAGAGCCTTCAACAACACTGTTAAAAGGCTTTCATCTCCAATATGCGCCTGCATATATTGGAATTGGTTGTCTAGAACTAAGACTATGAGGTGAATAACTATCTTTCCACTCAAACCTCATGTGGCAAAAGTGAAGGTGAAACAAGAAATTGTATTGGTGTTTGAAGAGTATTAAAATTCTAGTTTCAGGAAATGGCAAGGCACACCACCAATCTAAGTTGACAGTGTTGGGTCAGGAGAAAGTGCCAATATCACTTGGCGGGACAGAAAGTTGATTTCACAACTTTTTTGTACCACAGACTTGGCGGGGTGTTTTTTTTACCTCACAAGTGGTTTTTGGTCAGATTGTTTAATGTTTCAATAGTTTTTGTGTTTCAACTATTTTTAACCAATTCAACTTATTTATCCGTGATAATATTCACTTATTACTAAGCCGTACCTTTTGTTTTTTCATGAAATTAGCTTTTTAAGGTATTGATTGTTTTCTTCTGCCTAAAGCCGATCAGGTACTTCTTTAGATTGTTACTCCTCTATATTTTTTATAATATAAATGGGTATAACAGTTTTTATTTCTTCTTTTTCTAAATAACCACTATTAAGATTAACGGACGTTTAGTCCAATATACTTTGGGAGAAAGAATTATCATACATCGGTTTTTATAAGGGGAGTAATCGTCTAAAGAAATGTCACCGAACATTGAAAATTTGTTTTGGTTCCATCATTTTCCGCTTCTACGCATGAAAAACTCTTGCAAAGTCGAGGTATCATGGAAAAGCGTGTATCTTACTCCCACTCAATTATATTGTGTATATACACACATAAATGTATATAAATTACATAATTTGTATATACATTACATATATTACAGTTTTATTATGAGAGATAGAGGAAGATCACGAGAGTTTTGCGCATTTTTCGTTAAGTTGGAAAATATTGCCTTATTGCTATTGGGGTTAGCAAAACCTTATACAAGTAATATCGTTTGAAATTTTGAAATCTTTAAGATTGATAAGGATCTTTAAAACTCTACAAGCACAGGTTTCCAAGAAATCGGCGAACAACGGAAAGAAGTTAAAAAATTGCGTGATTTTTGGGCCACAGAAAATTTAGCCAAGATCTTTCTAATCGATAGACTTGGTTTTTTATTAGTAGCACCAATATAAACAATTAAAATAAATAAATAAATAAAATACCGGACCTTTCTCTCAGTAAGGGTAATTTTTATGAACACAGCTATTGGGATAATAGTGTAATTTTTGTCATGTTGAAGTTCTTTTTTAGTTTGAAGTACAAACGGTATGTGTGCTTTACCTTTTTAGCTGGTTATAATCCTAACCTCATTTTTGTCTCTTCACGTGCCTGTAGCTTAGCCTTCTAGTTAAACATTGTTACTTCTTTTGATTGTTACTTCCCCTACTTTTTTACTTACTCCTTATAAAAGGGTACTCCCCTTATAAAAAACAAGAGGGGAGTAAAAATCTAAAGAAGCTGTACGGATGTTCTTCTTTAGACTGTTACTCCCTTAATAAAAACAGAAGTGCGATCTTCCTTTGTCCCAAAGTACATTGGACTAAACATCCCTTTGTCTTAATAGTTATGTAATCAGTCATTTATATTCTAAAAAAAAAAAAAACAAAGGGGAGTAAGAATCTAAAGAAGTACCGTCCAATGTACTTTGGGAGAAAGTACACTGGATTTTATAAGGAGAGTAACAATCTAAAGAAGAACATTTCGTACACATTCTTCAGATTGTTACTCCCCTCTGCTTTTTTATAAGGGGAGTAACAAACTAAAGAAGTGCTAAATATTGTTGTCACTTGTACTTTTGAAGTCGATCTAGTAACCTCTAGGTATTTTGCATTTCACTCATTTCGTATTTTTTTTTTTTTTTTTTTTCTACTTATTACTACCTTTCTGTTAGCTTGCTTTCTTGTTTGTCCAGTACAAATAGTTGCAATCAATTTTTAACTAATAATCAGTAATTAGATTTACCAAATAATTACTATTAGTCGATAAATCACTAAATTTCTTAAATATTTATCAAAATTAATTATAAACAAACACGACCAGTGACAGCTAAGGAAATCCACAAGGAAAATTTAAAAACGGAGTATATAAAAAGTTCTTTATATATTGTATTATTCTTAATTTAATAACTGTTTTTATGGTTGTTTTACAATCAAAGGTTACCTTACTTTATAAATTAAGTTGATTTCTATTACTTAGTTTGTAGATTATCTGAAGATGGCTGCTTTAGAAAAGTCGAAACTGGTCAATTGTTTTGTGTGTAAATGCTGTTTGGTTATTGAACCACACCTATTTCATTTCAATGAATTTGCATGAAGTGGAGAAACACAGTATACATTTGTCTAATTGATATAGTAGTCGCATCGTAACGTGTGAAATTGTAAATCATTAATTCATTTTGATTACTATTTGGTCAGCTAGGAGCTCTGAAATCATTTTATAAAAAAATGATATTATTAAGAAACTTCTATCGGCGAGATATAGTACTACAATGATAACAAGTGAAAACCTATCGAACTCCTAACAAATCTTTTCACATTTTTTACGTCGCTTTTTGCGTGACGAAATTTTTTTCTATCCCCCCCCCCCCCCCCCCAAGCTAAAACACATCCATGTTAAAAGAACTAAATTGTTTTCAGGTTGGACCAGCTATTATGCATCACTCATTTATCTCTTTGTTTTTGAAGATAGAAAGAAAATATAAGAAGACCAGTCATACACCATGAAATTAATGAGTGAATTTTCAAATAAATCTGCGTATAATTGGCTTATGATAATATAGGAACATTTTGGTTTAGAATTTGGATGGGTGGAAAAAAAATATTACCCTTCAAGATGCATGTAGTTGGAATGCTCGTTAAGAGTACAGTAATTGTTGTTAAGTACACTTTTGTCATATTTTCATTTAAGAGGGGGGTAAAATGGGGAAAAACACGTTTTTATGCTATTTTTACAATTTGAAATTGACTCCAAAAATTCTGGCCAACAAGCTCATCCATTCTTTTGATAATATTGACATTTTAAAATTTGTTTGGATTTTTTACGTGCATGCTAGGGTGAGGGAACGTCTGGAATGACACATACATATATACATACATACTTACATAAAAAGTGTTAAATTTCAGGAATCGATTAAAATGGTCTAAAACGGATTTCCATGGATTGTTTTTCAAAAATTCTAATTACAAACATTTTGAAGCAATTGCAATAGCTTAATTTTCTTCGAAAATTCGCTAAAACACGTTTTTATGCAATTTTTGTCCCAAAATTGTCAAAATTTGATCCCTAAATGAACTCCAAAAATTCTGGCCTATGAACTCATCCTTTCTTTTGATATTATTTACATTTTAAATTTTTTTTGGATTTTTTACGAGCATCCTAGGGTGAGATATCGTCTGGAGTGACACATACATATAGTATACATACATTTATACGTAATATATTAATACATAAGAAAGTGTAAAATTTCAGGAATCGATTAAGAATGGTTTGAAACTTATTACCATGGAGAAAATTTTCAAAAATTCGTATTACAAACAATTTGAAGCCTTTGCAATAGCTTAATTTTCTAATAAAAATACGTGTGGTATCGCGGGACACTCGTTTGGAACGAAGTTCCTTTCGCTGTCATTAAATATAAATGATCAAATCACACTACTTATACGTGGCGCAGTTAGAAAAGAGACAAAATTAGAAGTAACTAACTATTTGTACTTAGCGGAGTTAAAGCAAAATAAAAAGGATATATTTTTTGCATCATTAAAGTGTGCGTCTTACAATAAATATGAGTTAAATATTGAGAAAGAAGTTTATCATGATGAATTGATAGTTAAAGAGGATGGTTGTAGTATAGTGAGGGAACAGGACTGTTCCCTAAACGTCACGCACGGCCTACTCAATTTAAAATATTATAAGATGTATCACTTCACAACACAAAAACAATTTGCCCTACATCTACCACATCAATTTACTCCGCATTCTGACATTTTTGATCCTGCTCATTCAAGAACTATACTCCAAGATCTGGCAATTCCTCTCCAACTCTTACCTCCTCTAAAAGCCTTTAATCCCTCTGATGTGTCATACTTAATAAAGTACTTACCTCGAAATGAAGCCCCCGCCAATGATCTAATCACATTAAACATCCTTAAATTCCTTCCAAAAAAAAACATCCTTTACCTCATCTATATCTACAACTCAGTCCTGCGAACAACCTACTTCCGTCTAATGGAAATTCGCAAACATTATCATGATCCACAAACCTACCCATTTACTGTCTTACTACCGTCCGATTAGTCTCCTTCCAGTAATAGAGAAAATTATAGAAAAGCTTCTACTCCGTCGAATTAACCCCATTATTACTTCCTTCAATATCATACCTAATCACCAGCTAGGTTTACACCCTCGGCATTCCACAATCCAGCAATGTCATACAGTGGTGTAGATATAATCTCCTCCTCCCTCGAACAGAGAAAGTATTATTTGGCTAGATTAGTCCCAGGCTTTTGGCAGGGTTTGGTACGCCGTCTAACTATGGAAGCCCAAGGGCATCTTTCCATTCACATAATTACCTGATCCTAATATCCATTTTTTCTACCATGTTTCTTGTAACCTCTCCACTTCTTCAATTTTTAAGATAAAAGCAGGTGTACCCCTAGGAAGTATCCTAGCCCCAATCCTATATTCCCTTTACACATCTGACATTCCTGAACATCCCCATACCACTCTGACATCTTTCACAGATGACAAATGAATTCTTTCTTCTCACAAATCTTCCCGTACAGCTTCTGACCATGTCCAACAACATCTTACACTTCTTGAAATTTGGCTGAAGAAATGGAGAATAAAGATAAACGAAAATAAAAGCTATCACGTGACCTTTGCTCTGAGTCATGGTATCTCCGAACCTGTAAGCCTTAACCAAATCCCTATTCCTCAGTCTAGTACTGTCCTCTACCTTGGGTTACAACTTGATCGACGTTTAACCTGGCCACACCACACAAAACTCAAAAGACAAGAAACCAACCGTCGTTATAAACTTCTACAGCGGCTCTTACATTACAAATCACAACTCAGTACACATAACAAATTTCTCATAAATAACACAATGATAAAACCCATATGGACATACGGCATCGAATTATGGGGTTGTTCCCAGCGTGCTAACTCCTACCGCATCCAATCCCTTCAGTTTAAAACCATAAGAAGAATGACTAATGCTCCCTTCTTTGTTTCTAACTTCATACTTCATAACGACCTAAAAGTACCCTTTGTTTCTGACCTAGCCACTTCCAGATATCACTCCTTTCATGATACCGTTTCCCATCATCCCAATCCTTTAGTCCATAACCTATCTTCAAATCACATTCCTGGAAATCCTTTCCGACGACTCAAAAGGCAGTGGCCTCGCGACTTGTTAAATATTTAAAATATATATATATATATATATATATATATATATATATATATATATATATATATATATATATGCATAATTGCATAATAGACATTAGATAGCATTTTAAACTCATGTCATTAACGGTGAGTTCTGTCACTGGACAGTACCTCACTTCAAGAGAACCACGCCATGTAAAACAATTATCCTTATTACTTATATCAACATAATTTTGTAGTTGTAATACACAATAAAACGAAAAAAAGTTTACACGAGCGTTGCGCGCGAACACTTATGCGAATAACGTTGTCTAACGAATTCATTCTGATTTCCTCGCATTGGTAAAATGGATATGTGTACAAAATTTCAACTAACTCGGTCATCATTTACTCAAGTTATCGTCATTGGTCGATTTCGTGACGGTCGCTTTTGTGAAGGTAGGTTTTGCGTAGATCGTTTATGAGATGGTTTTTATTGGGATTTAGTCCCGGGCTCTAGGCGCTGTAACGTGAAATAAGGATCTTCGTTCCAATAACAAGCACAGCTTTTAAATGTGGCATCCAACTTTATTTGACCCAAGGTTTCCTAGCGAGGCACTTTAACATTCTTATTTTAAGTTGAAGACTATAGTTTGTTTCTGAAAATATGCATAAATAAATATTCATTTCTTAAATGAAGAAGGATACTAAAACCAGGTTTATCCGTTAAAATTCGACGAAGATCTAGATATTTAAAAATAACCAAAAACAAAGTTGGAGGAACTATAAACTGAACATCTCACTGAACTTTTTTTTTAATTCAAATAAATATTACAATCCAATTCGACATTTGTATTCATCGCCAAATAATCCCTTTCGGCAAGTAGTTCTTATAGGGTGTCTGCAACAATGATCGACGCTAGGATTACACTGGAACAAATAAAAAAAATCATAAATACATAGAAATGTTACTTAATTCGGATTAAAGAGAGCTGGTTAGATAAGTAGTAGTGTTACTTAAATAGGAATATTTAAAAGTGCTTAGATAAATAGTGGTGTTACTTAATTAGGAATAAAGAGAGGTGGTTAGATAAATATAAGTGATACTTAATTGGAAATAAAGAGAGGGGCTTAGATAAATAGTAGTGTTACTTCATTAGGAGAGGTGGTTAAGGTGGTACTTAATTAGAAGAGGTGGTTAGTACTTAAGAGAGGTAGTTAGATAAATAGCGGTGTTACTTAATTAGGAATTTAGAGAGGTTGTTCGAGGTGGATAGATAAATAGTAGTGTTACTTAATTAGGAATAAAGAGAGGTGGTTAGATAAATAGCAGTGTTACTTAATTAGGAATTAAGAGAGGTTGTTAGAACTGGTTAGATAAATAGTAGTCTTACTTAATTAGGAATACAGAGAGATGGTTAGATAAATAATAGTATTACTTAATTAGGAATTAAGAGAGGTTGTTAGAAGTGGTTAGATAAATAGCAGAGTTATTTAATTAGGAATAAAGAGAGGTGGTTAGATAAATAATAGTATTTCTTAATTAGGAATTAAGAGAGATTGTTAGAAGTGGTTAGATAAATAGCAGTGTTATTTAATTAGGAATAAAGAGAGGTGGTTAGATAAATAATAGTATTTCTTAATTAGGAATTCAGAGAGATTGTTAGAAGTGGTTAGATAAATAGCAGTGTTATTTAATTAGGAATAAAGAGAGGTGGTTAGATAAATAGCAGTGTTACTTAATTAGGAATTAAGAGAGGTTGTTAGAAGTGGTTAGATAAATAGTAGTGTTACTTAATTAGGAATAAAGAGAGGTGGTTAGATAAATAATAGTATTTCTTAATTAGGAATTAAGAGAGATTGTTAGAAGTGGTTAGATAAATAGCAGTGTTATTTAATTAGGAATAAAGAGAGGTGGTTAGATAAATAGCAGTGTTACTTAATTAAGAATTATGAGAGGTTGTTAGAAGTGGTTAGATAAATAGCAGTGTTATTTAATTAGGAATAAAGAGAGGTGGTTAGATAAATAGCAGTGTTACTTAATTAGGAATTATGAGAGGTTGTTAGAAGTGGTTAGATAAATAGCAGTGTTATTTAATTAGGAATAAAGAGAGGTGGTTAGATAAATAGCAGTGTTACTTAATTAGGAATTATGAGAGGTTGTTAGAAGTGGTTAGATAAATAGCAGTGTTATTTAATTAGGAATAAAGAGAGGTGGTTAGATAAATAGCAGTGTTACTTAATTAGGAATTATGAGAGGTTGTTAGAAGTGGTTAGATAAATAGCATTGTTATTTAATTAGGAATAAAGAGAGGTGGTTAGATAAATTGTAGTGTTACTTAATTGGGAATAAAAAGAGATATATTTCTATCCAGAGCAAATTTATTGTTTTCAGGCTGTCTCAGCTACGATGCATCACCTATTTCTCTTTATTAAAATTTATAATTGGAAACTAATTTTTTTTTTTTTAATAAATGAAACGCCGAATTTTACGTTACGTTTTTTTGACGTTACGTAGAGTACGACTACAACTTCATTATTTTAAGGAGTAATAAAATTGTACAGTTTGTTGTATTGACTGAGATTTTGTGGTAATCAAACGTAATGATTCGTTTATATCACTTGTTGTAAGAAATAAAAATTTGTAATCATAAAATATAGGTTTATTGGTCTATACCACAATTTTTAATTTATTATAAATCAGACCGGTTTCAGCCTCTAAAATACTAAAATATAACAGTTTATAAATGAGTGAAAGTCGCAAGAGAACTTAAAATTAATGTAGCCAAGACAAAGAGCATGGTGATTACGAGGGAACGAAAAGAGCACCACATCACTGTCCAAGGAGAGCAGCTAGAACACATTTCTAGCTTTAAGTACCTCGGAGTGATGGTAAGTGAGGATGGCAAGAATACTGCGGAAATGGAAGCAAGAATAGCGGCAACGGGTTGACTATTCCACGCAATTTACAGGGGTTTCGTCAGTAAGACCGAAGTCAGTAAACCAAGATGACTGTATTCAAAACTATATACGTACCCACCTTGACATATGGATGGAATCTTGGGCTCTAACGAAAAAAATGGAGAGCCGAAACCAAGCAACAGAGATGAGATATCTAAGAAGAGTGGCAGGCAAGCGTAGGAGAGATCGAATTTGAAACTCCACCATAAGATTGAGCATAGAGGCACAACCAATCCTGCGCACTGTGGAAAACGCCCAGTTACGGTGGTTTGGCCACGCACAAAGGATGGACAATCAAAGGCTACCCAGAAAAGTTTATGAAGCAAGGTGCGAGGGAAGGAGACCCAGGGGATGAAGAAGGTAAACATGGATGGACAACACTCATCCACCATGGCCAAGAGAGGAATGTCTCTAAAACGTGCTCGGACACTAGCCCACAATAGAGATACGTGGAAATCCATTTGGTCATCCTCTACACCAAACGGTAGAAGAGGAACCGACTTACTTACTTACTTGCCTAAGTAAGTAAGTAAATGTGTGACGGCTTATTGGCTCATTGACTCATTTGGTGATGGTCATTGGCTTATGTTTCTAGACTTACGAGAAGGTAAGGTGGCAAGGGTTTAGGACATAAGGTCGGGTGGGGAAATTCGTGCAATTCGTGGAGAGTAGCGGGTGTGAAGGCTTTACAATCGAAGTAAGAGCTAGAGCAAGCCCAGCTCTAGGTCTAGGTGTGAAAAGGAAGTATATGTACTAAATTAGACTGCCAATTGTTGTGGCCCATACCTTCCTCGCCTCCTATCACGTACATTATTGAATTTATACTTTTACAAGCCATTATTGTCTAATTTGTTTAATAAAATATATCACTTCATTACGCAAAAACTTCTGATTGTATCAGGTTGTAATTTTGTATGTTTCAGTTGTACTTTAGACTATGTGTATAAAGTTTTATTAAAATCGTTACGTTAGAACGTAAGATATCGGTTTTTAATTTTTAAGTTTTAGGTAGTATTCATACTGCGGAAAGTTTAAATTTTAATTTAAATCAAATTATAATTATTATTAACAATGGGAGACAGATAGAGAAAAATAGACTCCAGCGCCGGTACTTGAACCACGGACCTCTATATTTCCAGTATAGCGCTCTACCAACTGAGCTACACTGGAGAATAATTTCCTTTGTCAGTAACGATAGCTAGTCCCGAACTAAGCTTTCAATTTACCACAAATCTAGATGTCAACATTATCGATAATAGAACTAGACCGAGAAGTAACGCTTATAAGTATAAAGTACCCATTTAGTACCTGTACACTGTACAATCAATTAGAATTGTCATTTTTAAGTTTTAGGTAGTATTCATACTACGGAAAGTTCAAATTTTAATTATTTTTAACGATGGGAGACAGACTGAGACTCCAGCGCCGGGACTTGAACCACGGGCCTCTATATTTCCAGTATAGTGCTCTTATAGAGGCACGTGGTTCAAGTCTTGGCGCTGGAGTTTATTTTTCTCTGTCTGTCTCCCATTGTTAATAATAATTATAATTTGATTTAAATTGAGATATCGATAAAAACGTTGTTTTCTTGATTTTAAAAATGTTGGTCCTTTTTAATAAATTTAGCGATCTATATCACTTGATAGCGATGTCGGTGTCAGTTTTACTTTAAAAAAAATTATTTGTAAAAGTTGTTTGTCTCATTGACTAGATGAAGTTGGAATTCTTTTCCGTCCTAAAATTCCAATTTTACATTTGAAGTTTATGTTTACACGAGCGTTGCTCGCGAACGCTTGGGCGGATAACGTTGTCTAACAAACTCATCCAGAGCATTGGTAAAATGAATATGTGTACCAAATTTCAACTAACTCGGTCATCTTTTTTTACTCAAGTTATCGGTCCATTTCGTGACGGTTGGATTTGTGACGGTCGTGTTTTTTGGATTCACACAATGTGTAACGTGCCATAAGGAACCTCGTTCCAAAAAATAAATAAAATAAGTTGATAGTGTGTAATATTATTTATCTACTTGCAGCAGCAAAATGACGCATTATTGAACTGATTTCGTTTCGGGCAGAGATATGTAATTTTACTGCCTAGGCGGTAAAATGAGAAAAAATGTTGATGGCTAGGCAGCAAAATTTTTACTTTTATAATGTTGGCAATGACAGTTTATACTATTATCTCTATCATATAACATCATATATTATAGTAACTAAAACTAAACTGTTTAATAAGTAATATTTTATAAACAAATGTTTTAATTATAAAATAAATTGTTTATATTTGTTAATTCTGTTAAATAAGTTCAATGATTAGTAAATCTTTAATTAAAAAAAATAGTAGAGTCACTGGCTATACTGCAGCGTCATGTAAACATTGAACATCCATATTATTTTTATTATCGAATTCATTCTAGATTAGACTAGCAGTTTCATTTTTCTGCCGCCCGTAGATAAAATATTGTATGCAACAAGGCAGCAAAGGAAACATTTCTGCCTCGTTTATTCATTGCCTGCCTCGGCTTCGCCTCGGCAATCAAATAGGTAAGTTACCTGCCTCGGCTTCGCCTCGGCAGTTAATTATCTTAGCCTGTCCTCGCCTTCGGCTCGGAGGCTAATCTAATCACTCGTCAGTAAAATTACATTTTGCTGCCTAGTTACATAAATAATTATTATCTACTCGCGGCAGCAAAATTAAACATTATTTAACTGTTTTTAGGCTGGAAAGTACTATTTCGCTGATTTGTCATTAAAATATTAAAAACAGGCAGGAAAGTAGTTAAAACAGTCAGGAAAATACTTTCTCTGCCTATGAAAATACTTTCTCTGCCTATGAGGCAGAGAAAGTAACAGTGTTTACCACTGCGTGTCATAACCTCTCATTTTGGCAAGAACAGTTTATACTATTATCTCTATCTTATAACTAGGGCTCGGATTTGAGCATATTTGCATATTTTTTTCCTGAATAGTACACATTGAAAGAAGCCTTTTGGTGGTATTTTCACCTCTCTGGGACCAACAGAATTTAAATTTATCGAGCATATAAATGCATATAACTCCTGTTTTCAGAAAAGCATATAAATGCATATTCTTGTGGTTTTTCGCCTAAATAGTTTGTTTTTATTCAAATTCTCTCCCCCCCCCCCCTCATTCGGGCCCTGACCACCACGAAAGCTCGGGCTGCTTTTGAAATTAAGGACTTGATGCCATGCTTAACTTTCATCAAAGACTATGATGAGACTAAGATGAGCGTCATTTCTGAGGTCATCCTAATGTTGGAATCTCGAGGGATGAGTTGTTTGAAGTGGTCGCAACATTAAAGGGAGTAATCGAAAAAGGCAACTTGTGGCCTGGAGAAACTGGAAAAACTGTGAAAAAAAGTTGGAGTTCGAGCTGGCTCAAAATCCCAGTTGGAGAAGATGCAGCGTGGCGAGTCTGAAATGTCAGACGATTTTCCAAACTACTCTGCACAAGATGCAGAGCATCAGTTAAGTATTTACCTCTCGTGTCAATTGACGTTGAAAGATTTTATTGGCCGATTTAAGAAAATCACTTAAAAGTGAAAAGATAGCAAGAATCTTGATTTACAGACCAATGCCAATCTTCTTCATTAACTCACCTAATACTGAACATTTTGTAAATAAACTTTTAAATTGTAACTTTTACATAAAACTTCTCCTACTTATACTTGCAACTTTGAAAAGGATATAGCAGTGTATTATACATACAATTTAAATATTGCTTCTATATAAAGATAAGTTGTAGATTTTTTGCGTTTCACTGTCTTCTCTTTAGTTTTAAACAGTGTTTTTCAAACATATTCTGCATATTTAACAGCATATGATGGGTTTTTTCGAGCATATCTATCAAGCATATAATGGATTTTTCGAGCATATCTATCGAGCATAAAACATATGGTTTTCGAGCATATTTGGAGATTTTATCGAGCATATCGATCCGAGCCCTACTTATAACATTATAATATATTATAGTTAAATAAGTAATATTTAATAAATAAACGTTTTTATAATAAAATAATTTGTTTATATTTGTTAATTTTGTTAAATAAGTTCAATGATTAGTAGATCTTTAATTAAAAAAATTGTAGAGTCACTGATTATACTGTAGCGTCATGTAAACATTGAACATCCATATTATTTTTATTATTTAAGTAATTCTAGATTAGACTAGCTACTTTTCTTGATGTATCCTAGTTACTTCTTTTATTTTAAGCAATAGAAGATATCTTTAACACCTTTATTAATTTTTTAGTAAAAATATAAATAAATATTTTATATTGCGTGCATTATTCATTCAGAAGTTATGTGTGTTATAAACGTGTGTTTTGTATTTTGTTGTTATAGATTAAGTTAGCTTTTCTCTTATTGTTATTATTCCCAAGTTTCTGTTTTGAACATTAATTTTAGTTAATACATATGTTATTATCTTTATTTATATGACACATAGTTATTAACAATGTTATATTAATAAAGATAACAATTTAGCAGTTTAATCTTTCTGCCGCCCGTAGATAAAATATTGTATGCAACAAGGCAGCAAAGGAAACATTTCTGCCTCGTTTATTCATTGCCTCAAATAGGTAAGTTACCTGCCTCGGCTTCGCCTATGCAGTTAATTATCTTAGCCTGTCCTCGCCTTCGGCTCGGAGGCTAATCTAATCACTCGTCAGTAAAATTCCATTTTGCTGCCTAATTACATAAATAATTATTTTCTCCGGATGGGAGAAAGCATTCACATTCCACCCTAGTTAAAAGGATCCCATTACAGCCTAGTTGTGAAAATGAGGAAGGAAATTAAGTACCCCATTAGCTAAGTTAATAATACTAACGTTATTTTAAAAAAAAATAAAATAAATTAAATAATAAGATTTGTAAACAGTAAAGCCAACTTCAGTGTTGGACTGTTCGAATTGGACATTTAATTTTGATTAGTTTTGTTTAATGTTTGTTTAGTTTTATAAGATGTTAGTTAAAACTTTTTACTTTTTGCACCTATGGTAGGAAGAGTATTGTTTTCACCCACATTTTATTTTCTCGAGATTTCAACTGAATTATCCGTTTTGGGGTTTTTAAGAACCTCCAGAGTGGTATATGGGTGCAGAAGATTGAAATTAATATATTATCTTAAGAATCCAAGATAGCCATTGGGCTAATTGTGACCAACTACCAATCATCCAAATTTCATTCAATTCAGATGATATCGTATTAGAAGATATTGTTGTTCATAAAAACGTCCGACCGACCAACAGACACACAAGAGACAAAAGAATAAGTTTCCTGATGGTTTGAAACAGATTTCTCACCAGGAATTTGTGAAATCGAAGACCTCCTTCAAAGTCTTCGAAGTCCCTCTTCAGAATGATAACAATGCTTTCGTGGAAGCAAAACCTAAATATTTTATTTAAAAGATTTGACTAGAGTACCAGAATTAATACCTGTGTGAATAGATTTAGATGACTATTTGTTTTATTGCATTTATTTATAATGTACTCACTCTATGTCCAAGACGTTTGCAAGGTGGTTGTGATGTTGTTTCTGCGGATGCCGTTGTGGTTTCAGCGGATGCCGTTGATGTTTCAGCGGATGATGTTGTTGTGTCAGCGGATGACGTGGTTGTGTCTGCGGATGACGTTGTTGTGTCAGCGGATGTCGTTGTTGTGTCAGCGGATGTCGTTGTTGTGTCAGCTGATGTAGTTGTTGTGTCAGCGGATGTCGTTGTTGTGTCGGCGGATGTCGTTGTTGTGTCGGCGGATGTCGTTGTTGTGTCAGTGGTAGCAGCTGTAGTTGGTTCTTGACCATTTACCCAGTACACTCCCACTAAAGCCACTACTAAAAGGTGTGCTAATTTCATTATTTTGTCGACAAAGGTGTCTCACAAATTTTACTCCTCTCAACGGTGAAACACTGAATGAATTTTAACATAATTAAGTTATCTATTTATACAAAGTCATATCTTCTTTTCACTTTTCCTTTATTATTGATAAAATAATAATAAACTCCAAACCCAGTATTAAAAGTAATTTAAAATTGTAAAAATTGAACAATTATTCATATGATAACCACTTGATTATAATTTACATAAATACATGATATATTGCATTAGTAAACACTACATGAATTGCGTCTCTCATTTTTGCGCGACGATTATATTAGTGTTATTATCGATGTTAATTACAACAAGCCAATATTAATCAAACACTATTAATGCATATAATACATATGTAATAGTAATAATAGATAATATGGGGTAAAAAACAAACTATTTTAGGTTATAAATAATATTTTTAACTTTTGATTTGGGTCGTTAGGAAACTTTTAATTTGGAACTTTGGGAAACTTTTAATTTGGAATTTTTGGAAACGTTTAATTTGAAACTTTAGAAACTTTTAATTTGGAACATTAGTATACTTTTAATTTGGAACTTTTGGAATCTTTTAATTTGGAACTGTAGAAAACTTTAATTTGAAGCATTAAGAAACTTCTAATTTGGAACTTTAGGAAACTTTTAATTTGGAGACAAAAAAAGCAATAGGTTATGTAGCAATATTTAATTTACTTAGGCTCTGTTTCTACACTCTTTTTTTTCTCGCTTACTCTAATTAATTTAAAGTTTAATAGGATTGTTTTTTGTTACCAAAGTTGTTACCCAAATTTTGTCAACTTAACAAGGTGCAACTTATGTGGGTTCAAGGACATTTGGTATCAAGGGCAAAGAGATTGCTGACCAGTTAGCCAAAATGGGTTCCAATTCGACCCCAATTACACCAGAACGAGTTGTTGGCGTACCATGTTGTGGATTGAATCATTCCACGAACGTGCATGAAGTTTGATATCAACAGTTTACGGAAGTGTTTCAGGTATGTGACAATTTAAAATGATCCGGGAACCATCTCAGCATCTTACCAGATCACTGCTCTCGCTTGAAAAAACAATCCTGTCATCTTTTGACAGGCATTCTAACTGGGCACTGTAGTCTAAATCGACATCTACATCTGCTTGGCCTAGCAGAAAGCCCAGTGTGCAGGCTGTGCGAGGAAGAGGATGAAACCCCTTCTCATCTTATTAGCAGCTGTCCTGCATTAACACGCCAGAGGTGGAAAATCTTTGTCTTTGCCATCCTCCCGATTGAAGAACTAAAGTTACTTCCCCTAAACAAGGTATAGTTCAAGATCGCTTGAACACTGTTTTACAGCACCCCTTTAACACCTCTAACTTCTTGAATATACCAAACCCACTCTACAGAATACCCGGGTTCATTCAGACAGACCGGCCCTGCTTTTACCTGAAGGGGCCCATATAGGTCTTTATTTAGACATCTGGATCTTCCTGCGCTGGCAAAACTGCCCCAAATTTCAAATATTCAAATATTTAACTGCCGGAATTTGGAGGGAAGATCAGAGTGTGAAGATAGCAAGTGTGAGTCAAGCCCTCTATGTGAGTAGTGGCCATTTTACTTTATAAGTGTTTATACGTTTTTCATCAGGATAAATCCATGGCATCCAGGATTTATCTAGTTTACCTGGTATCCAGGAAATATTAATCCATTACTTCATCTTGGTATCCAGGGAAGTAAGTGGTATTTATCAGTGCTGGTATCCAGTCTCTCAACATGTCCCCACAGCACCACACTTCACCTCATTTCTCCATTAGATAAATTAATTTTATATTAGGCTATTCTTATATTGTTATTTTATTCATTATATATCTGTCCATAATAATGCTATATATAACCTAAAGTTCACTTAAAATATTTTTACAATTACTCTTTATTTATTCTTATTCACAATTTCGTGGCCATGTCAGGATAACCTCTCCCGACCAGTACTCACATTCTGTGGGTCTGTCAGCTTGGTTAGAGGATAGAGTACTAAAAGATGGATTACTAAACCAGTATTGCACCTTTGTATGTGAGGTCTTACTGCTTCAAACTTTATTTTTAAAGTCCCCCATAAATCTTTAATAAAAATGACTAGATTCCGTAAAAAAAACTAAATGATTTACGATCGACGGCAGATGGATCGATCAAACTACGTCGAGACACATCCCGTGACCAATCACAACACACGACTCTCACCGACTGATCTTGACACGTGCCGACCACACCAATCTTGAACCACACTAAAGAAACATACCTTATCACAAAATAAACAATAATCATAAACATAAAAAAATGGTCTTACACCACTAGATCCAAGGGGCCCCAGATCTAGAGGTCATCATTCACAGAGGCAAAGGTAGATGCGTTGGGAGATGCTTCCATCAAACAATAACAAAGGCTAACTAATGCAGTGGTATAAAATAAACCGCTACAAATTCTCTGTGTCAAAAGAATGCGATAGTCGCCCACGACTTACAATAATTAACGTTTTCCTTAAGCAACTGATCATCGCATTAAATTATCTCAATCAATCACCTACTGCATCAATTTTTAGTTTGGATTTATTCTCTTTTTAGGCAAACTATCATCACATTACTACCACAATCAATCCTCTGAGTCTTAAATAAATGTTAGGCCCTATAGACACAGAAGTGGTGACGGGAGGAGCCGTGAATCACGGCTTTTCGACGTTTCTCTTTGTAAACCTATGGGTAAGGGTAGTGACACACTTCGTCACCTGGGTAGCGCCACCCAGGTGGCGCTACCCGGTCAGCAATGAGAATAGAATGCAACCTAGGGGTGGCACTACCCAGTCGACCGTCCCAGGGTCTAGCCGCCACCTACAGGTACCACCACCCGGTCAGCCCATTGTTTTCAATTGAGCCTGTCAGACGTTGCCACCCAAGTCCCTGCTACTCAGCCCCCATTCCTTTAATCAAATATAGGGGAAATCAAATCAGGGGCTGACTGCATCCCTCATGCAAGTCGTTACTGGTCAAACTGTTGTTCAATATTCTAAGCAATTCGTTGCAAGTACCATGCGACATTCGGCAAAAAATTGAAAAGTTGTTACTGTCCTCTTTAATACGGGGGTAATGTACTTTACACTGTATGAAATAAACTAGTATGTTTTTGTCTGAAATTATTGGATGAACCCAAAAACGCCTTTTCCCTCTTCTTCTTTCACGAAAATAATAATAAGCAATTACAGCTATCTCCTCTGGGTCCATTTCTCGACTGGTCGAAAAAAGTAAAAACTCGGGTGGCGAAGTGCCCCATGGTGTACTAGCCTAAGGCCCAATGAAGTGCCAAGGCGCAGGTACATGGCACCTCACCTCCTCCATGCTTAATTCCCGTTTCTTAGTCTTTTTAAATAAGCCTACCTCCTGTCACGTTCAGTATCTTTTTTTTTTTTTACTGTGCCGTATAATTTACGCTATTTTAGTAAGCTTACATTCGACTGCATCTCGTCTCACCAGCATTTCGCCTGTGCCACTGCTCCTTAGCTTGTCGACACTTCGGTGTACATTTGGCATAAAGTTCGCTTTCGACATCAAAGCTCAAATGTTATGCTTTAATAATAATTGTGGATCATACTAAATTTGAGAGCTAATTTGTGGATAACCTTGGCAAATCCGCCAAAGTAGAAAATGTTAGATAACTATCTTACATTTCCTAAGTAATTTGATGATTCAAAGCGCCACTTAAATTTAATTGGATATTATAAAGAAATTTGCTTTAAATACAACAAAAATATATCTATTTTTTTATATGCTTGCTTATTTTGCAATATAAAATAATTATTTTTAAAAATTATTACTTTGTCATGAGTAAAAAAAAAGTGTGTAATATATTATCACAATAATTTCATTTCCTTGCAAAACATGAATAGGAGAAAAAAATATATCAATAATTATTAATAAATTCCAAGGACTTGTGACATTTTGAATTGCTCAACAGGTTTATTTTTACTATAAGCATGCTTGTTTGTGACACAATTTAACTTATATTTTTAATTATTGTTAGAACTCATTTTTGTCAGGCATTGAACTTAGATCTTGTGTATACTTGGTCCAACATAAGAAAAAAGTATAATTACTTTTTATGTCGATTATAAATTAATTATAAACATATAATCTATATTATAATCGATATCTATTTTGTTAAACACCTTGTCAGAAAATTTAAAGGATGTTAGATTATATTTTTTATCTGCGTAATTTCATTACTGAAGGTAACGGAGGTATTGTTAATATCACTATGAAAAACGAAACTTTTGAATTCCTCCAAATTGTTCTTTGTCATTTCATTACTTTTGCTTACGAGCTTGCGAAGGTAATGGAGACATTGAGATCACCTTGAAAAACGAGCTACTGCCTCTAAATCCTTAATAAAAATGCCATTTCAGACACCAGGGAACTAGGGAACTATATTGGTCCTATGTTTGTCTGCCACCTTGTCCTTCAACATTTTTGTTAACCACCATATCTTAAATACTATTTGTCGGATATAAATTAAATTTTAATAATATAGGTCAAATCAAGCTCACAGATGGTCATATATTGATTCCAATCCTCTACGCACATATAATATTGAATAAAAAAAATCGTGACCCAGCTGGAATACGAAACAGGTCCTAACAAACTCTTTTCCCCTTACCCTGCGGGGTGACGTTATCTTTACGGATTTTTTCAAATGCTCTTTAAATTATACATATTTATAAAAAAATATTGCAGTATAGTATTTGATATTCATGTTTCACTCTTCCAGTGATATGTGGAGTGGAAGCTATGAGCCACACTAATTCGTAGATGATTTTTACCCCATTTTTCATTTTTGGGGTTTCGAATTCCAATAAACCTGTTCACTGCTCAAACTAACTTTCCCTTCCTAAGGAGTCCCCATTAGAGTTGTGACATGGATGTCGATGTATCGAAAACTTTGATGTTATATATCGTCAACATCGATTTTGATCCAATGAAACATATTAGAGTTGTGACATCGATGTTTGGGTTTCGATATGTCGTCAACATCGATGTTGACCCAATGAATCATCGAAATTAAAAAAACAGCGAATAAAAGACGACGTAAACTTTGCTTCAGGTAAAATTTTAAAAAAGCCCACAGACCATTTTTTCTTGGACGACGATGACAATATGTATGTATCGAAAACATAATCTGGGGGCAAATGGTCCCAACCTTAGACAAAACATTATCAATGATCATGTTCAATGGGGAGAGTTATCATTAAAAGGAGTCGGTAAAACTGTTTGGAAACCATGGGATCTATGTTTCAATTACCAGCTATATAGAATATTTTTATGTCTTCTTTAGAGATGTTTACTTACAGGATGTCTTATAATTGTAACATTAATAAAAAAGATGGATTTTTAGATATATTTATTCATGTTAGCAATGAAATTTCTTACTTTTTTATCATTCTTATTTAAATATTTTGCTCTGGCAATTTATTATGAAACTTTACATCTGTGTACACAAACTAATTCATTTCTGCATTTGTGATTTAAGTTGCTCTAGAAGCAAGTAAAAGTCTGGGGATAACGCTGTAACAAAAAAAAACAGAAAATCAAAAATTAAATTAACTTCACAGATAAGCAGTCCAGGAGATAGCTTGCAAATATCTGTTAGACTAACATAAAGCTAGAATTTTGTATATAAGTAAATCTTTTGGTGCCTTTTAAGAATATTTGGTCAACTAGGTCGTCTACGTCGACTAGGTTTGGTCGGTTTGGTCGACTAGGTCGACTACGTCTTCGGGACATAGCTTGGCAATAGGCATTTGAAAATGACAAACCAGTGGAGAGCGGCCATATCCAGCCCTCTTTGGTGGAATATGTGATTTTCATGAGCCTGTCCCCGTACTTAGTAGACCAATAAGTGAAGCGAGCGTAAGCGAGCTTCTTACATTCAACAAACTATGCATCTTGTCTGTCTGTCTGTCAGTAACGTTTACGCGTGTGATGATAACTTGAGTAAAAGTTGACCGATTTAGTTGACATTTGGTATACATGTTCCTCTTACTAATAGTCAGGCTAAGTTCGTTAGACAGCGTGATCCGTCCAAGAGTTCGCGCGCAGCTCTCGCGTAAACGAGATGTTCAAAAAGTAAATTGGAATTTCAGGACGGGAAAAGATTCTATCATCATCTATGCGATGAGACGAACATGTTTTACAAATAACATTTTTTAGTAAAACCAACAGCGACACCGCTATGAATTAATAAAGATCGCTAAAACTATTAAAGCGGACCGAAACGTTTATAATAGAGAAAACAACCTTTTTACCGATATCTTACGTTCTAACGTAACGATTTTAATAAAACTTCGTATACACCATCTAATGCACAGTTGAAACAGGCATGCAAAATTTCAATTTGATACATGTAGTAGTTTTTTTGTAGCAAAGAGATACATTTTATAATAATTGAAAAGGAGATGTGTGTTTAGAGGAATAGTAAGAATGCGGGGTGGTTCCCTTACTAATAGCCGCTGTACTACTATCATACCCTATATCTATCAACTCATCATGATTCATGATTATCTATTTTTTCAATATTCAATACATATTTAGGTTAGTTAGTTAAATACCACTCCAAATCAAAAAGGTCACCGATTAATTGACAAACTAATATCAACTTGATTTTTGGACAACTAACTAATTTCATACTCAGGATCATGAAAATCACATTGTCTACCAAAAGGGCAGGACTTGGCCGCTCTCCACCGTTTTTTTTTTTTTTTAAATGCCTATTGCCAAGCCGGCCACATAATCTTAAAAGGCACCAAAAAATTTACATATACACAAAATTCTAGCTTGATGTTAGTCATACACTTTTTGGCACGCTATATCCTGGACAGTAAAAAACGAAGAAGAAATCTAGTAGCTAAAAAAGAGTCGGGCAAAACGAGGGATTGGAGATTACCTGGATGGCGTCACAAAAAGTCACCTAGAGCCTCTACGTACATGTCAAGGTCATCCCCCCCCCCCGCCCCCAGTTATTATTTAGAGAGTTCTATCCCCCATAAAAGTAAAATGTTCCTATTACCCCCCATAAAAGTTGAGTGGGGTCTTAAATAATTCAGCTTCAAAAAGTAATTAGGGCTCGATATGCACGAAGTGCTGATCGAGCCCCAATTATATTTTGAATTGCTTTTTTAACTTTTATGGGGGGGGGGGCATAGGAAAATTTGAGTTTTATGGGGGGGGGGTAATAGGATATTTGAATTTTATAAGGGGAGGGGGAGAACTCTCTAAATAATAATTAGGGCGGGGCGCGAATGACCTTGACATGTGCGTAGAGGCTCTAAGTGACTGTGAGACGTCATCGAGGTAATCCCCAATCCCTCGTTTTGCTCAGCTCTTTTTTAACTACTCTATCCTTTACTTAATTTTCTCCTATTATCTGGTTTCCTTCTTTCTGATGGATGTCCTTTGAGTTAGCGCCTGTCATAAGTCTGGAATTTGAGGTGCCAACTCTTTGACTCTCCGTCTAGCTTAACAGTGAATGCTCCATGATACATATATTACGTAATATGATTTATCAATCCGAAATTTAAATTCAAGATGGAGGCCATACACATGATTAGAAGCCAATTCCCTTACTCAATAATTCATCAAAAAATCTAAAAATGATGCAATATTTAATGCTTATAGATTTTTAATTTAGTTTTTAGTCTATTTAAAGCTTTTTTTTTAAATTTAGAACTGCTCTTTGCAAATTTGAGAACTCGTATATTTGTATTTATATATTTTTCTACTAACCTATTCTAAGGGATGATTGCTAATGAGCTGTCTGTTAGTGGTGCGTCTGTGGTCGGTGCTGGTGCAGTTGTCAGTGTCGGTGCTAGTGATTCCATTTCTGCAGATTCTGCTGCCATTCTTGTGGGTGTGGCTAAAGTGTTAGCAGCCACAGTAATGGCTATTGTGAGTTTGTGCTCTACGTGACACTGTAACGCCAGAATGTGGAACTGTATGCTTAGCACTTGTTCCATAAGGAGGTATTGTTGGATAATCAGGTCCAGCTTTAGTTCCTCTAGTGGAGGCTGTAGTGCCGGCAGGTGTAGCGTTTGTGTCTTCTTGGTTGGTTGTAGTGTCAGTAGGTGGAGAATTTGTTCCTTCAGGGGTGGTTGTAGTGCAATCAGGTGTAGCATTTGTTTCTCCTGAGGTGGTTGTAGTGTCAGTAGGTCCAGCATTAGTTCCTGCAGGGGTGGTTGCAGTGTCAGTAGGTCCAGCATTAGTTCCTTCAGGAGTAGTTGCAGTGCCAGCAGGTGTAGCATATGTGTCTCCAGGGGTGGTTGCAGTGTCAGTAGGTGGAGCATGTGTTCCATAAGTAGAGATTGTTGGATGTGCATTAGGTCCTTTAGAGGTGTATTTTGAGTAATCAGGTGCATGTGTTTTTCCTCCGTCATCATTTGGAGAGCAATTAGGAATAGTCATGCATATTTTACATCCATGACTATTTACCCTGCACACTCCAATTAAAACAACTACTAAAACATAAACCCATTTCATTATTTTGTTTTCAAAAGCTAGCACACAAATTAAACTTTCTACTGCAAACTTAGAAATGAATTTCAACAAAATGAAACAATTTATTTATACAAAATCATATCTTTGTTGTGATTCCCTTATTATTGATAAAATAACAATATTCCAAACACCTTATTAAAAAGTAGGGAAACTTGTAAAAAAAAAAGTTGATAATAATTATTACGTAAGAATTATTTTATTGCTACTAATGAATTGAAAAAAAATATAAAAAAATCACTTATTGCATTTGTAATATTCTAAATTACCCTATGTATAATGTGTCAAAATAGTTGTATTTCTAGCGATTTATTTCGTTATCAATGGTAATTTTAATGCACAATTATTATTAAGAGATAATAATGGATATAGATAGCGTGTAATGTAAAACATTTGTAAATCATTATGTTAACTTACATTCCCAGAGTTATTAATGCCAGCAATATGTGAAAAAACAATTTCACTCATTGGATATTTAGAATAGAATACATATATTTACATACACACATTATGAATAAACTTTATATATATATATATATATATATATATATATATATATATATATATATATATATATATATATATATATATATATATATATATATATATATATATATATATATATATATATATATATTATATATATATATATAAATTAATAAATTATTGACCGTATATATAAACAGAAACAAACAAAATTCAGGTTTCGGTGTCAAAAAATTGTCACGATTTTACAATCCCGACGTTTCGGTTTTGACGATTTTTGTGACCGAAAGCTGAGTTTTGTTTGTTTCTGTATATATATTATATATTATATATATATATATATATATATATATATATATATATATATATATATATATATATATATATATATATATATATATATATATATATATATATATATATATATATATATATATATATATATTATTTATGGCAGGTTTTTTTTATTGTTACCACTATGATATGAATTTAAGAGAAGCTGACTAGAAACAATATCCCTTTAGTTTTGCTTCAATATGTACACAAATCCCATGAAGAAGGTTAAAATTAAAAACCAAAACGTCGAGTGTTTTGAAAAATTGTGAGTTGTTGGTTTTTTTATTACCGAACCTTCGGTTTATAAAAATACAAGCCGTTAAGCCCATGGCAACGGACTAAATTTTTATACTTAGAAATTAAATTTTACTTCAAATCAAATTATAATTATCAATAACTACGGGAGAAATACAGAGAAAAATAGCCCCGCACCGGGACTCGAACCACGGGTCCTCTGATTAATCCGTTACAGGTGCTCTTACCAACTGAGCTATACGGGAGGATGATTTTTCTCTGTCGTTACCTATAAAATTCCCCGAATCCAAGCTTTCAATCTTTTCTACAAGTCTAGTAAGCAAAATATTCACGGCAATAGAACCAGATCGAGAATTAACGTTTATAATTATAAAGTACTCAATTAGTACCTGTACCTAGTACAATCAATTAGAAATTCAATTTTTTTAAGTTTTTGGTATTTTCATACTACGGAAAGATTAAATTTTACTTTAAATCAAATTATAAGTGGTATGAATACTTCCAAAAACTTAAAAAAATTTAATTTCTAATTGATTGTACTAGGTACAGGTACTAATTGAGTACTTTATAATTTATAAACGTTAATTCTCGATCTAGTTCTTTATTGCCGTGAATATTTGGCTTACTAGATTTGTAGAAAAGATTGAAAGCTTGGATTCGGGGAATTTGTATCGGTAACGACCTGTAACGGATTAATAGGATGACCCGTGGTTTCTTCCTATGGATTTTTTAAAGAAAAAAGCGTGTTCCTGAAAAAGAAAGATTATAATGCCTTAATATTTTCATCCATTGCAGAGCTGCGTCATATACGTTTTTATACTTACGGTCTTTAAATCATTTTTAGGGTTTCGTTAGTAAAACCAAAAAAGAGACCCTTAGAGTTTTGTTCGTGTGACTGTCTGTTTGTCTATCACTCTGTACGGTCCCAAAAACTTTGGAATCAAAAGAGATATACTTTACAGTATTAAAGATCGTTATGAACTTAAAATTATCAGCCCTTCAAACTCAGAATGGTGGATAATTCATGTCACGCGAAATTCCTTCTTTTTAAAAATTTTTGTGTGGGGTATCAAATAAAAGGCATTGAAGAGTAGATTACAAAAATATAAAAACATTTTAAATTTTTTTATTTTTTTTATTGCATTTATAAATTGAAATATACAAAAATAGAAATGTCCCCCCACCAACTACCCTAAGAATAGCCGTTTCTTCAAAGTTTGAAATAATTCACGCTTATACCCGCGGACCGATGAATTTTTCCGGAAAAAAAATTAATGTACCTTTTCGTTATTACTGATAAAAAAAACATTGTGACCCCCCGGGGGATTGAAGCAGTAACCTCTTCCTCTGTAACACATGAAAATTGTTTAATTTTCTACAGTTACTAGAAGTATAAAAAATATGCCAAGTGGTCTGCTGGACCATAGGAAAAATTAGAATAGCAATTTTATCTGATTAACTGGGAATCCAATATGGTGGACAATTCCCACCACAAAAAAAGAATATTTTTTTTTGAAATTTGGGTAGGGTAACAAATTAAAGGTATTGAGTAAATTACAAAAATGTATATCAAGTGCTAATCTTTTTAATTTTCCAGGCCTTTTACCAAAAAGCATCAAAAATTTGCGTCTCCCCCCCCCCCTCCTCCTAAATATAATTAGTTTTATGTTAAGTATACCAACGAAACCCATTTTACGTGAGACTTCACGAACAACTATTTTGTCTGGGGTATCAAATGAAAGCTATTGAAGAGTAGATTACAAATATGTATTACAATATACATAACACTTGTGGATAGTGTTTATTTTTTCATGCATTTGTTAAAGTATGGTTTTTCAAAATTGTTGACACTGAACTCGAAGGGAATTCATATTTACAGGATATTTCTTTGCTTTTCATTCCTTTATCTAAGTATTTGAAGTGATAATTTTATTTGATATTTGTACGGTGAGTAAATTACACTACTTTATAAACGTCCGAAACGAAGATACTTCTTTAGATTGTTACTACCCTTTGTATTTTTAGAATATAAATGACTGACTAAATAACAATTAAGACGGATGTTTAGTCCAATGTACTTTGGGACAAAGGAATATCACACTTCTTTTTTTATAAGGGGAGTAACAGTCTAAAGAAGAACATTCCGTGCACCTTCTTTAGATTGTTACACCCTTCTGTATTTTTGGAACAAAGTTCCTTATCACGTTCTGGAGCCCGGGAGTAAATCCAAAAAAGAACGACCAAAATCACCGTCACGCAAAATCCGTCACGAAATTTACCGATGACAATAACTTGAGTAAAAGATCACTGAGGTAGTTGAAATTTGGTACACACGTTCATTTTACAAATTCCCAGGCTAAGTGTGTTGGACAACGTTATCCGCCCAAGCGTTCACGCGCAACGCTCGCGTGAACGTAAGCTTTAAATTTAAAATTGAATATTTTGGATAGGAAAAAAAAATTCTAACTTCATCTATTTAATGAGACAAACAACTTTTTTAAATATTTTTTTTTGGAACGAAGTTCCTTATGGAACGTTCTGGAGCCCGGGAGTCAATCCGAGAAAACAACGACCAATATCACCGTCACAAAATAACCGTCACAAAATCACCGTCACAAAATCACCGTCACAAAATCACCGTCACGCAAAATCCTTCTCGAAATCTACAGATGACGATAACTTGAGTAAATGCTCACCGAGTTAGATAAAATTTGGTACACATGTTCTTTTTACCAATGCCCAGGCTGAGATCATCGAAAAACGATATCCGCCCAAGCGTTCACGCGCAAAGCTTGCGTAAACGTAAGCTTTAAAAGACGGGAAAAAGTGTTATTAAGGAAGCATGTTCCTTGACTTGTTTTGATTATTTTTGTTATATATATCATAAATGTCACTTCGTTTTGTAAATAAATAAAATATAATCATGTAATATTTCACCCTGATACAAGCAGAAGCTGTAGAGTAGGGAAGAGATATATATTTTATAATATTTTAAATTAATTGGCCGGGTAGGTATAAAACAATCCTATTTCAATCCAAACTCCTTTAACAAACATACTCTTTCACTATAAACTCATCATGATCAACTTTTTTCTTATATTTAATATATATTTATAGTAAGACGCTTGCTTTAATTATACAAATAATAATTTTCTTTTAGTTTTGCCTTAACTCTGCCAGGTACAAACAGTTCGTTACTTTTAATTTTGTCTCTTTTCTAACTCCGCCATGTATAAGTAATTAGCAATGTATACATACTTAGCAGTGTGATTTTATAATTTATATATTTAATGAAAAATGTAAGGAACTTCGTTCCTACCGGGTGTCCCGTGACACCACATGTTTTTTTTTTTAGTAAAAGGAACACTGTCACTTCTATGAAGTGATAAAGATCGCTAAATTTATTAAAGCGGACCTAAACGTTTTAAATAAAGAAAACAACATATTTACCGATATCTTACGTTCTAACGTAACGATTTCTATAAAACTTCATACACATCATCTAATGTACAATTGAAACAGGCATGAAAAATTTCAACCTGATACAAGCAGAAGTTTTTTAGTGTTGGTGATTTATATTTCTTATTATAATATTTTAATTGGAGATTCGTCGACGGAGGTCTGATGGGACTGTTCTTTTCTTCTTTACAACCATCTGCTTTAACTATAAAATAATCAAAATTAACTTTTTTCTCAATTTACAATACATAATTTATTGTAAGACGCTCTTTTTTAAGATAATAAAAAGTTTTTCTTTTAATTTCTCCTTAACTCCGCTAGTACAAATAGTTACTTTTCATTTTGTCACTTATTTTAACTCCGCCTTGTATAAGTAGTTAGTAGCATATACTTAGCACTGTAATTATATAATTTATATTTAATATAACGTAAGGAACTTCGTTCCTACCGGGTGTCCTACGACACCACACGTATTTTTTTTTATAATGGGAGTAACATACAAAAGATGTGGAAACAATTCAACAAATTAAACGATAATGGCTTGTAAAAGCATAAAATCAATAAAGTACGTGATAGGATGCGAGGAAGCTATGTGCCACACTAATTGGCAGTTTATTTTACAGGCTTTTAGTAACTTCACATATAATATATCCAAGATAAATTTTGTAACTTAAATTTGACCAATTTACCAAGTGGAAGGCTGAAATTGGCACAAATTATATATTTCCGATGACAATACAATAATTAGTCAATAAGCTTTATCAAATTGTTTTTCTTAAAGGTCAACCATGAAGTGATTACGGCACTCTCTTACTTTGTTTCCCGTAGTGTTTATTTTGAAATGATATTTCGAAAAAGTGTGTTTACTCCTTCATTATAGTTATTAACTTTGTTATCCATATCCTACTTTTCGACATTTTATGGATATCAATTTAGGTGGGTTACAAAGTATAAGAGAAGTTCCTTTTAATTTGGTTATCCACAATTTAATAATTTAAATTTCATATTTATAACTTAAGAAACTATTGGGTAAAGCCATGGAATGAGGGTTTGAATTAGGGTCATAGAAAAGTCACAGTTTTGATAAAAGAAATGTATTTAAAAAATGAATATTTCACAAAATTACAAAAAATAAAATAAACAAATGCATATTTTACAGATTTACTTGTATGGTTCAATATGTCCTCCTTGTTCTTTTACGACAGCCTGCAATCTCTTTCTTAGGTTTCACTCTCCTAAATAAGTTAGAATTATACTTTGTAAATTTGTGCATTTTAATATTTCTATTTTTATCGTACTAACCTTCTATAAAAAATGTCTACGTGGTTGTGATTGTTTCTAGACGTGGTGTAAGCAGAAGCATATTTTCAGTGTTCGCAGATACAGGCTGTGGCAGTAGTATTAGGAGGTGCAGTAACTGCCCAATGGGGGTGGGCCACTAGTGTTAAAAATGCTCAACTGCATTTTAAGGTGCAGTATTTATTCTTTTAAGGAAGACTATTGAGTAACTAGGTAAAGTATTGGCCTCGAGAAATTTTGGTTTCTTCAGGGGCGCTTGGCCAATTGTAGTTTAGTCGGCTTTGGAAATGTATGTAGTATGTAGTGTAAACATGAGGGGCATTTGTTCTCTTTGGGCTGTCTGCAGTATAATTAGATGGAGCAGATATTTGTTCAGTAAGGGCTATTTCAGTTTCATCGGAGGTGTATGTTGTAAATGTGGTGGAGTATTAGTTGTTTGGGAGGTAACTGGGGAGGTACAGTTGTTGTGGCTGATGCAATGGGTGTTTGGTAAGTTGTGACCGGTGCAGTTGTTGTTCCTTCTGATGTGTATGAGGTTTAAACAGATGAAGCAATTGTTTCTTCGGGGTTAGCTGGTGCAGTTAATGTTTGTTCAGTTGTGGCTAGTGCAGTTGTTATTTGTTCAGTTATGCAAGGTTATAATTTCTTCGGGGGTGAATGTCGTATTATCTGGTAAAGAATTGTTTTTTTTCCGGGGGTGTCTGGTGGAGTGGTTCTTTGTTGAGGTATGGCTAATGTAGTAGGTATTTAGTAAGTTGAGACCAGTGAAGTTGATGGTCCTCCTGGAGTGTATGTTGTGTAAACCAGGGCAGCATTTGTCCTCTTTGGAGTGAATGTAGTATAAATATGTGGCACATTAGTTTCTATGGAAGTGGTAAGTGAAATAGTTGTTTGTTTAGATACGGCTGGTTCAGTCGTTGTTTCTTCGGGGGTGTATGATGTGTAGTCAGGTGGAGCATTTGTTTGTTCGGGGGTGGCTGCTGCAGTT
The DNA here is from genome assembly GCA_951217055.1 of Gerris lacustris. Lineage (NCBI taxonomy): Eukaryota > Metazoa > Arthropoda > Insecta > Hemiptera > Gerridae > Gerris > Gerris lacustris. The sequence goes on along the minus strand of OX578286.1, from coordinate 7,481,514 downwards.
GTTGTTTGTTCAGTTGTAGCTGGTGACAGAGGGTGTTTGATAAGTTGTGGTTGGCGCTGTTCTTGTCCCTTGTGGAGTGTATGTTGTGTAATCAGGTGGAGCATTTGTTTGTTCAGTGGTGGCTGCAGCAGTTGTTGTTTCTTCAGTTGTAGCTGGTGCTGAGGGTGTTTGATAAGTTGTGGTTGATGCAGTTCTTGTCCCTTGTGGAGTGTATGTTGGGTAATCAGGTGGAGCATTTGTTTGTTTAGGGGTGGCTGCTGCAGTTGTTTGTTCAGTTGTAGCAGGTGCAGAGGGTGTTTGATAAGTTGTGGTTGGCGCAGTTGTGGTCCCTTGTGGAGTGTATGTTGTGTAATCAGGTGGAGCATATGTTTGTTCGGGAGTGACTGGTGCAGTTGTTGTTTGTTCTGTTGTAGCTGGTGCTGAGGGTGTTTGATAAGTTGTTGCAGGTTCAGTCGTTGTTTCTTCGGGGGTGTATGATGTATAATCAGGTGGAGCATTTTTTTGTTCGGGAGTGACTGGTGCAGTTGTTGTTTGTTCTGTTGTAGCTGGTGCTGAGGGTGTTTGATAAGTTGTTGCTGGTTCAGTCGTTGTTTCTTCGGGGGTGTATGATGTATAATCAGGTGGAGCATTTGTTTGTTCGGGGGTGGGTGCTGCAGTTGTTGTTTGTTTAGTTGTAGCTGGTGCTGAGGGTGTTTGATAAGTTGTTGCAGGTTCATTCGTTGTTTCTTCGGGGGTGTATGATGTATAATCAGGTGGAGCATTTGTTTGTTCGGGAGTGACTGGTGCAGTTGTTGTTTGTTCTGTTGTAGCTGGTGCTAAGGGTGTTTGATAAGTTGTTGCTGGTTCAGTCGTTGTTTCTTCGGGGGTGTATGATGTATAATCAGGTGGAGCATTTGTTTGTTCGGGGGTGGGTGCTGCAGTTGTTGTTTGTTTAGTTGTAGCTGGTGCAGAGGGTGTTAGATAAGTTGTGGCTGGTTCAGTCGTTGTTTCTTCGGGAGTGTACGATGTGTAATCAGGTGGAGCATTTGTTTGTTTGGGGGTGGCTGCTGCAGTTGTTGTTTGTTCAGTTGTAGCTGGTGCTGAGGGTGTTTGATAAGTTGTGGTTGGTGCAGTTGTTGTCCCTTGTGGAGTGTATGTTGTGTAATCAGGTGGAGCATTTGTTTGTTCGGGAGTGGCTGGTTCTGTAGTTGTTTGATAGGTGGTGAATGTTGTGTAATCAGGTGGGGCATTTGTTCGTTTGGGGGTTGCTGCTGCAGTTGTTGTCTGTTTAGTTGTGGCTGGTGAAGTTGTTGTTCCTGCTGGAGTGTTTGTTGTGTAAATATGTGGAGCATTTCTTTTCTTTGGAGGGGCGGTAGTGTAAATATGAGGAGGATTTGTTTTCTTTGAAGGGGCTGTAGTGTAACTATGTGGAGCATTTGTTTTCTTTGAAGGGGCTGTAGTGTAAATATGTGGAGGATTGGTTTTCTTTGGAGGGGCTGTAGTGTAAATATGTGGAGTACTTGTCCTCTTAGGAGAGGCTGTAGTGTAAATGTGTGGATCATTTGTATTTTTTGAAGGGGCTGTAGTGTAAATATGAGGAGGATTTGTTTTTTTTGAAGGGGCTGTAGTGTAACTATGTGGAGGATTTGTTTTCTTTGAAGTGGCTGTAGTGTAAATATGTGGAGGATTTGTGTTCTTTGGAGGGGCTGTAGTGTAAATATGTGGAGCATTTGTTCCTTGAGGAGCGTTTGTTGAGTAAACTGGTGGAGCCCTTGTCCTCTTTGGAGTAGCTGTAGTGTAAATATGTGGAGCATTTGTCCTCTTTGGAGTGGCTGCAGTGTAAATATGTGGAGTACTTGTCCTCTTTGGAGTGGCTGTAGTGTAAATATGTGGAGCATTTGTTCTCTTTGGAGTGGCTGCAGTGTAAATATGTGGAGTACTTGTCCTCTTTGGAGTGGCTGTAGTGTAGTGCTTAGGTGGAGTAATTGTTTCTTTTGTTGAGTATGTATCGTGCCTTGGTGCAACAGTCAGTTTTGGGTATACGGTTGTAGTGTGATCAGGATTTGCTGTACTATACGCGTGACCATTCACTCTGCTCACTCCGACCATAAAAACTAGCATTAAAACTTGTGAAAATTCCATTTTCTTTTGTAAGCTTAACTATTATAGAAATTGAACTTATATCAACTGGGGACCTAAGAATGAATTCTAATTTATATAAATTTATATATTTATACTAAATCATATCTTCTGAATATTCCCCCTTAATATTGATAAAATAAAATAACTTTAAATACCCTATTAAAAGTATACAATTATTACTATAAGGAAGTAGTGAAATTTGTAAATTATTATTAATATTATGAAATAAATATTTAATTTCAATATAATTTTGCATTTGAAAAGAAAATCACTTATAGCGGTTGCAATATTCTCAATGTTACTCTATAGTGTGTCCAAATAGATATTATAATAGCCACATATATTAGTGGTAATAAAAATTGATAATTATTGATGAGAGATAATAATTTATATCGATAATAATTGATGGGTATTAATGTGAAAAATGAATTTGATTGGTAAATAATAGCCAATAATGTTGTTACTTACATACATAGTACATTCATACTTTATGCCCGAACCAAGCATCACTATATAAATGGGCAGTAGTATGGTCATTTAAATGGGTAGTAACATCGCCATTTAAATGGTTAGTAGTGTCGCCATTTAAATGGGTTGCATTGTCATATAGATGGAAGCAGGATTGTCATTGTAAGTTGGTAGCATCATCGCCATATAAATGGCAATAAGTAAAGTAGTTAGTAAGGTGCATGACAATGCATAAGTAAATTGACATCTATTCAGCAGCATGTATTTGGTTACTTTAAATATTGTCAAAGTCATTGTTTTGTTGCAGGTTTAGTCATACGATATTTTATTTAATTATAAATATAAATTTAAAAATAATGTAATACATATATTTTGGTTCATTCTACAATTGATAAAGTGGGACTGATAAAATGTTTACTCATTTCTTGATTAGTAATGTTTTATAAATATACCGTCAAATTTTGGAGGTGGTATGGGACGTTAAGAAAAGAACATTTTTTTGGCTTTATATACATTTATTTAATTATTGTATAAAAAATCTCACCAGCTTTAAAAGCAAATAATTACTTGATAAAAAGAACTTTTTATATACTACGTTTTTAAATTTTCTGTTGAATCATATGTAATGTTGATCATATGATGTTATATATAATGTTAGTGAAAAAAAAATATATAGTTCCGAATTTATTTACTTCACATAATAATGACAACCATCTAGAGAGCTGATCTTAAACCTATAAAAGAACAAATATTTGTACAACAGATCTCACCAACACCGAATCTAAACCGTGCCATTGATATGCCCCGGTGTAGTGTGGAGGGACAGTAAAGAGAAGAAAAATGAGTACAAGTAAAGAAGTACAGATGCAGAAAAATTAAACCGATACCTAGGACACAATTGTAAATAAACCTGGGTGTCACACGTATATTAATTTATTTCTTTGTTTACTTTTCGCTGTCATTCAATGTTTACCTCTTAATAAAAAATCACAAATTTGAAACCCGTAAAATGAAGAATTGCGGATTTTTTCCGAACTAACTTTCCATACAGCAAAATTTGAATTGAAAACTAATTAAATTCTGCTAAAAGTATTAAAATAAAGCATTGCCATCGTGATCTGAGCTATTCTAAAAGTTTCAAATGTTTAGCTACTCGGGAAGTTAGTTAAAAATCGATTGCAAGATTTGCACTGGACGAACAAACAAACAAACAAGAAAGCAAGCTAATAAAAAATCACAGGGAAGTACTTGAGTCCAAGCACTTTTTAGGGTTTTGTAGATGATTAAGCATGCCGGTCACAATGTTTTTCATCGGTAATAACGACTAGATAAATTAATTTTTTCAGAACATTTCCATCGCTCCACCATAAGGTATAGCCATGAATTATTTCGAAATTTTAGGACCAGCCGTTATATAGTGGTGGGGGGGGGGGTATTTTTGGGGGTATATTTTGATTTATAAAACCAATAAAGAATGAAAAATTTAAAAAAGCAAATATATAATATTTGAATCCTGCTCTTCAGCAGCTTTAAAATTTGAGATGAACTCCCGGAATTTTCATCGCCCCACAATAAGGCATTGGCATGCATTTTTTCGAAATTTTAGGACCAGCCGTTATATAGTGATATTTTTATATCACTATATTTTTATAGTGGGATTTTTTTTTTTTTTTTTGGTATATTTTGATTTTTTTACCCAATAATGAATGCAAAATTTAAAAAAGTATATATATATTTGCGTCCTAATCTTCTGCAGCTTTCATTTGATACCCCACTCAAAAATTAAAAAAATATATAAATTTTTGAGTTTACAACATTTTTGCGAATTGCGCATGCACATATTTAATTTTGAACTTCTGTATATTTTTCCTGTGGTTGGGTCAAAAAGTTGCACCAGTGTTCCAAATTTCAGCTCTTTATCTTAAACGGTTCGGGCCCTATGAACCAAAGAGCGACGGACAGACGTACACATCACCCTCGGCATAAGGGTTTTGAGAAGAATCTACAAAACCCTAAAAGAAAGTAGTAAAATAGAGATAAACAAACAAAACAAAAACAGCAGATTTTGTACACAGTCAACAAATAGTTAAATAAAGTAGGTATAAGTTAATATAATAGATAATATAAAGTAGGTTTAAGATCAGCTCTCTAGATGGTAGTCATTTATGTGAAGTAAATATTTTCGGAACTATTTTTTTTTTCACTAACATTATATATTATATAACAATAACAATTATAGTTGAAAGGTGATCCCTCAATAAGTATGTAGTTAATAATATAATAACAATTATATAATCAACATTACATACGATTCAACAGAAAATTTAAAAACGTAGTATATAAAAAGTTCTTTATATCTTGCAATTATTTATCATTTAAGGTGACATTAAGGTTATTAAAACTTCGGGCACACTGAGACATTGGAGATGTTGTAGATATTTACTTAACGTAAATCAATGGTGGTACGTCCAAAGTCGTTTCCTTTTCGTGTGGATGAAGTAATGTTTCATTGCCCCAAACAATTTCAGTTTTTTTTCTTTGATCTTGTTTGATTGTTCTTGGGCCATTCTTTTTTGTTCTTGTTAATCTTTTGTGTAACTTTTTTGACGGTGGGTGTTCAAATTGAACTATATAAAATTATTTGGAGTAAATATTATGTAAGCACCTAACCCTTAACTGCCCGAATTATTTTTTTGGGGAATTGTTTGGTTTTTTTCTGGGGATTCTGTCTGTTAAGAGGTCCCTTAATATGTAAAAAATGTTAAAAAAAATTGAAATAAATTCCTTACCCCAAATTTGGGCTGTTGCCATATGGCAACGCTAGGACATTAGCCCTACAGTTTTTTTTCTCAGTAAATTTTTTAATCATTTCTTTTACAAAATGTATGTAAAATAAATTTTAGGTTAAAAAAGTACAAATAATACTAACAAAATACTAAATTTATTTAAAAGAACAAAAAAGTTTTTTTTTTTTTTTTTTTTCATTATTTGTATTACGTATCATGTTTTTTTCTGTAAAATTATGTAATTATTTCTTAATTTTTTTGTTTTATGCATGTGTTTTTGTTATTAACCTTTAAAAATATATATGCATTATTCAATTGTAATAAAAAAATATAGATATTATTATATACATATTATTTTTAAAAGAATAGCCCAATAATATTTGTTACTAATTATTAATTATACTTGTTCAACAAAAATAATTACAATATTTAGAGACTAATTGAGAAATATTTAGAAAATAATCAATAAAAAATTATCATTAGGCAAAAAAACATCAAAACTTTGTTTATAAATATGACTGAATAAAAAACTGTAAGGCTAATGTCCTAATGTTGCCATATGGCAACTTTCAAATTGACGCTCAATTTAGGGCAGAAAAATTAAATTTTGTGAAACTGCAATAATTTTATATTTTTAATCACTCTTTATTCTAATAGTTTAATGACCAATAATAAAAATATTTAATTAATTAATTTATTAAAAAAATTAAAATTCTCTCCGTGTCTCAAATTTGGAATAACCCATTTTTTCAACCTGTCTTGTCGCATACGTGTTGCACCAAACAAATAAATCTAATGATGAAAAATCAATTAAGTCCTTCTTTTGACATAATATTAACATTTAAAAAGTTCAATATTAACTTGGACCTCTCCAGACAATAATAAAGGGAGGGTTATTAAGGGTTAAGATAAATGTCAATCAATACTGTCAAATCTACCTCAACGAACGTTCTCAAAATTCCTTTTTAGTTTTAAAGTATTCTACTGGGTAGCTCTAGAGGTGCTGTTTACAATTTTTTTAATTTTTTTTTTCAATATTTTCTATTAGCCTTGAAAGGGACAAAGAACCAGATTTTCGTTTTTTTTTTAATTTTTCCTTTATTTGTACAATAAACTCTACCTGTATACAAAATTTCAAGTTTCTAGGATTGTTAGAAGTGCCTTAGAATTGTGATGAGTGAGTCAGTCAGTCAGTCAGTGACAAAATGACAAAACTTTAGGCTCATTTATCTTATGAACTACTATGGGCATTTCTGGATCAGTTCGTCATGACCTTTAAATTAAAATTAATTTTTCATATCTAAGTATCTTCAATACTTAGATATGGCTGTGCTTGACGTGGCTGGGGCACTGCCGTGCCCCCAGATAAAACCCTTAAAATTGAGCTTAGCATTGTACCTTTAAATTAAAAAAAAAAAATCTGTTCAGCTGTTTAGACGTGATTGACACATAGACAAATTGACATAACATTTTATTGAGCTGAACTCTTATATTACAATTTGCATTTGATTGGACACATATACTCTTCCTGAACGGCTAAACCAATCCGCAAAAAATTCGGCACGGTCATAGTGACCAACCACAGGAAGGGAAAAATCTGAAATGGTCCAAACTGGTACACAGGGGTAGGGGGTACGGAGTACAAAAGTTAAAATAGTATGTGTCCATCATGATGCATGTCGTTGGAAAGCTCTTTAAGAATACAGTTATTGTTGTTATTTTCACTTTTTTCATATTTTCATCTAAGAGGGGGGTAAAATAGAAAAACAGGAAAAAAATGCTTTTTAATTAAAAATTTGAAATATTACTATTTTTGATCCGATTTCTGCTGTTTATAAATAATAATGTTTATTGTTTAAGATAATAATGCACGATCAGCTCAATATTGCAAGCTGGCTACTGTATTGTACACCTAGTAAACTTAAATTCGCTATCATTTAGTGAAAATACAAAATTTGAACCCAATCGGATAAAAGATTAAGATAACATAGAATTAAATTAATATTCCTTAAAAAATAAAATACTCTGTTGCGAAGCTCGTGTATCCAGCAAGTAAAAAATAAAGAAAGAAATCTCTGTACCAAAAGTATATTGATTGTGTAATTGAGTAGTGGCGTTACTCACTTAAGTAAAAATAAGTAAATTTAATGTAATGAGCGTCATTAACACTGAAGATAACCACTAGTTGTTCTTCAGTCAACATTATTATACAGGTTGGCCGGGTATAAATAAGTTACAAGTACCGTAACTTATTTGTACCCTTTAGATTGTTACTCCCTAATGATTTTTTTTAGAATATAAATCGTGTTTTGGCCACTGAACAAGTTTTATCTTGCTATAATGTATATAATCAGATAGGCAAACCAGCGCTTCATCACCTGAGTATAGACGAACCCGCAACACTACCTACAGTTTCGCCTGGTTCTGCCCAAGATGAGTATATTCTACTCATCTTGGATGAGTATATTCTACTCATCTTGGGTTCTGCCATCCATAGCCCACTAATGTGAAGGTTATTAGGACAGATCTTCGTTTAGGCGACGATTATGTGGCCAAACCTGATAACATCTGTTACCTTGAAGCACGAACACGCAATGAAGAAAAAAATTGCTCATGGTTATATCGACGCTACAAGGGGGAAGTCCACAATAATTCACACTACAATTATTTCATTTATACATTACTTTTGGATATCCAATACTTTATTACATTAATCTTATCAGTATCATTTATTATATGCAGTGCCAGTGAAGGAGACAGTTATCGCTTCACAGTTCACCTTTCCCTCACACGCCCACACGACTACACAGCACATTCATCACATTTCATCCGTTCTTCAGTTAGGTATTATAATCATTATATCTCATTCATTATCTATTAAAGATGTTATTTATCTCTATACATTATATCTTCATCGTATCATCCACCCTGTAACTACCCTATAGCCACCCTATAATTATACTATACAGTCCGCGCAATAATAACTCTACAGACCCGGCAACGGAATCAGCCGCAAGCCCTTCCGTACCGAAAAAATAGATATTATTATTTCTACATTCCTTGAGCCAGCGTGGACGAGGTGCTCTAGGCGGCCCAGCTGTCAATGAGTCGAGGCGAATCGATGTCGTGGGTTCGATCCTGTGCCATGGTACTCTGAGTTGCATCTATGAATCGCGGACGGAGCAGGGCGGGACACCCCCTGAGGGGTTGTCTTCCCCCAAGCTTTAATGTGGGTTCGATCCATGTCATGAGATGTGATTTGTATCTATGGTTCGAGGACGGAGCAGGGCGAGGGACACCCCTGAGGGGTTGTCTTCCCCCAAGCTTTAATATGGGTTCGATCCGTGTCATGAGATGTGATTTGTATCTATAGTTCGAGGACGGAGGAGGGCGAGGGACACCCCCTGAGGGGTTTTCTCCCCCCACGCTTTGACGTGGGTTCGATCCGTGTCATGAGATGTGATTTGTATCTATGGATCGAGGAAGGAGGAGGGCGAGGAACACCCCCAAACGGGTTCTCTTCCCCCACGCTTTGACCCACGCTTGCATAGCTTACTAATGACCACATCATACTCGCTTTGGCGGTACAATTTACAGGTATGATGTGGGAAGTGGCTGGACTCTCCACCACACGGGTTAGTAAAATGGGCCCAGTGTGGCCTGATTGTTAGGTTTGAACAAGTGGTTCGTCCTTCCCGTCTAACCAATACTACTACTCTACATTCCTTTCTCTAACTAACTATTAAGACAAAGGAATGTTTAGTCCAATGTACTTTGGGACAAATAAATATCGGACTTCTGTTTTTATAAGGGGAGTAACAGTCTAAAGAAGTGATTGGTTGTTTTGACAAGATTTTGTGGTCCCCCTTCATAATTATGACTGGAGAGTAAAGAGGTTAATAAAATATAACACAACCATATTCTCACCTCAATTATATATAAAATTCTAAAATTTTTGTGACAATATTGCTGTGTTACTTTTTATTAACCTATCTAGTAGTAACTATTTTCTAAGAAGAACATACCGTACGCCCTTGTTCTTTTTTCTAAGGGTAGTAACTATCTAAAGAAATGCTTAAGTTACTATTTGTGATAAGACGTCTATATTGACATTTTCATGTCTAGGCTATGGAACATAACCTCCAAAAGCGTTACCAAAAACTAGGGTTACACGAGTAGGGAAGATATAGGGACAGGGAGTTAGGAAGATATAGAAGGTATTCCATCGAGTCTGCCGTTCTAATTTTTTTTTTGTTCAATTTTTCTAAAAAAAATACTTATTATTTAAGATTTAGTTATTACACAGGTCTTTACTTATGCTTTTCGTTTTAGTTCGTTCAAAGCTCTTATCATTTTTAAATAAAAATTACAACTATAAATTGCTCATTTGTAAACTTGTATATTTAAATATTTATAATACTAACCTTTTCTAATTACAATGTCCAGGTGGTTCTGCTATTACTGTTGTAGCTTTGATTTATCCTTGTCGTGGTGAAAGCATAATCATCTTTATTTGCTGCAGGCACAGCTATTGTTTTGCCAGTGTACCTTTAGTTTTAGCAGCCGCAGAAATTTGTGTTCGGACGTGAAACTGTAGTGCCAAAATGTGAGACTGTAGGAGCACCGTTTGTACCTTCAGGGAAGACGGTTGAGTAATCAGGAGACGTAAATCTTCCTTCAGGAGTGAATCTAGAAGGTGGGGCATTTGTTCCTTCGGGAGTGGATGATTCTGTGGGTGTGTGCGATAAAGAGGTTGTTTCTTCGGGGGTTCCTGCCACAGTTGTTGTTTCTTCGGTTGTGGCAGGAGCAAAGGTAGTTTCTTCAGTGGTAGATGCCCCATTTGTTGATTGTTGGGTTGTGGCTGGTTCTGTTGTTGTTTGTTCACTAGTGGCTGGTTCTGTTGTTGTTTGGTCCGTAGTAGCGGGGGCACTGGTAGCTGCCTCTGTTGTAGTTTGTTCTGTAGTGGCAGGGGCACTGGTAGCTGCCCCTGTGGTTTTTTGTTCCGTAGTGGCAGGGGCACTGCTAGCTGCCCCTATTGTTGTTTGTTCCGTAGTGGCTGGTTCTGTTGTTGTTTGTTCACTAGTGGATGATTCTGTTGTTGTCTGTTCCGTTGTGGCAGGGGCACTGGTAGCTGCCCCTCTTGTTGTTTGTTCAGTAGTGGCCGATTCAGTTGTTGTTTGTTGAGTTGTGGCTGGTTCTTTTGTTGTTTGTGTGGTCTTGGCAGGGGCAATGGTGGTTTGTTTGGGGGTGACTTTAGTATAAACAGGTGGAGAATATGTTCGTTCAGGAGGGTATGTAGTGTAAACAGGTGGAGCATTTGTTTCTTGGGGGGTGGCTTGGGCAGTTGTTGTTGGTTCGTTGGTAGCTGCCCCAGATTTTGTTTGTTCAGTTGTGGCTGGTTCTGTTGTTGTTTGATGGGTTGTCGCTGGTTTTGCTGTTGTTGTTTGTTTGGCTGTAGCAGGGGCATAGGTAGTTTCTTCAGTGGTAGCTGCCACAGTTGTTCTTCGTTGGGTATTGGCTGGTTGTGGTGTTGTTTGTTGGGTTCTGGCTGGTTCTGTAGTTGTTTGTTGGGTTCTGGCTGGATGTGTTCTTGTTTGTTTCGTTGTGGCTGGTTCAGTTGTTGTATGTTTGGTTTTGGCAGGAGCAGTGGTGGTTGGTTTGGGGGTGACTGTAGTATAAACAGGAGGAGAATATGTTCGTTCAGGAGGGTATGTTGTATAAACAGGTGGAGCATATGTTTCTTGGGGGGTGGCTTGGGCAGTTGTTGTTGGTTCGTTGGTAGCTGCCCCAGATTTAGTTTGTTCAGTAGAGGCTGGTTCTGTTGTTGTTTGATGGGTTGTGGCTGGTTTTGATGTTGTTGTTTTTTCGGCTGTAGCAGGGGCATAGGTAGTTTCTTCAGTGGTAGCTGCCGCAGTTGTTCTTCGTTGGGTTCTGGCTGGTTCTGTAGTTGTTTGTTGGATTCTGGCTGGATGTGTTGTTGTTTGTTTCGTTGTGGCTGGTTCAGTTGTTGTATGTTTGGTTTTGGCAGGGGCAGTGGTGGTTGGTTTGGGGGTGACTGTAGTATAAACAGGAGGAGAATATGTTCGTTCAGGAGGGTATGTTGTGTAAACAGGTGGAGCATATGTTTCTTGGGGGGTGGCTTGGGCAGTAGTTGTTGGTTCGTTGGTAGCTGCCCCAGATTTTGTTTGTTCAGTAGAGGCTGGTTCTGTTGTTGTTTGATGGGTTGTGGCTGGTTTTGATGTTGTTGTTTTTTCGCCTGTAGCAGGGGCATAGGTAGTTTCTTCAGTGGTAGCTGCCGCAGTGGTTCTTCGTTGGGTATTGGCTGGTTGTGTTGTTGTTTGTTGGGTTCTGGCTGGTTCTGTAGTTGTTTGTTGGGTTCTGGCTGGTTCAGTTGTTGTATGTTTGGTTTTGGCAGGAGCAGTGGTGGTTGGTTTGGGGGTGACTGTAGTATAAACAGGAGGAGAATATGTTCGTTCAGGAGGGTATGTTGTGTAAACCGGTGGAGCATATGTTTCTTGGGGGGTGGCTTGGGCAGTTGTTGTTGGTTCGTTGGTAGCTGCCCCAGATTTAGTTTGTTCAGTAGTGGCTGGTTCTGTTGTTGTTTGCTCGGTTGTGGCTGGTTCTGTTGTTTGTTTGGTTGTGGCAGGTGCACAGGTGGTTTGTTTAGGGGTGGTTGTTGTATAAACAGGTGGATAATGTGGTGTTCTTTTGGAGGACGTAGTGTAAAAATGAGGAGGAAGTGTTCTTCTTGGAACGCCTGTAGAATAAACAGGTGGAGAATATGTTCGCTCTGGGGTGTATGTTGTGTAAACTGGTGGAGCATAGGTGTTATGGGGGGTGGCTTGGGCAGCTGTTATGTGTTCGGTGGCCGGTGCAGTTGTTGTTCCTTCGGGGGTGAATGTAGAGTAGACGGGTGGAGTATCCGTTCTTTTAGGAGCAGCTTTAGTGTAACCATGTGCATTGGTTCTCCTTGGAGTGGCAGGAGTGTAGTAAGATGTTGGTGGAGCATTTGTTTTTTTGGTAGTGGCTGTTACTTCGGGGTATTTATTTGTGTAAATAGTTGTAGGTATTATGTTAGGATGTTGGGTTGTAGTTAAATATGGATTAACTGTAGTAAATGCATAACTATTAACTCTGTTTACTCCGACAGTAATAACTACTACTAGTACTAGTGCAAATCCCATAACTTCTGTACATAAGCTATCATAGAAATTGAACTTATTTCTACAGTTAAACTAGAAATGAACCCTAACAACATCGATTCATTTATTTATACTAAATCATATCTTCTTTATGATACCCTTAATATTGATTAAAAAATTACCCCAAACAATTTAATTTAGAGTGTAACGAAACTTCAAAAAAAAGAAAGATAATTATTGTGAAATAAAATATTTTATTGCTAATAATCAATTAAAAAAATAAATTCACTTATTGCGAATATACTAAATATTACTCTATAATATGTCTAAATAGTTTTATTAATAGCTTTAATTTTTTTTAGCAATGTTAAAATAAACAATTATATATTAGAGATAATTATTTATACCGATAATTACAGGGTTATAAAGTAAAATAAAATATAATATTATTAACTAACATTTCCTGTAATATTTTACTGCCGACAAGACTGCATATTTAAAATATGATTACTATAACTTTGGAGAAATAGTTTTTCCCAAGTTGGATACTTTATGAGGTATATATATATATATATATATATATATATATATATATATATATATATATATATATATATATATATATATATATATATATATATATATATATATATATATATATATATATATATATATATCAGCAATGTAATACCGTGTTTTTGCACACTGCAATAGGCTACACAATTTGTGCGAGACACCAAGGGATGTGCAACGTAAGCGTGACCCATAGGAACTGTTCCAACATCAGACATTGCGTCTTTAAGATGTTGGCTCGGCATTACGCCATGTCCTGCATCCTGATGAGTTGGACGCGACGAAACTATGCATGGTTTGTGGATCATTATGATTTTGGCGAATTTCCATGAGGTAGGAAAGTAAGTTGTTCGAAGGACTGAGTTGTAGATAGAAGTAAGGTAAAGGATTCCTTTTTTTGGGAGGTTTTTAAGGATGTGGGAGGTGATATGATCATAACCAGGAGCTTTGTTTTTGGGAAGGTGTTTTATGATGTAAAGAATATCGGAAGGGTTAAAGGCCTTTGGGGGAGGAGAAAGTTGAAGAGGTGTAGAAAGATCTTAGATTATATTATTGGAATGGGTTTGGTCATAGATATCGGGATAAGGAGAAAACTGTTCGGAAAGGAAATGGGCAAAAAGCTCTTCTTTATCGGCATCGCTCTTTGTCCAGGTTTGATCTAATCTTTGGAGAGGTGAAGGAATAATCTTTTCTTTAAGGATTTTTGTAGTTAGTTGTCTTGTAAGTCTGTTAAAGGTCAGTTTGTCACTAGGTAATCGAGTCCGTTGCCATTTTGCCCTAGCTCGTCGTTTCTCGCTGATTAAGGTACGTATACTCAACGGTAAATAATAATTAGTCGTCCTGTGTTGTATGTAAGGTCTTGTACTGTCCCATATAGACATTTGTATTGTCTCAGTAAGTGTCTGAACAGCTACATTTATGTCGTCAGGAGTCTTTAGTGATACTTTAAGGTCAAGTTTGTCTTCTATTAACTGTTGAAATTAAGTCCAGTCTACATGTCCATTTATTTAAGTAGGTTTTTAGGGCTTGGAGGGGGGACACAGGTCTAGGATCAAAATAGCAGCACTGTGGCCAGAGGAGAGATCGTGAATGTTCATTAGAGTAAAAGGCGAGGTAGTTTGTTTGGATCAGAAGGCCAATAAGTATAATCAGGAGGGGAAAGGATTTGGTACCTTGAAGAATCAGAGGAATTAAGGAATTGGTGCCACGATGATTACGGGTTCTACACCCCCAACAAGGGGGCTATAACTCTAGGACCAAGGGATCGGAATAAGGAAACAAAATCTTGATGAGTGATAGGTTTGCCGGGAGGACAATAAACAGAGGAAATTGTGTAGTCAAGTGGTAAGGAATTTAGGGTTATGGTCGTACATTGGATAGATTCTGTAGGACTAGAAGGAGGCAGGAAGTGGGAGAGAGAATTTCTAATAAGGATCGCACTACCCCCCTGTGCAGTGTTATTTGGATGGTCAGTTCTGTACGTTCGGTAGTCCTGTATGTGAAAGTGTGAGCGTGTTGTAAAGTGTGTTTCATTTGTGAGGGCAATGTCGATCCTTTTATCATGTAGAAGAGTATCTAGTTCTTGATTATGTCGGGTTACACCATTAGCGTTCCAGAGAAGGATGGTAAGAGAATTTTGGGTTAGACAGGTATTTTTTTGGAAAAGGCGGGAAGGACGGATGCTAACGATGAGAGAGTTTGAAGGATGGTGAGGAGAGGTTCTATAACGGCTTTAAGTTCCGTTAAAAAGGAGTTGAGGGTAGCTTGTAAGGTAGCTGTGTAATCAATTGTGTTTGTGGATGGAGGAATAAAAAATATATACTAAATAACTATATAATCACTATATAATAACTATATACTCATAATGATAAACTTTTTTCTCAATATACAATGCCTTAACTCTGCTAAGTACAAATAGTTAGTTACTTTTGATTTTGTCTCTTTTCTAACTCCACCACGTATAAGCAGTTAGTATCGTAAAAGTTAGCAGTGTGATTTTAAAATTTATATTTAATGAAAAGCGTAAGGAACTTCGTTCCTACTGAGTGTCCCGCGACACCACACGTATTTTTTTCTGGGATCTGTTGTTTTCGACTGATTTTTACATTTCCTCACCTTCTCCGAAGGTATATAGGAAACTATTGTTTTCAACCGATAAAGCCGAAACCAAATTTCAACGGAATTACCTGTTTTGGGTGTTTTTAAGACGATTTGAGTGGTTTTTAGCTGGATGACCGTCTGTCTGTCTGTGTCTGAATTTTCCACTGTCCGTCTGTCTGTGTCACGCATAAATCCCACAGTTTTTAAGCTAGAGAGTTGCAACTTGGTACAATCATCAGACCTTTTACGTAGTTGTGCTGTCCGGAAAATCAAAATTTTCCACCATCTTGAACCCAGTTGGCTAAATCAGCAAAAATTTAAAAAAATTAAAAAGCGGTCCGATCAAGTTGAAATTTGTGTGACAAACAAACCCACAAAATTTCATTTTGATATTGGCCGCCATTTTGAAGTTATCGATCTTTTAATTTGGAAACATTGACGGTTAATAATACCAAAAGTATAAATACGTTTTTGACATATCGTTGGAACCGGTAAAAAAATAAAACAACAAATTTATATAAAAAAACCGGAAATTAGTTAAAAAGTTATAAGCAAACATAATTAATAATTAGTGCGATACTTGTTTGTTTAAATCTTTCAAAATACCGCCAAAATTCAAATAATTTACCTAAAAAAAAAAAAAAAAAAAAAAAAAAATATATATATATATATATATATATATATATATATATATATATATATATATATATATATATTATATATATTTATATACATATATATATATATAATATATATATTTGAAAAATGATAATGAGCAGGAGAGGCCACTTTAGTGGCCATCAAAGTGAGGCCACTACTGACTACTGGGCCGATTTTGAATAAATTTGGTATACATGTTCAGAAAAATCATACCCCGAGGCGAAATCGAATGAATTTTAGCTCCAAATTTAGGGGCGCTACCCCCCAAAAACTCTGAAAAAACGTGAAAAAAAAGTATTTCTCGAAAACGGTTCCGACGATTTTAAAAAATTCTAAAATATAGCCAATTTAAATACGAATCCAACGATATAAGCCGTTTGCCCGGGAAAAATCTAGTTCCTGAGAAAAAAGCTTAAAACGCGGACCGAGTGAGCCCGAGTTCGATTCCCCGCCCAGGAGAAGTTATTTTTATGATAAATTTAAATGAAATGCTCAATAATAATTAAATTTACATACGAAATCTAATAAATGGAAAACACTGGGCTAAATAATTATGAACTCGTATATGAGAAAGTTTGTCTGAGTTGTCTCGGACCGATTTTTTTTATTTTAAAAGTTGTACACGTTTGATCCACTTGAAATAAAACACCCTGTATTATAAGCAGTATGTCCACGGATGGAGTTGCCTATATGGGAAGTTCCAATAAAAGTCACTCTTCATAAAGTCTCCTGCTTGTTCATAAATGAAGATTTATAGTATTACTTTTTGTTCAAAATGTACCCTGTAACCATTTTCTAAAACTGTACAAGAGGAAACCTGTCCCAATTTCGACAAATTTGTCCAAATTTCGAGAAAAAAGTATTCCTTAACATTTCTTTTAGATACTATACAAAATTTATTTTTTTGCACAAAATGTCGATAGTCAAATTTCAAAAATCTCGCACCTGCCATTTATAAAAAGTCAAATTTGTCTGATTCTAATATGTACATGAGGGGTCGATTTAAAGGTCTCATTGAGTGCATTAAAAGTTGTGGTATTGCTTTTTTTATGCTATTAAAGGCGCAATTCCACTGAGGCAACACTGACCGACAAGAAGCATGCTACATGTTTCCTAGTGTTGCCTGTTTCTAGATGTGCCACAAATTTTAGTAATGTCGCATGCGGCTTTTGTCTCCCCCTGTCGCATGCACTTTGTCGCCTATCTTTGTAGCATGCGTCTTAAACGATCCCATCTAGGCAACTTCAGTTTAGTGCATCATGTCTTTAGAAACGATCGCGGCAGCTGCATATTTGGTAATTGCTTTACAACGTAAAAAAAAAGCCACGTTGATGGAGGAGAGAATTGTACGTTGGTGGTACAGAATCTCGGAATGATTTTTTCGACAAATTGGTTGCTGAGGACGAAGCTCTATTTCGAAATTTTATTCGAATGACGAGAGAAGATTTTAAGTTCTTGCTTGAGAAAGTCTCACCTATTATAATGAAATCTGATACCAACTTTCGTGAGGCAATACCACCTCGTGCGAGGATGTTATTAACATTGAGATATTTGGGTTCGGGTGATAGCTATCCATCACTTATGTATTTGTTTCGGATATCTGAGCCAAGCATTTCTCGAATTATTCCAGAGGTATGCAGAGCTTACAGTACAATCGTACTTAATTGATAACTGCTTAAAACTTATCATTTTTTACTCTATTGTCTTTATAAATGTTAATTTTGTTATTCCATAACTCGGGGGAATTATGATAGTCCTCAATGAACAATGTAGTTTTATCTATATTCCATTCCATGTCGCATGCTACAAGATGCACTGATCCGCTGGCCGTTGGGTAAGGGCGACATTGTTCGACACGTTATAACTTGTCGAAAGGTGACGCATGCGACTCGGCAACAACAATCAACATGTAGCATGCGGCAAAGATACATGTTTCTTGTCGCTTCGTGTTCCTTCGATTGAAAGACGCTGTGTAGCGTGCGTCAATGCCGCATGCTACACGTTGCCCAAATGTTGCCTCAGTGGAATTGCGCCTTAAAGGTGATATCATTTAGGAAAATAAATTCATGTTAAGAATTATAAACTCTTTTTTATTAAAGAAATAAATAATATTTAAATAATAAATAAGATTTTCTCTATAAATGCTTTTATATTGTTTATATATATATATATATATATATATATATATATATATATATATATATATATATATATATATATATATATATATATATATATATATAATTATCAAATGAGGATATCCCTTCCGTCGATACTTTCCGTCTAAGCAAGTATCGACGGTTGGGATAGCCTCATTTGATAACATACGAACTTGCGGTAACAACTCACAATTCGATATATATATATATATATATATATATATATATATATATATATATATATATATATATATATATATATATATATATATATATATATATATATATATATATATATATATATATATAATCAACTACAACTAAGTCTAGATTTCGGAGCTGGAAGTACCAAGCTGTATATTAGATATATTGTGATTAATAAAGTGCATTCAGATTAATTATGAATTTTCGGTATATCTTCATGTATTTCAATGTGATGTGATTATAATTGAGGGTACCTCGGAACTTTTCCTCACTTCAGAAAGTGGCCTCTCCTGTTGCTTCGCAGCAGGAGGAAGCAGCATTGGACGTGGTCAGTACTTGGATGGGTGACCGTTCTGAACAAACTGATTTATTATCATTCTTCAAAAAAACCTTATTTTTAATACCTATATTTTTAGGGTTCTGTAGATTCTTCTCAAAACCCTTATGCCGAGGGTGATGTGTCCGTCTGTCCGTCGCTCTTTGGTTCATAGGGCCCGAACCGTTTAAGCTAAAGAGCTGAAATTTGAAATACATGTGTAACTTTTTGGCCCAACCACAGGAAAAATATCCAGAAGTTCAAAATTAAATATGCGCATGCGCAATTCGCCAAAATGTTGTAAACTCAAAAATTTATATTTTTTTAAATTTTCGAGTGGGGTATCAAATGAAAGCTGCTGAAGAGTAGGACGCAAATATATATAAGCTTTTGTAAATTTTGCATTCCTTATTGGGTAAAAAAATCAAAATATACCAAAAAAAAATGTCCCCCCCCCCCCAACCACTATACTTCGGCTGGTCCTAAAATTTAGAAATAATTCATGCTAATGCCTTATTGTGGGGCGATGAAAATTCTGGGAGTTCATCCCAAATTTTAAAAAATTGACAATTTTGGGCGTGAAAATTTGAAGTGCGCCAAAAATTATATTTTTTTTAAATTTTGAGTTGGGTATCATATGAAAGATGGTGAAGAGTAGGATTCAAATATATATTTGCTTTTTTAAATTTTTCATTCTTTATTAATTTTATAAGTCAAAATATACCCCCAAAAATTTCCCCCCTCCCCAACCACTATATAACGGGTGGTCCTAAAATTTCGAAATAATTCATGGTTATACCTTATGATGAAGCGATGGAAATGGTTTGAAAAAATGAATTTTTCTAGTCGTTATTACCGATGAAAAACATTGTGACCCCCCGGGGGATCGAAACCGGACCCTTGAGATCGAAGAATAAAATCATAATTACATAACGGGCATGCTTAATCTTCTACAAAACCCTAAAAAGTACTTGGACGCAAGTACTTCCCTGTGATTTTATGTAATTATTTGAAGATGGGCGGTATATTGACAGATGTAAACAAACTTTGACGTCATCAAAATTATCTCACTAATAAATAATTATATTAACTTATAACTTTTAAACTAATTAATAGAATTTCATTGGAGTTTTTTATGTTTGTTCCTTAATTTTTTCCGGTTCCAACGATATGCTATAAGTCAAAAACCTATATGTAATTTTAGTATTATTAACCGTCAAAGTTTAAAAATTCAAAAATGTATAACTTCAAAATGGCGGCCAAAATCAAAATGAAATTTAGTGGGCTTGTTTGTCATACAAAGAGGTACATTCGTGCCAAATTTCAAATCGATCAGGACTATTTTCGATTTATTACGATTTTTTAATTTTTGCTGACTCAGCAAACTGGGTTCAAGATGGCGGAAAAATTTGATTTTCCGGGCGGCACTACTACAGGTTAGGACTGATTTTTCTGCCAAGTTTCAACTCTCTAGGTTAAATACCTTGGGCACTACGATGATAACACACATACATACGTCATGCTGAAAACCACTCAGGAGGTCTTAAAAACACCTAAAACGGATAATTCCGTTGAAATCTCGAAAACAAAATTTTTGGTGAAAACAATTCTTTTCCTACTATTAGTAGTGAGGAAAAGTAAAAAAGATTATAAGTCATTTATTGTATGATATTTATTTCAGAAAGCCATCATATAATTATAATTGATCCATGTGGCCATTATTCCGAAACTTTACATCTGGGTTCACCCGTCACTCCAGGAAGGCATTTGAGCTTTAAGTTGCCCTGGCAACAAACATCTGTTTGTGGATTACACTGTAACAAAAAATAACCAACATTATAATCTATAGATGAACAGTGGCGTAACTTAGGAAGGCGTTATGAGTAAATATAGACGTCTCTCAATTGACCTAACTATTTTATATTATACAGGGTGTTTCAAAAGTCACAATGGGGTTGAAAGTTGTAATTACTTAGTTGCTATTGATTATATTTTAACTTTCTTTTCATATTGTTATGACGGACATCTTGAAAATTAATGAAATTGAACAAAGAACACAAATTCGTTCTGGCCAGGTTGCAATGATGACAGACATTTCAACTTGATAAGAACGCCTTCAAATTTACGTTGACGGATCTTCTGCAATACTCTAGCGCACGCGTTCTACAACAGCTTCACTAGAAGCCGTTCGGGGTCGACCTGTTCGTGAACGGTCCTAGACTGAATTCCGTTCTTCAAATTGACAAATCGATCCTTACTCTATAATGACGACAGGCTCGTTGAATCAAGATAATTGACTCTTGATTTTGGTAAACAAAATTTCACAATTTGTGTTCTTTGATCAGTTGATATTTTTTCCATGAAGAATTACCAAGATGTCCTTTATAAGAATCTTAAAATAATTAATATAAAAATACCATTTTTAAAAACTGGTCTTATCTTCAACGTTTTATTTTATTTATTTATTGCTTCCGAGCTTACCGAAGGTAACGGAAGCATTGTGTT
Source organism: Gerris lacustris (assembly GCA_951217055.1). Classification (NCBI taxonomy): domain Eukaryota; kingdom Metazoa; phylum Arthropoda; class Insecta; order Hemiptera; family Gerridae; genus Gerris; species Gerris lacustris. The sequence continues at coordinate 7,460,480 of OX578286.1, read as the reverse complement.
CACTTTTGACGACGAAAAACTTTTATGCCTCCGATTTTAAAAATTCCAAGACAGAAATCCGTTTCAGACATCAGGGAACATTTTTGGTCTCGTGTCTGTCTGTGTGTCCGCGAATTATGAAACGTGCGACGATAACTTGAGTAAATGTCGACCGATTTTGATGAAATTTGGTGACATGATAACGAACTAGGTTTTCTGGGATCTGGGACAGAGATTATATGAGAAAGTTAGCCTGAGTTGTCTCGGACCGATTTTTTTTATTTCTAACTAAACTATTGAGAATAAGAAAAAAAGAGTGCATTTTTTAACTTTGAGTGTCCGCCATTTTGAAACGGAAGTAGATAGAAAGCTCGGGTTTGCGGTAAATGTTTTCTTTTTTTCAATACCTTTCCAAAAATGTATCACTTTATGGGTGTTCCAAATTAAAATTTCAAAGTTGAATCCAATATTGCGGAAAAAATGATTACCCACCAAAAAAGTAGTTTTTTTTTTACAAATGATTAAGATACTCGCAAACGGGAACGTAATATCTCAATTATAACTGGAGATATTAAGCCGTTGCTGAACGTTTGGATCACCCTGTATAAATAGTAGAGAATTTACTTTTCTACCTTTACAATAAAAACTAAAGATGATTTTATATACCAAATTTTATATGGCATTTAAAATTGTGGTGACAATATTGTGTTAATTTCTTCTAACCTTTCTAGTCACATTTATAAAATGGTACCACAAAATCTGTCGAAATAAACAATAAGTTTGTTCCAACCATACTTCAAACTAGTTTGAAACTATCCGACGCATGCGCATTAGGAACAGGGCGTTCCAACGAATCCAAAACTCAAACTCTGACTGTTAGTTGGTTGTTCCAACTACGCTCTGATTGAATTACGGATTGGTTTCGAACCAGTCAGAGCTGTCAGCGGTCGGCGGCAGGGACTAGTAGTTTGGAGCTGGCGTGAACAGAAACGTAACCTTCCGTTTAATTGTTTTTGTTTTGCTCGCCTATTATTCTCCTTTATCTTAACATATGCCTTAACGATTCAACTCTTCTTACTTACTAAATTGTTTTTGTACGAATGTGATGATGAATTTTTGTGCATATAATGACATTTTCTAGATATTTCTGGGAAAAAAATTGGACCTATTTTCCAAGATGGACTTTTGATACTTATTCCAATTTTAAACAATAGATCTATTTGCAATCAGATTATTTCTGCAATATTTCTTTCGTTAACTGGACTAAGATTAATATTTGTTCTTTAAAACAAAAGAGCATTTAGATTATATCAATAAAAACAATTGTGTGCCGTAAGTCTACTAAAACTGGCTCACCACAGAAAGCCCAAAAATTCTAAATCGAAATGAATTTTGCATTTATGAATTAAATAAACATTTCTATAGTGTGTGCATGTGTTTTCGTCATATCCTCTATGATTGTGTAGGTTTTACTTCCAACTTTTGAGCTAAGTAAAGTTAATTAACGTTAGAAAATGACATTTTTGTGGCTTGCCCTCCCCCCCCCTTGTTAAATCAGGCCCTGCCTGATTTAAGCGACTGCTACTTATCTTCATCAACTATTGACTCATCTATATCTTTCATATTTAATAAGTTCAGGTATTTTTGATAGCACAGGAACACAAAATCACATAAACGATCAACTAAATTAGTTGTTCTGATAACAGTGCTAAAACCTACCACATCAAACAGTTTGTTCGAGTTCAGGATCGTTCCAACAAAATGAAATCACCAATCCATTCCCAACTGAGCAATGAAGTGCGCATGCGCAGTACGTCGATCTCGGACAAATTTGAAACTGATTCGGAACTGGTGGTTGGAACAAACCTTATTACTTACTTATTATTCATTATACTATCAGAGTCTAAGGATAAACTCGTCCCAACTAATGAATTAATTAATGTAAATTCTCAGTTAAAATCATTAGTCTTATTTAGAGGTATATATATTTTTTTAATTTTAAATTTACTCACTATTTCTGAAAGTTGTTTACAACGAGGTTTATCTGATGTATATGTGGCTGTGGTCTCAGTAGCAGGTGCTGTCGTAGTTGTTTCTGGTGCGGCTGTGGTCTCAGTAGCAGGAGCAGTAGTAGTTGTTTCTGGTGCGGCCGTGGACTGTGTAGTAGGTTCAGCAGTTGTTGTTTTAGGTGCGGCTATGGTCTCAGTAGCAGGAGCAGTAGTAGTTGTTTCAGGTGCGGCTGTTGTCTGAGTAGTAGTTGTTTCTGGTGCAGCCGTGGTCTGAGTAGTAGGTTCAGTAGTTGTTGTTTCGGGTGCGGCTGTGGTCTCAGTAGCAGGAGCAGTAGTAGTTGTTTCGGGTGCAGCCGTGGTCTCAGTAGCAGGAGCAGTAGTAGTTGTTTCTGGTGCGACCGTGTACTGTGTAGTAGGTTCAGCAGTTGTTGTTCTGGGTGCGGCCGTGGTCTCAGTAGCAGGAGCAGTAGTAGTTGTTTCTGGTGCGACCGTGTACTGTGTAGTAGGTTCAGCAGTTGTTGTTCTGGGTGCGGCCGTGGTCTCAGTAGCAGGAGCAGTAGTAGTTGTTTCTGGTGCGACCGTGTACTGTGTAGTAGGTTCAGCAGTTGTTGTTTTGGGTGCGGCCGTGGTCTCAGTAGCAGGAGCAGTAGTTGTTGTTTCTGGTGCAACCGTATACTGTGTAGTAGGTTCAGCAGTTGTTGTTTCGGGTGAGGCTGTGGTCTCAGTTGCAGGAGCAGCAGTTGTTGTTTCGGGTGGGGGTGTAGTCTCAGTTGCAGGAGCAGCAGTTGTTGTTTCGGGTGCGGCTGTGGTCTCAGTTGCAGGAGCAGCAGTTGTTGTTTCGGGTGCGGCTGTGGTCTGAGTAGTAGTTGTTTCTGGTGCAGCTGTGGTCTGAGTAGTAGGTGTAGTAGTAGTTGTTTCTGGTGCCGCTGTGGTCTCTGTAGCAGGAGCAGTAGTAGTTGTTTCTGGTGCAGCTGTTGTCTCAGTAGCAGGTGCAGTAGTTGTTGTTTCAGGTGCGGCTGTTGTCTCCACAGCTGGTGCAGTGGTTGATATTACGGGAGAAGCAGTTGTTTCTCTAGCAGGTTCAGTGGTTGTGCCTGCAGGAGCAGCTGTTGTTGTTGTAGTATCGAGGGGTGCTGTTGTTGTTGCAGGAGCAACTGTAGATTGAGGAGGTGTAATATCAGTTTGACCAGGTGAAGATGTAGTTGGTGCTTGACCGTTCACCCAGCACACTCCAATTAAAACCGCTACTAAAACTTGTACTAATTTCATAATTTTATCGGCAAAGCTTTCGTTTTATAAATTGAACTCACAATGGATTCTAATATAATAAGTAAATGAATATATACTCAATCATATCTTTCCTACGTATTTACTTTTCTATTGATAAAATAAAAGGACTTTAAACACCGTATTAACGTTAAGTTAAACTATAAATAACTGATTATTATTTTGTAATAAATATATCATTATTTTATTTATTTTGCTGATAAAGCATAAAAATCATATATAGCATTTATAATTAATGAAACATTACCCATCAATATTTATGATAATTATGTGGTGATTTTATTATTATTATCAATGGTACTCACACAACACAGTTATAAAATAAATATACTAATAAATAATTGCTATACACATAATTATTTATAATACTGAGTAGAACTACTCTGCTATTTTATGCTGAAAAAAAAACAACAAAACATTCGCAATCAATTTAAGATTTTGAGTTCTTTCTTTTAAGTTATATGAAGGGCGAATTTGAAAACTTTAAATCCCCCTTATCAAGGGATATTATATAAGGGATATATATATATATATATATATATATATATATATATATATATATATATATATATATATATATATATATATATATATATGTCCTCCAAAATTGTTGTAAGATTTGTGTCTTCAAAATGTCTATCTACGTCTTGTTGTAATGCAGGGCAGTCAGTTAGTATATGTTTTACAGTCAGTAAATTGTCACATAGTTTACACTTTGGAAGGTCTTTGTCTCTGGTAAATAGGTAACTGTGAGTTAGTTTAGTATGTCCAGTCCGTAGTCTACATAAAACAGTTTCCTCAAAGCGGTCTGTTCTGCTGGCAGTCTTCCACAGTTGTAACGTCGGTTTAACTTCTCTCAACTTGTTTTCAGAGCAATTGGTCCATTCCTCTTGCCATGATTCATTTATAGCTTTCCCAATCTCCTGATAAAGATCTCTGGCCGATATCGGGGTTGGGATTTCAGGAACATTATCAACCAGTGCATCCTTAGCCAGCTTATCTGCCAAAGTATTCCCCATTATTCCAATGTGCCCGGGCACCCAGCAAAACTTGACGCTGGTGGTAATACGAAGTAGCATTTCCCTGATTTTCAGTCCAACTGGATCTCTTGTGTGAAAGCTATCTAAGATCTGAAGAGCTTTTTTAGCTTATATATATATATATATATATATATATATATATATATATATATATATATATATATATATATATTAAAACACTGAAAACCCCAGGGTTCGGTCACAAAACAAAAACCAACTGACACCACTCACAACATACTTAAAAACCCAACGTTTCGGCTTTATTTAAAACCTTCTTCAGAGGATCTAAAACAGAAGAAATACAAAAGGTTTACAAAGAATAAGGGGGGTTAGAAGGGTTTTTGTTCCCTACTTGTTAGCTCATCTAGTCAATTTTAATGTTTTCTTTCCCTTTTTTATTATATTAATTCTCACTTCAACGTTTCTTAATGTAAGTTAGAATCTTTGCGCTTCCATAAGAGTTTTTCTGTTAAATTTTCTCTTATATTTAGTTGAATTCTTTGTAAACCTTTTGTATTTCTTCTGTTTCAGATTCTCTAAAGAAGGTTTTAAATTAAGCTGAAACGTCGGGTTTTTAAGTATGTTGTGAGTGGTGTGAGTTGGTTTTTGTTTTGTGACCGAACCGTGGGTTTTTTCAGTGTTTTAATAACTATTCGCGGTCGTGTGTTGTTTCGTTTATTATATATATATATATATATATATATATATATATATATATATATATATATATATATATATATATATATATATATATATATATATATATATATATATATATATATATATATGTGCACTATTTTAAAAACAATATTGTTGCATCCATTTTTTATTTTATCGTATTTTCTTAAATTACTTCTTTTATTAAGTGGTAATTTATTTATTGAGCTTTCAATGTTGTAATATTGGTCGGGTTATGTTGTAACTTACAAAAATATAGTGATAGTATGTCGTTATTGTTTTGGACTTATCACTTATTTATAATAGTTGAAATTCTATTATATTATATTCTATTTTTTTTTTTTTTTTGTGTTATAAAAAGTATTACGTGGAGAATATTTCACATTTATATATTACTAGCTGGGCTCTCATGCTTTTCTGAGGAGTTTGTAATATTTGAATGAATTTATTTTACTAAGAGAGAATATCTTGATTCTTCTTGATTCTAGGAGTTTTCTGAATCGCTCCCTCTTAAAAATCTATACCCTCTCCTCTTGGATACTAGTTATTTACGCACCAAGGGAGGATATATAAACATTTTATTTACAAAATATAAACAAGCGAGGCTGGCCTTATATTAAGGGTTGCTTTCAAACGAAGCGTACTTATCAATCTAGTGACAACAACAAAGAAATGCTAGCTAAATTTTAAATCATATGATAATACATACGCAGTAGCACAATAAAAATAATATAGGTTTGTCAAGGGTATAATGAACTAACAAGTAAATCATCAACTTATAATGCTAAAAAAAACTAAATAAAATAGGTTTGTCAAGGGTATAATGAACTAACAAGTAAATCATCAACTTATAATGCTAAAAAAACTAAATAATATAGGTTTGTCAAGGGTATAATGAACTAACAAGTAAATCATCAACTTATAATGCTAAAAAAAAACTAAATAAAATGCTTTTCCAAGGGTTTAATGAACTAACAAGTAAATCATCAACTTATGATGCTAAAAGCTAAATAATATAGGTTTGTCAAGGGTATAACGAACTAACAAGTAAATCATCAACTTGTAATGCTAAAAATACTAAATAATATAGGTTTGTCAAGGGTATAATGAACTAACAAGTAAATCGTCAACTTATAATGCTAAAAAAAACTAAATAATATACTTTTCCAAGGGTATAATGAACTAACAAGTAAATCATTAACTTGTAATGCTAAAAATACTAAATAAAATAGGTTTGTCAAGGGTATAATGAACTAACAAGTAAATCATCAACTTATAATGCTAAAAAAACTAAATAATATAGGTTTGTCAAGGGTATAATGAACTAACAAGTAAATCATCAACTTATAATGCTAAAAAAAAACTAAATAAAATAGGTTTGTCAAGGGTATAATGAACTAACAAGTAAATCATCAACTTATAATACTAAAAACTAAATAATATAAACATAACAATTAAGAATATATATGGTGGTTAAGGATACCTAATGAGTCCAAAATTATATTATCTGAAAGTAGTCTTAAAACATTTTGGTCTGTACCGATCTCGTCAAAGAAGTTTTTAGTCATAGCTGGTATAGTACCTCTTGTTCCAAACCACAATCCATATACTTTATAATATCTATCACCATGAGAAGCTCGAAACCTATCTTTATAAAACTCGATGCCCTTCTCATAGATGATCTTCTTCACCTCGTGTACTTTGGTGGCTTGGACTACGTCATTGGTTTCATATCTGACGGTGGGGTCAATAATAAGGGCAGTCTTGTCCGGGTGGAATGTTATAATATCGAAAAATCTGGAAGAACCTTCTGAGTCAATAGCATAAACCTCGTCATAACAAATATACTTTTTCTCCTTGAGGACTTCCGAGATCTTACGCTTAACGTTATGGTGGCGTCTAGTCACAAGAAGCATGTTAAATGGGCATTTTCCAAGCACATGTGCTGGAGTTTCATTCTCTCTGCCACATTTGCGACAGAGGGTCCCAACAACTCCTGTTGACTGATTACCAGGTACAGCTCTTAAAGGGGCGTAATTAACGGTAAGTTTAATTGAGTTGGTCCATTCGGATCCCGTTAGTACTTTCCGATCCCAAATGTGTTTGTTACAATTTGTTATATTCTTTAAAATGCTCGACACCAACACCCTGCCACTTACATTTCGTCCACTCATCAAAACTTTTTTCACGCAGGTTTTGGCGTAGCTTTTTAACATTGATGTTTTTATGAGAAATTTTGTAGGCTTAATCTTTTCAAACACTCCGTAACTTCCTCATCAATGTTGAAGGTATCTTGAACTGCACTTAACTTTTGAGCAATACATACTAAGATGTTGTAAAGGAGCTTCGCAGGTGCATCTTAACCCTGGAATGCAAATGGTAGTCGAATCGACGAGCACAGTTTGAACCTTAAGTTTTTACGCTCGTATGCGATGGTGATGGGTACCCCATCCTTCTGCAGTGCTTGCACTGGTTAGTAACACACTTGCTAGTGTAGCGGTAGTAGTCCTTTTGAGCATGCACTAGTTTTCTGGCAAATTCCCGTCAAAGCTACTTCGTCGATTCGACTAACGTTTAGTAATAAACGTAGGGAATTAATTGGTCGTCGAATGAGCCTATAGCCTGGGAAAATGGGCCTGGGGTAAGGGGCTTTAGGCCTAGGGGTAAAGGGCAATGGGCCTAGGGTAATTGGCCTTGGGCCAAAGACCAATAACCGATAATCTGGGGCCTGGAGCACTTAGCAAAGGGCCTAGGGCTTTTTGGCCTGGGGCATGCGACCTGGTGCATTAATGTTCACTCAATTTCAGATTCTTCTGATGTTCCTACTAAGTTATTTGTCATCAAATGTTTGTATATCTCACTAAAAGACAGTAATGAGTTGTTAATAGTTTTTTTTTTATAAAAGTATAGTTTAAACCCAAAAAATGTATTTTCTGCATATGTTAGTCGAATCGACGAAGGATTAGTAATACCAGCCATCCAATTACCATTAGTATTTAAGGGTTAAAATGTCAAGCCCCCGAAAACGGCGAGGTGAGTATAGCATTGCAGATGTGGTGCTAGCTGGGAGTCCTACTATTGCTTTTGTGCTCCTCCTTAAGATGACGTCGATTCCCTCTACAGAGGTTAAGGTAATTTAGTGAGAGGTGCAGTTTGTAATGGATATGTCAATGCAGGAAAGATATACTGGTTTAGTATATTTAGCTTCTGGTCAGGTTTCAATAAGTCCGAAGTTGTTAATTTATTAAGATTTTCACGAAGCTTGCGAATTGAGTCTTCATTACAAACTAGCTCTCCCAAGAAGGTACAACCAAGGTACTTGATTGTTTTACCTTCACTTACTGATTTGATTTCACTGCCATACTCTAGTCTTAATATACGTTCATCAAGTATCCCATCAATAACAACAAAAGCAGTACTTTTCTGTGGGTTAACGCTCAGTCCAATTTCACTTAACCTTCTCTGCATACCGTCAATTAACCTTTCGGCAGCTTCCATATCACACACTGTTATAGCCTGATCATCGGCGAACCCTGTTAGCACTATGTGATCTTTACCTTCAGAGAGTTTATATCCTAAACTATTGGCTATTTATGGGCCACAGAATTCTTTGATAAAATGATCAATGGCAATGTTAAAAAGAATACTCGATATTGGTCCACCTTGAGGTACCCCTCTGCAAACGGATATAGAAGCTGTTTCGTTCAGACCTAATGAAACTTTGATGGAATTGTTGCATAGTAAAGCTTCTATACTATTTTATTAAGTCCGAAGGAACGCCATTAGATTTAAGGGTTGGTTCCTGAGGCTTCGCCTCAGGTAACAAGGTAACAAAAGTACAAAGGGTAACAAAAGTAACAACAAGGTAACAAAAGTTCGCCTCAAGGTAACAAAAGTACAAAGGGAGCTATTAAATCATCTACACAACGAGCCAATAAAGCTTCTAGAGAAAAACGCAAACAACAATATTAATATGAAGTGGCACAATATTAATAATAATTAATTAAGGTTGAAAGCCCGATACTAAGTCAGAAAGCTAAATTTATTAGAACGCTGTAGGATTAATTAATGATTTTTTATAGTAATTTTTATTTTTATAATTGAAGATATCAATGAGAAATGAATATTGTAATAGATTAATTGACTTTTTAGTTCAATATTTCCAAAACGCAATCTAGATCATCTGGATTTGACCTATTTATGGTTTGGAAAAATCATTGGCGCATAAAGTACGCCGCCCGTGCCTCATTGTCCACTTATAGCCATGCCACGAAGGGTTAATATAAGGAATGATTGTTTAGCTATAAGGAGTTGAAAAACAAAATGATTACCTAAACCATGCCTTTACTGGGTTCCAATCTTGGATCTCAACTCAATATCCCTTACCTTGTTCCTTCCGTAATCCTTCTACCCAAACAGCCCTAGTCTACCTCCACCTTGTACTTTTAGTTTGTAAAATAGTTAGCTTACTACAGAAATCACTCTTACTAAGTTAACACGCACACTGAAAATTATATCATATTATGTCGAAATGCGTTTGTGGGTTTTATAAAAAAAATGGTGGTTACAATATTGTTTTGTTACTTTCTAATCATCACCTCTTTGGTCATAATTTTTGTAGAAATACGAAATTAAATCTTCTCGATTTCTAGTTTGATGAAAGTCCACAGTGAACGCTAGCATCACTTAACAGATTTGCTATGAATCACAAATACACCTTAATACATTATATACCAAATAGTCCAGGAGATAGCGTGCAAAAAATTGTCTGACTAACATAAAGCTAGAATTATGTATACAAGTCAATCTTTTAGCGCCTTTTAAGAATATGCGGTGGGCTAGATTCGTCTGCGGGACATAGCTTATAACGATAATTTTTATATCGTTATTTGTTTAAAGTTATTGGTTGGGTTAGCGTTGGAATACGGTCGGTTGTGAGTCCGAAACAACGCTGTCGGACAATTCCGTTGATTTCCGGAGATTCCGTGAATTTGATTGGGCGATAGAGCCAGCCGAGTAGGAAGTGGGGATTGGGTGCGTGTGCGTAGTAACGGAGTAGGGGTCAGTGCGTAAGAGAGTGACATGTGGAGTGCGTAGGTTATTACGGTTAAACCGGATCATAGGAAACTGGGATATAACAATGGCGGATTTGCGAGCTTTGGTCTAGGCGTCGGGAGACTAGAGTCACCGTTCTGTCTCCATAGCGGCCCGAAGCTAATCGGGTTTTATTCCCGGATTCCCGCCTGATATCCGAGTGACTAGGGGAAATCGGACGTGAAAGTCAAGACCATCTACCTGGGATCTTGTCCGATTGTCACCATTTAACTCCCTACACATCCACCAGGTACCGCGTCCCTGACGGTTGGGTTCAACACCTGTGGAACGGGGCCCATCTGCACCACTCTATCTCAGAGCCTTCGGACCAAGTCTCCTCTTCCTCACTTAGATGGTCACACAACCGGTTCGCTTTTGGCTGACCCTCCAATGAACTCTACTATCTTCCTAATTTCCTAAGTAGTTTATTTTTTTCCCCCCTTATTTTATCTATTTTATTTTATCTCTTATATTCTATCTAACACTACATTATTCTATCTGTTAGTTATTTTATCTCACGTTAATTTTGTTGTAAGAACCAAGTTTATTTTGATACCATAATTACCGAAAAGTAGGCCTTATACTTATTTTGTCAAATTTAGGAGATTTTCTTTTTTTTGTTTGTAGAATAACTTATAATTTTTAATTACTACAGTTCTGTTCTTTTAGTAAATTCTTAGTAAATTGAAACTCTTCTGGTATTTATTTTGTGTTTCGTCTACCTCTCCTCTAACAATTTTTCTCTCGCACCCACCCACACCCGAACTGAGCAGGGTTAATAAAACTATATGTTACAGTGGCGCCCAACGTGGGGCTTAGATTAAAATCTATTCCATCTATTTACATTTTGCTATATATTTTAAATTTTCTATCTGATTTATTAATTTCTATCTTCTTATTTTTTTAATTTTAAACCATATTGTTTGTTATATCTAGAGGAGAGTGAGAAAATAAGTATTTTTATTTCTTTTTTTTTATGCATCTTATTAAAGAAATCATAAAATTAAGTTAATTTATGATCAAATCATTTTTTTTGTATATGAATAGTAACTTCATATTATTTATTTTAACGGTTTAGTTATTTAAACAGTAGTATATTTTATTTTATTTGTGGTAAAATTTAATTCTATGTAAAACGTTGTCCGACGGAGAAATTAAGACTTTGTTTATTTTAATTATCTCTGATTGATGTGGCATTAACATAGTGAATTATTTAGACAAATATAACGGTTCTTTTATTTTGTATTTTTATGGTCATACAGATAACTGTATTTATGTTGCTATCAAATATAATTACTATAGCAGTAAAATTTAATTTTATGTTATGATTGATTTGTTAATAATATTATTATTTCGTAGGGTATTTACATTGTTTTCTTTTCATGTATTTATTGACTCTGATAAAATTATTGTTATGAGACATTATTCAGAATAATCAAGGTTATTAACATTAATCATCTGTTTAAGAACTAAGATTTTTATTTAAATAAAAACTATCTCACCCATGTTCACAACTATTGTATTATTTCAATTTATGATATAATTTTCTGTTAAGCAAAAACTAGATGTAAGGTAGTCTTACATGTTTTTTATATTTTTGGTTTAAAAGTTATAATTTATTTATACCGAAAATATTTATTTATTCAGGTGAACTTATTTTTTTAACTTGATTTTTATGTGCAATCACAAATTGTATAGTAGTCAACATTTTGGAGGTTAATTTAATTACTTTATTTACAGTAAAATTAAATTAAATTAATGTACAGTAAACTAGTTAAAATCATTTTGTTTTAAAACTTGGTTAGGTATACATAGTTAATTTCCTTTTGCTTTGTTAATTTTTTTTTTTTCACTTTCTTAAGAAAGAAACAAGAGTACTTAGGTAATTTTATTTTGTTCGGTCTTACACCTGAAATATATTTTTTTCATTTAATTTGTTATAGAACACAGAGACAATCTTTCTTGCTTTATATATGGTAGAATAGGTAATGTTTATTATTTTTATTGCTTAATTATTTTATTATTATTATTGTATGCATTCATTTATTTATCTATTATCTTATCTCTATTTTATTTTTATTTGGTGTTACTATTTTTTTATTTGGTCATTTTATTTTTCGTCCGTAATATATTTTGGACTGACAATAGATAGTCAAATAGAGAAGATTAACGTTTTATTTTAGGTTTAATATTATTTACTGACTTTCTAGTTCTTTTGTTTTGCAAGTTGTCATTATTCTTTTCTCTTCAAATATGGCACAAGGTATGGATATATTTCGCCTCGCCAAAGACGAGCTCGAATACGAGTTAAAGATTCGTGGTGTTCAGAATTTAGATAAAGTAGAGGATATGAGACGAGCGTTACGCGGCCTGATTAAAATGGAGCTCCAAGGCACTTTAATTGTTAAGTCACCGGTCAAGATTGACGCGCAACTTGAGTTAGCTCGCGTTAAGGATAAACTTAATGATATTCGATCCATGACGGACAAACTAGCCGACGCACCTAGCGCTAATTTGTATAAGAAGATACAAACAGTTCTTACCCATCTTCTTAACCGAGTTAGTAGGATTCCAGAGGAAAATCCAGAAGTCACCGAACACCGATCTAACAATCTAAAACTGGTATTAGAGGCTTTTGAGAGGCTTGAAAACGTTTCTTCCCAAATAGATAAAACGGAAGGTGAAGGTCCGTCTGAGACAATAACCCCTAAGGGAAGAAAACTTAAGTTTGCCGAAGACCCGCCCAAATCTGAAACTGGTTTACCCGAAAACCACTTTGAAGATCATCCGGAACAGCTGTCAGACTGTACTCAAATAAACCCGAGAAAGACAACAGGAGGATGCGCGGAGATCTCAGTCAACACAGGCTACACCAACAGTCACCAAATAAAGCCTGTACCTATAAAAAATTGGGGCCTTAAATTTTCTGGAGATTCGACCAAAATGAGCGTACAAGCCTTCCTCGAGGATGTTCATCATTACTGTCGGGCTCGAAATACCACGGAGGCGGAATTGTTTAACGGAGCGATTGATTTCTTCGAAGACTCTGCGTTGTTGTGGTTTAAGTCGGTTAGACGAGAGATCAACTCCTGGGAGGAGCTAGTTCAAAATCTGAGGGATGAATTCGAACAGGAAGGGTATGAAGACGAGTTGATGAGAGAAATCTTGGGACGCACACAAGGTCCAGGAGAAAAATTCGGGAATTACGTCGCCGTTATGCGGACTTATTTTGCCAGATTACCAGTTCCGCTTCCGGAAAAAAGGCAATTAGAAATTCTACTTAAAAATGTAGCTCCCTATTTTTACGACAGGATGCGATCTACAAGGTTCGACTCGGTCAACGCATTTATTCGGTTTGGGAGAGATATTCAAAAAGCGCGGGAACATATGGATAAGTATACCCCGCCCCCTCTGAATAGGAAAGCCACCCTGGAACCGGATCTCGTGTATAAACCACCCCGGAAAGACGTGAAGATTTGTGAAGTACACGACGATCGCGGAAAAGGTAACAACACTCGTCCAGTCTCAGCACCTAACAGCCGACCGTCGACAAGCGGTACCAATCAGAAGAAAGAAGGGAGGAAATGGATCTGCTGGCATTGTAGAGAGGAGGGGCACACGTTCCGAACCTGCCAAAAATTAAATTTAGGGTTCTGCACACGGTGCGGGAATAACCAACTGGAAAACGGAACTTGTAAGAACTGCCGCCAGACGAAGCAGGGAAACCGATCAAGGGTTCAAAAGTAGCGGGTCAACTTTTGAACTCTGATCAAACCCAGCCGACCCACTGTGAAGAATGGTTTGAGTGGTTAGAGGTGGTACGGAATCAAAGAGTAAGAGACAACGTGTGTGGTGTTTTAGCTTCTTTAGGGGACGACCCAAGGCCTTACCTGCAGGTTATGATTTATGGTCACCCCCTTAAAGGTCTATTAGATTCTGGAGCTACCCGTACGGTTATTGGAGGTCCCGGATGGATTATCCTACAAAGTTTAGGATTGAAGTCATATAAGACTGACTCATCGCGGGTTACCGTGGAGGATGGTCATGAGTGCATCACGGAAGGATGTGTTGATCTTCCAATAGAACTGGAAGGTAAAACCCGCATTATTTCTGCATTGATAGTCCCAGCCTTAACACCTTCAATGATTTTAGGCCTCGATTTTTGGCGAAAGATGGAGATTGTGCCTAATATTTCAAGCGGCCTGTGGAGTTTTAATGAGGTTTCGGAGAACCAGATAATATCAGCGGTAACGGCGGAGAACAGTTTGGACGATAATCAAACTGAAGAACTGAGGGAAGTCACGGAAGAGTTCTTTAAAGATATTAATCAAAATCTGGGATGTACTAATAAAGTTGAACACGTTATTGATGTTGGTGATAGCCCTCCGATAAAACAGCGATATTATCCAGTGAACCCGAAACTGCAAGCAATTCTTAATACTGAGCTAGATGATATGCTACGAAGAGGAATTGTAGAGCCTAGTAAAAGTGCTTGGTCATCACCAGTAGTTTTAGTACGGAAACCAGACGGAACCTACCGTTTCTGTGTGGATTTTCGTAAACTTAATAAGGTAACTAAACGTGATGCCTACCCGTTACCCTTTGTCAATCATATTCTTGATAGACTCCGAAACGCGAAATTTTTATCCTCACTGGATATTAAGTCCGCCTATTGGCAAGTGCCAGTTTCCGAAAGGTCCAAGGAATATACTGCATTTACGGTACCAGGTAGAGGGTTGTTTCAGTTTAAACGTATGCCCTTTGGTTTACATAATAGCCCTGCTACCTGGCAACGTTTAATTGACTCAGTTCTGGGTCCAAGCTTGGAACCCTACGTATTCGTCTACCTGGACGACATAATTATTAGCACGGAAGACTTTCCTACCCACGTAAGGATTTTACAGGCCGTTCTTAAAAAACTGAAGGAAGCAGGCCTTACTTTAAATCAGGAAAAGTGTAAATTCTGTCGACCCCAGTTAAAATACCTGGGATATTTAGTTGATAAATTCGGTCTAAGGGTTGACCCCGAAAAGGTATCGGCTATAACCGAATTTCCTGTACCGAACAACCCACGGAAGGTTCGTCAATTCATTGGACTAGCGTCCTGGTACAGACGATTTGTGCAAGGATTTTCGAGACTGATTGCGCCATTGACGAATTTATTAAAGAAAAACCAAAAGTGGTGTTGGACTAAGGAGTGTCAGGACGCCTTCGTTTCTCTTAAGGAAAAACTTGTGAGTTCTCCTATCCTAACATGTCCCGATTTCCACCGGCCTTTCACATTACAGACAGACGCCTCTTCAGTTGGACTAGGAGCCGTCTTAACGCAGGATTTCTCTGAAGGGGAAAAGGTAATTGCCTACGCAAGTAGGACGTTAACGGCCGCCGAGAAAAATTATTCCACAACTGAACAAGAATGTTTGGCTGTATTGTGGGCAATAACTAAATTTCGTCCTTATTTGGAGGGATCGACGTTCACAGTGATTACGGATCATCACTCCCTTGTATGGCTTCAAAATTTAAAAGATCCTACAGGGAGGCTTGCCCGCTGGGCATTGAAACTTCAGCAATATGATTTTAACCTCATACATCGTGCTGGTAAGCTTAATGCCGCAGCTGATGCCTTATCACGAAGCCCCACTGTGGAGCTTGCTCCGATTACTGTGAACAAAGATACTCACGATCGATGGTACACGGACATGATAAGAAGAGTGAACACGGAGTCCCACAAATATCCACTCTTCCGTACTGAAGAAGGACGTCTCTACAAAAAAGCGGCGGGAAAATGGGAAGATAAATGGAAGCTAGTCGTCCCGAAAAAGCTACGCATCGAAGTAATGCAAGAAAACCACGACCATCCTACCGCTGGTCACCTGGGAAGTTTTAAGACGAGGAAAAGGATCGAGGAGCAGTATTATTGGCCAGGAATGACGTCTGATATTATCAAATACGTCCGTCGATGTCCGACATGCTTAGCCTATAAACCTGAACAGCGATTACCTTTAGGACTGATGGGAAAGAGACCTGAAGTTGAGAGACCGTGGCAGGTTGTCAGTATAGATATAGTAGGACCTCTTCCCCTTAGCCGCCAACAACATCGGTACATCTTAGTGGTTTTAGACTGCTTTACAAAATTTCCTCTCCTATTTCCGTTACGAAGAGCTGTAGCTGATGCGATTTTAAAACCACTCATAGAAAGCGTCTTTATGATTTTTGGAACTCCGGAGACAGTCATATGTGACAATGGCTCACAATTTGTTAGTCATGAGTTTAAGGCCAGCCTGCGTCGATATGGAGTTGACATTGCATATACTGCCCACTACCATCCTCAGGCAAATCCAGTGGAGAGAACAAATCGGGTTATCAAGACCATGGTGGCTTCGTACGTCGGAAATGACCATAGAAGTTGGGATGAGTACCTGCCACAAATTGGCTTTGCACTCCGAACATCAGAGAGCGAGGCTACTGGTTTCACGCCTGCATATCTAAACTACGGCAGGGCAATTAACTGGCATGCAAAACCGGTAGAAGGTGTGTTGGAACCTACTATCCAACAACCAAGAGACCCTTATCGCTTAAGGAAGAACAACCTCGATAAGTTAGGCACGGCGTTCCAAGAAGTACGGCAGCGTTTAGAAAGGGCTCAGTCTAAAAATAAACACCATTATGACCTACGTAGACGACCCCAGGACTTTGAAATAGGGAGAACAGTATGGAAGAAGAACTACACTCTTTCAGACGGAAGTAAGTACTATAGTGCGAAACTTGCGCCCAAGTTCACCAAGTGCCAAATCATAAAGAAATTAGGAAATCTCACCTATGAGTTAGCTGACTTCGATGGCAGAAGTATAGGACGATGGCATGCCAAAGATCTGAAGGCCGATCCAGATATTGAGGACTTCATTGAAGATGGCTAAGTCCCTCTCGAGGAAGGGGCATTCTATAACGATAATTTTTATATCGTTATTTGTTTAAAGTTATTGGTTGGGTTAGCGTTGGAATACGGTCGGTTGTGAGTCCGAAACAACGCTGTCGGACAATTCCGTTGATTTCCGGAGATTCCGTGAATTTGATTGGGCGATAGAGCCAGCCGAGTAGGAAGTGGGGATTGGGTGCGTGTGCGTAGTAACGGAGTAGGGGTCAGTGCGTAAGAGAGTGACATGTGGAGTGCGTAGGTTATTACGGTTAAACCGGATCATAGGAAACTGGGATATAACAATGGCGGATTTGCGAGCTTTGGTCTAGGCGTCGGGAGACTAGAGTCACCGTTCTGTCTCCATAGCGGCCCGAAGCTAATCGGGTTTTATTCCCGGATTCCCGCCTGATATCCGAGTGACTAGGGGAAATCGGACGTGAAAGTCAAGACCATCTACCTGGGATCTTGTCCGATTGTCACCATTTAACTCCCTACACATCCACCAGGTACCGCGTCCCTGACGGTTGGGTTCAACACCTGTGGAACGGGGCCCATCTGCACCACTCTATCTCAGAGCCTTCGGACCAAGTCTCCTCTTCCTCACTTAGATGGTCACACAACCGGTTCGCTTTTGGCTGACCCTCCAATGAACTCTACTATCTTCCTAATTTCCTAAGTAGTTTATTTTTTTCCCCCCTTATTTTATCTATTTTATTTTATCTCTTATATTCTATCTAACACTACATTATTCTATCTGTTAGTTATTTTATCTCACGTTAATTTTGTTGTAAGAACCAAGTTTATTTTGATACCATAATTACCGAAAAGTAGGCCTTATACTTATTTTGTCAAATTTAGGAGATTTTCTTTTTTTTGTTTGTAGAATAACTTATAATTTTTAATTACTACAGTTCTGTTCTTTTAGTAAATTCTTAGTAAATTGAAACTCTTCTGGTATTTATTTTGTGTTTCGTCTACCTCTCCTCTAACAATTTTTCTCTCGCACCCACCCACACCCGAACTGAGCAGGGTTAATAAAACTATATGTTACAAGCTTAGCAATAGGTATTTGAAAAAAACAAAATGGTGGAGAACGGCCATGTCCCGCCAATTATGGTGGACAGTATGATTTTCATGATCCTGAGTACAGAATTAGTTAGTAGACCAAAAATCAAGTCGATATTATTTTCACACTTGACAGGTTAGTTATTCTAATATTACTAAAATTCAACGCGGTCAACTGTCAAGGGATAAATTAACATCAACTTGATTTTTGGTCAATTAACTAATTCTGTACTCAGGATCATGAAAATCACATTGTCCACCATAATTGGTGAGACATGGCCGCTCTCCACCGGTTTGTTTTTTTCAAACGCCTATTACCAAGCTATGTCCCACAGACGAACTTAGCCGACCACATATTCTTAAAAGGCGCTAAAAGATTGACTTGTATACAAAATTCTAGCTTGATGTTAGTCAGACACTTTTTTGCACGCTATCTCCTGGACTAAAACTATAAACGTAATGAACTTAATGATCATCAACTAATGTTACAGAATCGGAATACTGATTAGCTTACCTCATTTCGATCAAGTTGCACTTATGATTTTCGAACAATACAGGATAGGATTATATAGAGATAATTATAATAAAATAATAATTTGCATGTTTATAATTTATATTTATTGGTAGAAGTTGTTATTTATGTCAGTATTCATCCATTTAGCCATTCCAATTATACTCTACATCTGTATATACCAAATAATCCACGTCTGCATCTGCGTCTGAAGATACCGCGGGAGCAACAAGTATCGCTTCTAGGATTACACTGAAAAAAACAAAGTTAAATATTAAAGTAACTTAATACGGAATGAAACAAATATTCATATCTTTGTACTACAAAGTAATGTTATTGTTTAGATAAACCGTAGTGTAGCTAAATTAATAATAATCAGAGACGAAACAGCCGAGGGGTGCTTGGCATGCCCAACGGCATGGGGCGGGTCGCATCATTATCATTATTGACATTCGTAACCGGATGGACGCCACTTAACTTAAGTAGCTACTCATATATATCGATGCTGGGTGTATACCGAACATAGGGCCTCTTGCCAGATTCGGGAACAAACTCACCAGTTTCTAATTCACAGCTTTAGCACTGACCTACCTGAGGAACTTAGTAAGGAATGAAGTTACTATATCTAATAGCATTTTTATCATTTCAAATCATGCATATTTGATGACTTTTAAAAAAAATATTTTAATTTATTAGGTGCTTACCCTTCTTCTAGGAGCTATACAACGTCTAGGTGCGGTTGTTGTTACAGCAGGAGCGGCGGTTGTTACTGCAGGAGCGGCTGTGGTTTCAGCAGGAGCGGCTGTGGTTTCAGCAGGAGCGGCTGTGGTTACTGCAGGTGCGGCTGTGGTTTCAACAGGAGCGGCTGTTGTTTCAACAGGAGCGGCTGTTGTTTCAACAGGAGCGGCTGTTGTTTCAACAGGAGCGGCTGTTGTTTCAACAGGAGCAACAGTTGTTTCAGCAGGAGCAGCTGTAGTTCCTGCTGGTGCTGCTGTAGTTTCAGCAGGAGCAGCTGTTGTTTCTGCAGGAGCAGCTGTAGTTTCAGCAGGATCAGCTGTAGTGGCGTCTTGACCATTCACCCAACACACTCCCACCAAAACCACCAATAAAATTTGAGCTAACTTCATTATTTTTACCTAATGTTCTATCTAACAAATCGAACTCCTACACTTCGAAGAATCTTTGAATGAATTCTAACACTATTTAATTAATCTATTTATATAAAATCATATCTTTCTTTTACTGTTTCCTGATATTGATAAAAAAATAAATTGACCAAAAACCCACAATTATAAAGTAATTAAGCTCGTAAAAACTGAATAATTATTCAGTGATAAATACTTTATTGGTAGGAATGCATATAAAATCATTTATAGGATTAATTATCGAGTGTATGAGATATAATTTTCCCCATGACGTTGACGTTGTCCAGTTACTTGACGAGATTATTAATTTTTATCAATGGTAATTACACCAAACAATTATGAAGAAATATAAACTTATTAAATACAGGGTGGTAAACACTTTCGTTTGGTTAAAATTATTAATTAATATTTTTCTGTCTTATTTTATATGATAAGGCGAGGCTTTTTTCGTGTATGACAAAAATTGTTTGATATTTTTACTGGTCTTATATTACTTTGCTTTGTAAGTTTCATCGCACATTTCCGTTTCCCCAATTTTGAACCACTTCCCGTGATTCAATCTTCCTCAAATTTTGCACATAGATACAACTTAGGCGAACAATACAGAAACCAAAAAAAAAAAAAAAAAAAAAAAAAATGGCGTCAAATTTATTTGGTTTTATAGTTTCATCGCACACCTATTACCCTAATTTTGAACCACTTACCGTCATTCAATCTTCCCCAAATTTTGCACATAGATACAACTAAGGTGAAGAATACAGAAACCAAAAATAAAAAAATAAAAAATAAAAATGGCGTCAAATTTATTTGCTTTTTAAGTTTCATCGCACACCTATTACCCCAATTTTGAACCACTTACCGTGATTCGATCTTCCCCAAATTTTGCACATAGATCCAACTAAGGTGAAGAATATAGAAACCAAAAAAAAAAAAAAAAAAAAAAAAAAAAAAAAAAAAAAATGAAAATAAGACCAGTTTTGAAAAATGGCATTTTTATATTAATTATTTATATGGTACTCAATTTATTTAATTTACATTACTAAGGTTATACAAAATTCTGTCTGAAGAACTTTCTCAAGTACATATGGTGATTCTAATATAAAATCCCTGTGTTGTTTTCGTGTTTTCGTTGGTACATTTTTTTTTTTAAATTAAAATTTCTTTATTGATGTAGACATATTAGTCCAGTCAACGAATGCTCAAGAAGGGGTTGTAGGCAGACTTTTTGATATATTTTGTTTTATTTTTGGGGTGTGTTTAGATGTGTTTGGAGATGATTATACCAATAGTCCCCAGCTCTAGGGTCAGTGCTAACTCCGAGGCAAGCAAAAATGTGTTCCGCTTTTTGGTCTTTTGCCTATATCAGGGAAACGGTGTGTTATAGCTAAAAAGTAGTTATGTTCAAAATAAAAGCTGAATATATTCTCTATATTATAGTATATATTCTATTTTTTTGTATCTCTTACCGTTTCGACCCGCTATTGAAAATGGGACTTTTTCAAAAAAATTACATTTGCACTACGTATTTCAAACAAATTTGTCTCCTACCGCCTATACCAGTGGTTTTACAGTCAAACTGTACATAAACGAAAGTGAAGGGCAATACATTTCCTTTAAAATCATAATATTTTATTATACGTAGTTATAAGTTTATCGTAATTAACGAAAAAAATTAAATTTCCTTATGTCCGTAGGGTTGAGATGTTTATAAATTGATATTGTCTTTATTTATTTTTGATTTGTTTAACCAGGGTTGCAATGTTTTGATATGATGTAAAATAAATAAAGAGTTGAGTGATACATACATACCTGAAATATATCAAACGCCACTACTCAGGCAAAACTTGCACAGTCGTATTCGATGGCTAAGACATCACTCCTATCAGAATCTGCTGAGCAGAGGAGACGTTATCGAGTAAAATAGTCGGTGAACATCAACTGTGCTATGGACACTGCGCGTACCCCCAGCAAACTCTTCCCGTACCCCCAGGGGTACGCGTACCACACTTTGGGAAACACTGCTCTAGTATAATAAAACGTTAAAGTCAGAGTTCAGTCATAGTACCCGTGTGGTACCAGTCATAATACCCGTGTGGTACCAGTCATGGTACCAATGATACTACAGTCATTGTAAAGTCATATCACCTAATGAATCTTATAATTATTAAGGGTGTAATAATTTATTTTTATAATAATGTTCTTTGTAACATAACCAAAATTGTACTGTATTAATTGAATTATCTTATTACTTAGTTAAAAAAAAAAATATATATATATATATATATATATATATATATATATATATATATATATATATATATATATATATATATATATATATATATATATATATATATATATATTAAAGAATGAAATAGAAATGTGTTAAAATAAACCGACCTTCTTTATTTATAATTAACACTTCTGTAAATACTATAAAAAATGTTCAAAATGTTGCCCTCCTTCATTAATACAAATCCGACATTTTATAAGTACAGATTTGCTGCAATTTATAGGAGTCGCTTTATGGTCATTTATTTGATGAGCTGCTGCTTGCATCCTGTTCATTAGCCCTCTTATTTGTTAACCGGTAGTCGATACACCAAATCTTTCATCCGTCTCCACAAACAGAAATCTAAAGGTGTAATGTCTAATGACCGGTGGCCAAGCAACCGGTTATCCTCTTCCAATCCACCTATTAGGCTAGTGTTAAATGCAGCAAAACTTAATAAATGTCGGATGTGTATTAATGAAGGAGGGCAACATTTTGAATATTTATTATAGTAATTACATAATTGTTAATTATAAACAAAGAAGGTCGTATATTTTATTATTACACATTTCTATTTCCATCTTAAATTATTTTTATGTATTATTATTTTTTTATTATTTTTTTTTTTTAAACTAAGTAATAAGATAGTTAAATTAATACAGTACAATTTTGGTTATGTTACAAAGAACATTATTATAAAAATAATTAATTATCGTAATAAAAATAAATTATTACACCCTATATTTATAAGATTCATCAGGTGCTATGACTTTACAATGACTGTAGTATCATTGGTACCATGACTGGTACCACACGGGTACTATGACTGAACTCTGACTTTAACGTTTTATTATACTATAGCAACTTAAAAGAAAAAGAAAAAAAAAATCACCCGACTTTTGCATTTCTAGGGCACTTCCCATTCCCCCAACCCTATCTCAGCTTACAGTAGGACATGTTTTTTTGGAATTTCATCACTATTTCGGATACTTTAAGTTGCAATATTTTAAATTTAATAGTACCGTTTTGAAGCTTAGTAAAGGCGCCAACTTTAAGGAGTTTTGCACCCATAGCTATCTAATACAATACAGTAGTTATACAAGCTCTAACATTTTCTTTTTTTAATTAAATTTTATAATTTTTAAGTTCTAACGAATTAACGTGCAACTAAAAATTAAATTAAATAACTTAAATGATGTTTTTCTTTAAGCATTTTTCATGCTCTTTCAGGTGGTATATCATTTATCATTCTAGCTTAATTAGTTCTAATGATATTGCCAAGTCAAAGTCACGTTTTACAAAAAAAAAACATAAAAAATAAGATAGCTAGAAAACAAATGAGAATAGGACCATGGTTTATAGAACTTTTTTTACTCCAAATTAACTGTATTATCACATCCCAAAGTTTGTCGGTCCTGACCCGGGACACCCTGTATATTTAAATTTAATAATATAGATAATTTGTGCTGCAATAACTAGACCATTAAGTAAAGTAGATCAATTTATTTTCGAATGATATAACGACACCCCCTCATACATTTGGTTTTAAACTAATAATCATCCCATACAACTTTAAAAAAATATTGTTTTAGTTAATATTGAAAACAAGCCTTGGGTCCTATTGAGGCTATTGTTGCAAAAATATCTTAGTTGAAATGAGCAAATAGCAAGGATTTTAAAAGCATTGCGCTACTGTTTTGATTAAGGTGAAAATATAATTCTACTCTTTATCAAACATCCAGCTAAAAAGCTTATAATTTGCTTGTCTGCTAAATATTTTTTAAACCAATTTTAGGCAAAAGCTCTTGTAGTATATAAATCTACTAGGTACTAACTAATGTACATGTACATTAAAGTGGATTTTCCTGTATAATAACCAGCCAGTTCTTAAGATGTTGATAGCAACATTTTTTGGCAGCTGATATTATATAAATTGGATAAAACAAATATTTTGCTTTGAATATATTTTTAGGGTTTCGTTGGTAAAACCAAAAATAGAAACCCTTATAGTTTCGTTCCTGTGTCTGTCTGCGTCTGTCAATCTGAAAGTTCCAGTAACTTCTGAATCAAACAAGTCAAAAGAGGAAAAAACATGGAAATTTCCAGTATTAAAGATTGTTTTGACGTGCACACAGGAAAATTATAGCGAACTCAAAATTATCAGCGGTTCAAATCCAAAATGACGGCAAATTGATGTCACGATTTTTTTTTTTTTTTTTTTTTTTTTTTTTTTTTTTTTTTTTTTTTTTTTTTAGTTTGAGTGGGTAGGTATTGAAGAGTGAAATAATACAACACTTGTGGAAATTGTTTCAATTTTTTACGTCATTTAGTAAAAAAACATCAACATTTTGCGTGTCCCCCCTAAAACTATATATTTCTGCTATTTCTAATAATATTAAAAAATGTTAGGTCTGCTGGGCCATAGAAAAAATATGAATAGCAATTTGATCTGATTAACTGGGAATCCAAAAAGGGCAGATAGTTCTTGTTACGGGGGAAAAAATTAGACCTGGCAAGAAAGTCTGCACACGATAACTATTAACTATACCATCTTCATATTATATGCTTGACTTATCAAATATTATTTGTTATGTGTGGCTAGATTGAACTGAACGACATCAGACATTTTGTTCTATGTATTATTCGAATATTAAATCTAGATACCAAATTTAGTCCATGCGCACTTCTAACCATCAGTGTAGTTTGCTTCTCTCTAGGTCGAGTCCAACCGGCATGGTAATATTTGGTGGTTTACGAAGCTCTCTTAGCTCTCTCTATATCATAGGAAAGCTAAAACCATGATGGTAATGGTGTATTATTTAATTTTTTCATTATCTGTTTCTATTGAAATTATAGTTGCTGTAAGTAATTTAAAAATTCGTCCAATTAACTTTGTATTGATAATAATTATTACAATTCGTACAAACAGGTTCAGACATACGTAATCTAATGGGATATTGTCTCAGCTTTACTTTATATTTAAAACCATTTTTTTTATAAGTTGCATTTTACAGTAGCAAAAACAGAAAATAAACTCATTTTTTTTAAATCAATAAGGTAGGTGATACATACAATGTGTATCCCTACCTGGCCATGGTAAAACCACGATTTTAACTGAAAATACCTCTAACATCTTGAGAGGTATCAAGAAAATTGTAAGAACATTTTGTTGTAGACAATTGTATGTGTTTTTTTTTGGTAAACCTAATTATTTTAAAACCGGTATATCGGACCTATTTACCATGAAAATAAGCCACTTTCAGGTCTATTGAAATTTTTATTTATAAGCATCAATAATAATTTTTTTTATAAGCATAATATATATGCCAAAAATAAATTGTTTCTTATTTAGTTCCGCAAATTTGTCTTAGCTTATTGGACCATAGGTTGAAAAAGTCTGGCAATTAGTGGGGCGCATAGCATATTTGCATCTTATATTGTGGATGAAAGGTCACCTAATAATATGATCGCTTTAGGAATTAAAATTTTGTTTTCATGGATCATTATCGATTCCCAATAGGGTCCTGTTATTTTTATTCAATATATTAAATTTGATCAGATGGCAGAAGGTTGAACTTAATATGGAATCATCTATTTGGGCTGCTTTAGTTTTTTAAGATATGGAGGTTCGCAAAAATGTATTATAACGATAAACTGATATGAAAATTTGTTCCTTATAGTCAGAAATGGATTTCTAGACGGAAACGAGTTCCAGATGTTTTTCGGAGACATACAAAAATTTGTTCCCTTCAGAACTCCTCGATAAACGTTATCTACGTTAAACTCGGAAGCAAACACTATGTGACTATTAAATATAACTTATTAATCAAACTAAAATTTTTTAAGCTGTACTTCAATTCTTGATTAGTGGGTATAGTAGGGTCAGAAAGGAATCAATTGCCTTACTATAGCGATAGGTACAACTTTCCTTGGATCATTTTCATGCTGACTGGCGAGGCACATAACAAGATACAATTGTGTTATTTGTGAAAAAAAGGTGTCTTAATTGTTAGCATTGGGCGCTGACCAAAAGTAATGCAAAAAAATAATTTTTTTCTTCTCACATTTTTTTATTAACTAGTATTTAATCCCTCCTCACATCGCGGTTTTTCTATTATTTAATTTTAGTTTTTTAAAGATTATTTAATATCTTCTTTAAATCTCTTTCAAAATATATTTAAAACCCTAGAAAGCTAACCTGGAGTCAAAATGACTCCCATTTTTTTTTCAACTACGAATGCACGGTGTCTGTAAAACACAGAACTCCCACATCTCAGCTATGCTATCTCCCACCCTTGAATGACCCTTCTACACTTCTATCAGTTTCACATTCAGATTCTAAAGAGGACATATCGTTTGTTTTTCTGCAGTCACGGAGTCATTTTGACTCCTGTTTAGTCTTACACGTAAATATTTTGTAGGTCATTTTGACGCAGAATAGTATTTTTTAGAATAGTATGTCGTGTTATTGTTTATTTTGGCATTTTAAATCTTATAAATTAAATATTATGTAACTTTTAATTCAATAATTATTTCAAATTAAAGGTAATATAAGTGTAATTTATTCATTTATAAGTATAAATTGTTATATATATATTTTTTTTTGTCTTTATATGTCTAAATTATATAAAGTTAATAGAATATGAATATAGTCAAATAATGGAGAAATAATACAATGATCTAAACGACATTTATCACTTGATGAAGGAAATGACCGATTCGGATACCGATTATGAAAAAGAGCGTAGTCGACAATAATGGTGACGGTTGTGATTTGGACCCTGATTTGAAAATAAAAAATGCTTTTTTTGATCCCATCAGCGATGATGAGGAAAATGATAAATTAAAAGAAACAATTTACGAAATAGAAAAACCAAAGGAAAGGAAAGAAAAAAGTAAATAACACCACTCCGGTTGATAATAATACCGGATATGTAATAGTAGTCCAGATTGAAAAATCGGAATTAAAAGGAAAAAATTGTTATTTATGGGAAACAAAGCACTTAAGTGTCCCTTCAACTAGCACTAAAACGTGTTAAAAAAATATTGTACATATTAGGCCTTTATATTTTAATAAAACTGGGTATAATAGATTTAGGAGTCAATATGACTCAAGGTTAGTCTTAAGAGGTTAACAAATATGGTTAGCGTTCTAGGTTTAAAAATAATAATTAGTTTTATTTCAATTTTTTTTTTTCGTTAATATTTTCGTTAGAATATTTGAAATTGTTTTTATTTCATTTGTCATAATAAAAGGGTGAAAAACAACGGTGGTGTGGCTTAAATTGGAAAATCAACAAATCAGAATTTAATAAATTGTATTTTTTTAAAAATCCGCTAGGGTCAGCACATTCCAGATAATAAATATAAAAAAAAGTTCCCATAAGATTACGCCTCACCAGCTTAATATTTTTTGACCAAAATTCACACAATAACTCTTTGTAAAGATATACATTTCCGCCTGTTTTTTTTTTTTTTTTTTTTTTTTTTTTTTTTTGGCATTGGCTACATATCGGCCATACAGCCATGATTTCATTAAAACAAATGTTTCTTAGATATTAACTTTTACACTATTTAGGAAGGAATACAACATCTTATATAAAGGAGGAGATCTACTGCATAAAATTGATGAATAATTAAATGGAAAGTCTATAGATTTTGAATTAAAAACATTATTTAAAAGTGTCTCTCTTTGACCAGAATATTTTTTACAAAACATTATTATGTGTTCAAGGTCCTCTTCTAGATTACATGTAGAGCATAAGCTTGACTCAGCTTTGTTTATTTTTTTCAAATATAAATTACAAATACCGTGATTAGATCTTAATCTATTAATAGAAACTATGAAATGTCTGTTGCTCTGTCCTTTGTACCAAGGTGTTGCTCCTACTGCTGGTTGGATTAGTTTGTAAAACCCTCCTGACTTTGTAGTTTCTTGCCAACGAACCCATCTTTTCTTTGCTGCCTTATCAATTTGTCTGTACATATCCCTCACTGGGACTTTATAACTAGATCCGTGCAGAACCATCAACTCATCGTCCGAACTACTTTGTTTTGCTAACAAGTCCACCGCCTCATTAGGACCGATACCCGCGTGACCCTTTAACCAAACTAATATTACAGATTTACCTCTATTTTTTAGAAGGTAAAAGTGTTTTATGATATTTGAGATCAAATAATTATTGAGCACAAAAGGAGTTCTGTGTCTTAGAGTTTCAAGCGCACTCAGATTATCAGTAAAAATTACAAATCTGGTATTTGTCAATAAATATATAGACTTTAAAGCTTCTAAGATTCCTATCAGTTCTGCAGAATAACTAGAACAGAAATTATTTAATTTGAGTCCGAAGGTATGTTGCCCAGAGTAGTGAAGAAAAGCACAGCCAGTATTCTCCTGACTCTTGGAGCCGTCCGTAAATATGAAGTTATAACTGGGCCACCGTTTTTGAACGTCGTCCCAGAACACTTGGTTTCTGAGTTGAGGAGAATATTTTGTATAATCGTCGAGTTTATACGTATTAATATACGTCATGAATTCCTCATATGAAATTTGACGGTACGGAGACTCATTATTTACAAATATTACCGGCCGATAAGTAGATGTGTCTGTAAAGCTGTTAACTAGTGGTGGCGATTTCTTTTTATTCCAATAAGGAGAAGTAAAAACGGAGAAGGACAGTTCCGAAATTTTTGATGCGGCCACATTATTTCTTGAAAAACTCTGTAGAAGAAACCTGTCGGCCAACATTTGCCTACGCACAAATAATGGAGGCTCCTTGGCCTCGTTGTATAAAACTGGAAGGGGAGTAGAAGGAAGAAGACCCAAACAAATCCTTAAGGCTGAATTTTGGATCACCTGAAGAGAGCTCAATCTACTGTCACAACATTGACCATAAAATATGCTGCCGAAATCGAGGACTGATCTTACTGTCGCCCGATAGTACAAAAGACTGATATTTGGATCTGCACCCCAATGTGTATGACAGACCGCTTTTAATATATTCAAATATTTTATTGCTTTTCCCTTCAGGCTATTAATATGATTTGTCCATGTAAGTTTAGGATTTAAATGTAGCCCCAAAAATTTGACATCATTTGAAACAGGAAAAAACGAACCACCTAAATATGCGGTATCCCCTAGAGGAATCCTATTCTTTCTTGTAAAAGGACATACTACGGATTTATTTGTTGATATTTTAAAACCCTTGATCTTTGCCCAATTAAACAGAGCTACGGCTCCTTCACTCAATACTTCTAAAGCTTCTTCCACTGTGTTACCAACGCTATATATACACTTGTCGTCGGCAAATTTCAAAAGGTTTATTTTATTTCCGAAGAAAGAATCGAAATCCCACTCGTATGCGTTGTACAGTAGTGGCGACAGGATCCCACCTTGAGGTAGGCCCACCGAAGATGTTCTAGGACCGATGGTTTCTCTGTCTGCTTGTATAACCAATTCCCTCCCGGTGATTAAATGCATAATATTTTGAATTAGTTTGTGGGGCACACCCAACGTCACCAGACTGGAACACAGAATGCTTAAATTAACGTTGTCATAGGCACCCTCAATATGTTTTTTGCCTGTTTGCCCTTTGCCTGTTTTTAAAATTTTGAAATTTATATTCTAATTTTTTTTTCTCTCACATTTTATTTTTTTATCAAAAAAACTAAAGGCGATAAGAAAAAAACAAAAACTAATAACCCTCTGGCTTTTCCCAAACTATAAGCATACAAATTTTCAAGTCTCTAGGTTTAATATTAGAGGGGTGATTTTATGGCGCGTGTGTCGACCCCCGTTCCCGTGCAGCCTTAAAAACGTTGTTAAAGCATATTTACATTTAATTTTAACTTGCATATTTATGGTAGAAATAATTTATCTAAAAAATAAAATAAAATTATAGCACTAAGTGCAATTTGAAGAGTGTGGACATGAAAATTGCCTGTTTTCTGAGAACCACCCATATACCAACCTTTATCTGTGAGCACCTTTGTATGCATATATGAGCATCTACTATAGTTACAGAATCGGAATTCTGATTCGCTTACCTCATTTCATCCAAGTTGCACTTATGATTATCGAAACAATATAGAATATGATTACATGGATAATTATAATAAAATAATAGTAGTTTTTGTTTATATATATATTTATTGGTATAAGTTGTTATTTATATCATTATTCATCCATTTAGTTAATACAATTAAAATGCTCTACATCTGTATGTTCTATTAAATCTTCTACGTGTGCATCTACGTCTAATGCCTCGAGAGCAACAAGTATCAGTTCCAGGATTACACTGAAAAAAAAAAAATAAATAAATAAATAAATAAAATAAACAAAGGTAAATAGTAAATTAACTTCATATGGAATAAAAATAGACTGTCAATTAGTGTGGCACATAGCATCTTCACATCCTATCCCGAACTTTATTCATTTTATGTTCGACAAACTATCCAAATTTCAAAAAACTCAGATGAGTAATTTAGAAAATATGGGTGTAAATAAATGTATGTTTGGCGCATATTATAGAGAAACAAATGCTTTCTCCACAGCAAATGTTGTGGAGAAAGCAAATGGCGCAGAATGTTGACATTTATATGGGACCAACAACAGGATAATGACCTACAATACAAATTTAATTAAAATTGGACGTCCAGTTTTTAAGATATATTGGTTTGCAAAAATTGAGCGGCAGACCGACAGATGGACAGACTGACAGACAGGTCGACTGACAGACAGGTCGACAGACAGACACGGTACCAAAAATGTTCCCTTATGTCTCATACGGATATCTAACTGGGGATTTTTGAAATTGGAGACAAAATATTTTCGTTCATCAGAACGATCATTCAGCTTCCGTTACCTTTGGTAAGCTCGGAAGCAAAATATATCTTTGTAATAGAAAGTAATTTTATTGTATTGATGAGCAGTGGTGTAGCTAAATTAATAATAATCAGTAGTGGGGAGCTTAGCCTGCCAAATGGCATGGTACATGTCGCTTCATTATTGGCATTTGTAACCGGATGGATGCCACTTTACTTAATCTTCTCATTAATATCGCCATGATGGGTGCATACAGAACATGGAGTCTCTTGTCAGATTCTGGTACAAACCCTCCAGTTTCGAATTCACAGATGTGAGCAATGCCTACCTGAGTAACTTAGTAAAGAATGAAACTACTATATCTCGTTTTATCATTTCAAATCTTGCATATTCGAAGACTTACAACTATAAAAACAGATTTAAATTTATTAGGTGCTTACCATTCTTCCAGGAGCTACGCAACGTCTAGGTGCGGCTGTTGTTACAGCGGGAGCGGCTGTTGTTACTGCAGGAGCGGCTGTTGTTTCAGCAGGAGCGGCTGTTGTTTCAGCAGGAGCGGCTGTTGTTACTGCAGGAGCGGCTGTTGTTTCAGCAGGAGCGGCTGTTGTTTCGGCAGGAGCAGCTGTAGTACCTGCTGGTGCTGCTGTTGTTTCGGCAGGAGCAGCTGTAGTTCCTGCTGGTGCTGCTGTAGTTTCAGCAGGAGCAGCTGTAGTTTCAGCAGGAGCAGCGGTAGTGGCGTCTTGACCATTTACCCAACACGCTCCCACCAAAACCACGAATAAAATTTGAGCTAACTTCATTATTTACCTAAACTTCTCTCTAACAAATTGAACTTCTATACTTCGAAGAATCTTTGAATGAATTCTAACACTATTTAATTCATCTATTTATATAAAATCATATCTTTCTTTTACGATTTCCTGAAATTGATTAAAAAATAAATTGACCAAAAACCCTCAATTATATAGGAATTAAGCTCGTAAAAACTGAATAATTATTCAGTGATAAATACTTTATTGCTATGTATGCATATAAAACCATTTACAGGCTTAACTATTGAGTGGGTATATGATATTATTTTTCCCTTGACGTTGACACTGTCCAGTTACGTGACGAGCTTATTATTTTTATCAATGGTAATAATTACACCAAACAATTATGAAGAAAAATTAAGATATCAAATACAGGGTAGTAAACACGTCTTAGCTTTGGTTAAAATTATTAATTAATATTTTCTGTCTTATTTTATATGATAAGGCTAGGGTTTTTTTGTGTATGACAAACATTTTTTATATTACTAATAATTTATTTAATTTTTCATTACTAAGGTTATACAAAATTTTGTCAGAATAACTTTCATAAGTACATAAGGTGATACTAATTTTAAATCCCAGTTTATCTTATTTAATTTATTTTTATTACCTGTATATCGTATTTAGTAACAATGTCCATAAAAAAAATCGTTCTGTGCAACTCAGACAAAGTTTCTCATATAAAATCAAACGATATCATAATTATTTGGCCCAGTGTTTTCCATTTATTAGTTTTAGGTACATTTAATTATTGTTAAACATTTTATCAACAATTGTCATAAAAATAACTTCTCTTTGGCTGGGAATCGAACCCGGCCTCTCTCCGTCCGCGTTTAAAGCTAATTTCTCAGAAACTAGAATTTTCTCGGGAAAACGGTTTATATCGTTAGATTTGTATTTGGATGGACTACATTTCAGAATTTTGTAATCAAAATCGTAGGAACTGATTTCGAGAAATAATTTTAGAGTTTTTGCGCGGGGTAGCGCCCTCAAAATTGAAGCTAAAATTCGTTTCTCCTCGGGGTATGATTTTTCTAAACATGTATGCCAAATTTCGTCAAAATCGGCCCAGCAGTTTAGGCTCTACGCTTCGCACAGACAGACGATATACGACAGAGAGACATTTTTTAAAAATCACAGGGAAGTACTTGCGTCCATATAGTTTTTAGGGTTTTGTAGATGATTAAGCATCAAATTCACAGTCTATATTTACCAATGCTAAGTTAAAATCAATAAAGTACTTGTATGCAAGGAAGCTATGTGCCACACCAATTGGCAGTCTATTTTATATTGGGGCTATCTGCGGGTTACTTTCGATAAACTATAAAAGTTTCATTCAAATCAGATAAGTACTTTTGAAGCTATAGGTATAAATAAAGGTATGTTTTTGCGCGTGTGGAAGAGAAACAAATAGGCGCAGATGGTTGAAACTTATATGGGACCAACAATGGGCTAATTATGACCTTCCACTCAAATTTCATGAAAATGGATTTGTAGTTTTTAAGATATGTTGGTTCGCAAATATTAAACGACAGACCGACAGAGAGACACGAGACCGAAAATGTTCCCTGATCTCTGAAACGGATTTCTGTCTTGGAATTTTTGAAATTGGAGAAACAAAAATTTTCGTTGTTCAGAACGATTACATAGCTTCCGTTACCTTCGGTAAGCTCGGAAGCAAAAAAAAGAAATTACCTAAAACTCCCAATTAACATGGAATTAAGCTTTTTAATGAATAATTATTACGTTATAAATAATTTATTGCTGTAAATGCATAAAAAAATCCTTTATTAATTATAATTGTCGAGGATATAACCTATTATTTATTTGTCCGAATAGTTACGTGATGAGTTTAATATTAGTAATATTGGTAATTAGATAAAATTATAATGAAGACAATAAAAAGACCCGTATGAATAAGTGATAATGGGGTAGACAAAGCGATTTAGCATTTTTAATTAGGAAAATATAACAATTAACATTTGATATCCAGAAGGCTTGACATATGAGATAGTTATTTATGCACCTAGGGAGTAAAGTAAGCCATTATTCCCTGAGTGAATAAGTTGGTTCTTGAGGCGAAGTCGAAGGAACCATGGTCCCTAAATCCCGAGGCGTAGCCGAGGGAACAACGGTAATTAGCTCCCGAGGCGCAGCTGAGGAAGATGATTATCGCGAGGGGAATTATAGCAGTTAATTCCCGAGGAATATACTAGTTATTTGTGCAACTAGTGCGCAAAGTGGCACATTGCTGCACTCGAGAGAAATATTTACTTATTTATTAGAAATATTTGCGGAAAGGTTTCTTGAGTGCAGAAGACACTTTATGCTCGAGTTGCACATTAAATTTTTCCTACAGTTAGTTTTTAATCTGTAAATAAAATATAAAGAGTGTCCATCAACATGTAAAAGGTTTTACAAATCAACTAAACCAGCTGTTCTGTTAATAGCCAGTGTTGCATTTTTTTTGCCTGATTCAGCAAAGCTGATCAAGTGCTGTTATTATTTTTTTTTTACCATTGCACTTACTCATCACATTTGATTCTTATTTTTAGATTGTCAATCTTTACTTTTATCTATTTTAACATTTTTATATTTGATATATAGTGTTTAAATCACGTAGTAGTTAAAAAATAATCATAAGCTGTCATTGTTATTGTTATTATAATTTGGATTATTTAATTTTTGTTTAGATTTAAGTTCTTTACGTTCATAAACACTGGAGTGCGGTAAAGTAAAATGAGTGCGGTAAAGTAAAACGAGTGCGGTAAAGTAGTAAGTGCAAGAATCTGCTGTTTTACGTACTATTGTGAGTGCGATAACAACCACTTTATCAGCCAACTGTAGGAAAAATATTTTATCTCCAGTAGGCAGGAGACGCATCTTCACCCATTGCATTGTTGTTATTTATTATTTTAATAAATAACAATAATTGTTAGCACTTTTAATTGTAGATAATAGATTCAAAATTAAAAGCAAATAAGAATTGCAATTAAACTCAAATAGAAGGTTATTTAGATGCAGGTTTAAACAATGATAAACGCAAATCTATATATATATAAATATAAGTTTTGTCTTTACATTGGTCAGAATTGAAAATTTTTTGGATACTTTTTTCATTTTATACATCCCAAAAACCGAATCTGGCCTTAACTATTTTCGTGTATGTGTGTCTGTCACCCCAGTCAGACTTTATAGGCGCAAAACTGGATTAATGAAATCGATTAATTTTTCTTCAGAGGTGAACGCAAACATTTTGCGCAATTTGTATGCTTGGTTTCATCGAAAAATATTTAGTTGAACCAAAGTTATAACAATTTTACACAATTTGTGTTAGTGAGAGACATCAAGGAATGTGCCACGCAAGCGTGACACATAGGAACTGTTCCAACATTAGACTATACGTCACAAAGATGTTGGCTCGGCATTACGCCATGTCCTGCATCGTTTCGTCGCGTCCGACTCATCAGGGGCCCGACGATGCCCACCAGCATCGTCCAGGAACAGTTCCTATGTGTCACGCTTGCGTGTCAAGAATGGCGGTGTGAGAGCACGCTCGTCTCTGATAAAGTCCTATGTCTGATCTTCTTGAATTGGTATAGGTCCAGAATTGGGTGGGCATCGTCGGGCCCCTGATGAGTCGGACGCGACGCAACGATGCAGGACATGGCGTAATGCCGAGCCAACATCTTTGTGACGTATAGTCTAATGTTGGAACAGTTCCTATGTGTCACGCTTGCGTGGCACATTCCTTGGTGTCTCTCACTAACACAAATTGTGTACCTTATTGCAGTGTGCAAAAACACGGTAGTACATTGCTGATATAACAATTTTATATATACCAATTCAAGTAATGCACCATGACTTAATGAGCGAGTTTTCAAAGAAAGCAGCGAATTATAATAATGTAGGAACATAATGATGTTGGGCTTATAATAATGTAGGAAAATTTTGGTTTTGAATTTTGATGGAAAAAAACAAACAAACAATTGGTACACAGGGGTACGGGGTACAAAAGTCAAAATAGTATTTACTCTTCAAGATGCATGTCGTTGGAAAGCTCTATAAGAGGACAGTAATTGTTGTTATGTACACTTTTGTCATATTTTCATATAAGAGGGGGATAAAAACACGTTTTTGACCCTAAATTGTCAAAATTTGACCCCTAAATGAACTCCGAAAATTCTGGCAAACGAACTCATCCTTTCTTTTGATATTATTGACATACAATTTTTTTTTTTTTTTTTTTTGGATTTTTTAAGTGCACCCTAGCGTGAGATCTCGTCTGGAGTGACACATACATATATATACAATATACATAAATACATAAAAATAAAATAAATTGGTTGTGCGTGAAGTCTCACGTAAAAAGGGTTTCGTTGGTATTGAGAACATGAAATTATTATAAGGGGGAGGGGCAAATTTTTATGTTTTTGACAATATGGCAGGGAAAATTAAACAATATGGCAAGTGTTATATATTTTTGTAATCTCCTTTTCAATACCTTTTACTTGATACCCCACTCAAATTTTTTTAAAAAAAGTTTTTTTTTCGCAATACGTGAGTTATCCGCCATTTTGGATTTGAACAGATGATAATTTTGAGTTTACTATTATCTTTCCTGTGTGCGCGTCAAAACGATCTTTAATACTGGAAAGTTTCATGTTTCTCTATCTCTTTTGATTTAAAAGTTATTAGAACCGTACAGGGTGACAGACAGACTGATAGACACAGGAACGAAACTATAAGGGTTTCTTTTTTTGATTTTACTAACGAACCCCTACAAGGTGTGAAATTTCTGGAATCGATTAAGAATGGTCTAAAACGGATTTCCAAGGAGAAAATTTTCAAAAATTCGCATTACAGAACTTTAGAAGCCATTGCAATAGTTTAAGTTTCTTCGAGAATTCGCTAATATACTAAAAAAGAATTTGAAAAAAAAATCAAATTTCAACCCAAAGATTTGATATTTAAATACAACATAGTCCGTAGCGATGCATGGCATTCCAGCTAGTAATATACAAATGATAAATTTTCTCGACGCAACACTTATAATAACAACAAAAGCTAATTAATAGAGTTTCAACATTCAACAAAAAACTATTACAAATACAAATTTCGAGTTCCGTCCTTGGGGACGCACGTGCAACATCGGCTCCGCGATGTTGCACACTTGACCATCAAAGGAAGAAAAAATCAGTGTCTACATGAATTTTCGAAATTTAAATTTTGGTACACAGGGAACAGGGTACCCTTATGATGTATATCGTTGAAAAGCTCTTTAACCCTAGACGAATGCACGGTGTCTGTAAAACACAGAACTCCCACCTCTTAGCTATGCTATCTCCCACCCTTGAATGACCCGTCTACACTTCTATCAGTTTCACATTCAGATTCTAAAGAGGACATATCGTTTGTTTTTCTGCAGTCACGGAGTCATTTTGACTCCTGTTTAGTCTTACACGTAAAATTTTTGTAGGTCATTTTGACGCAGAATAGTATTTTTTAGAATAGTATGTCGTGTTATTGTTTATTTTGGCATTTTAAATCTTATAAATTAAATATTATATAACTTTTAATTCAATAATTATTTCAAATTAAAAGTAATATAATTGCAATTTATTCATTTATAAGTATAAATTGTTATATTTTTTTTGTCGTTACATGCCTAACTTATATAAAGTTTATAGAATATGAATATAGTCAAATAATAGAGAAAAAATACAATGATCTAAACGACATTTATCACTTGATGAAGGAAATGACCGATTCAGATACCGATTATGAAAAAGAGCGTATTCGACAATAATGGTGACGATTGTGATTTGGACCCTGATTTGAAAATAGAAAATGCCTTTTATGATCCCATCAGCGATGATGAGGAAAATGATAAATTAATTGAAACAATTTACGAAATAGAAAAACCAAAGGAAAGGAAAGAAAAAAGTTACATAAAAAAAAGTAAATAAAACCACTCCGGTAGATAACAATACAGGATATGTAATAGTAGTCCAGATTGAAAAACCGGAATTAAAAGGAAAAAATTGTTTTTTTATGGGAAACAAAGCACCCAAGTGTCCCTTCAACTTGCACTAAAACGTGTTAAAAAAATATTGTACATATTAGGCCTTTATATTTTAATAAAACTGGGTATAATAGATTTGGGAGTCAATATGACTCAAGGTTAGTCTTAAGAGGTTAAAAAATATGGTTAGCGTTCTAGGGTTAAGATTACATTAATTGTTGTTATGTACAGTTTTGTCATATGTATTTTCATTTCGGAGGGGGTAAAATGGAAAAATATAGCTATATCTTGTAAAAAAAAAGAAGAGTGTCTGTATGAGGGTATGTCTTTTATACAAA
Source organism: Gerris lacustris (assembly GCA_951217055.1). Lineage (NCBI taxonomy): Eukaryota > Metazoa > Arthropoda > Insecta > Hemiptera > Gerridae > Gerris > Gerris lacustris. The sequence goes on along the minus strand of OX578286.1, from coordinate 7,422,485 downwards.
TCTACAGTTTTATCCCAATTTGATGAATATTTACTCACTTTCCCTTCAAAACAAGGGGGAGGTCACTGTCTACATGAATTTTCGAAAATACAAATAAAATTGTCTGCTTAGAAGAAATTAAGATCTCTGGGCAGGAAATGGCTAAGGACAATGTAGAAAGTGATTCGGTCTGCTATAGTTCAGCCAGTAACCAGCCTGGGTGGGCAGATGAAATTAAAGATAATGTTGGAGTCGAACAACTCTAAATTAAAAGTAGTGGCGACGAAAGAGGACCTACAAGGTCTAAAAAACAAAATAGTCGCATCTATGATAGCCGTCACAAAATTAGACAGTGATGTGAAATTGCTAAAAAAAAAGAAAATACGGAACTTAGGAAGAAAATATTTGTCCTGGAAAATAGAACGAAGCGTAACAATTTAATTTTTCGGGGTATTCCACGTAGAGAGGATTATGCGCTATTTATATTGAATATATGTTCTGATGTATTAGAAATTAAAAACAAAATTAACTTAATCCAAGCTAAAGTTTCCAATTGAAAAAGGCAATGCGGATACGGTGGTGATCCTTGCTGAATTTGGTTCCTATGCCGATGTAGCGACTATATTGTCAAATACTAGACAACTGAAAAACTCAGGGTTTGTCATTCATGAAGATTTGTCCCCAGAAACTCGAGCGGAACGAGCGAAACTCGAGCGAAATGAGCGAAACTCGAGCGGAACGAGCGAAACTCGAGCGGAACGAGCGAAACTCGAGCGGAATGAGCGAAACTCGAGCGGAACGAGCGGAACTCGAGCGAAACTCAAGCGAAATGAGAGAAACTCGAGCGGAACGAGCGAAACTCGAGCGGAACGAGCGAAACTCGAGTGGAACGAGCGAAACTCGAGCGGAACGAGCGAAACTCGAGCGGAACGAGCGAAACTCGAGCGCAATGAGCGAAACTTCTCAGTGTAAGGAGAGAAGTTAAAATGAAGGCCCCCGAGGTACAAATGAAGCTAAAAACAAACAAATTATTTATTACTGGCCTAGACGGGCGGAAAGTAAAGTTCACATGGTCCAATGAAAACGGTCTGGAAGCTGAGGGAAATGACGGTGAAGAAGTGCTTAGAGTTGTAAGTGGTTGCAGCAACCTGGTAATACCTGGCCCTGAAAGATTTAAGAAGGCTGATCTTCAAGATAGAAGTAGTGGAAAGATTCAAACTGACTTTCCTACTCAAGGTGAAACGTCGGCCCCGGGACAACCAAGGAACAGGAATAAGAAAATGTCGCGTTCTCCAAATAGCCGGGATCGGAAGTCATCTTGATGCCTTGCTTCTGGCGGGTCTCGTATGCGCCAAGTTTCTACAAGTACACGACAGCTTCAACTAACAAGTAAACCTCAGTCTACCTCGTTTATTAAAATATTAGCTTACAATGTTCATGGGTTAAAAAGTAAAAAGTCGGACTCGGAATTTTTAGATTTTGTTAAAAATGATGATTTTTTTTAGGGTTTCGTTGGTAAAACCAAAAAAATGAAACCCTTATAGTTTCGTTCCTGTGTCTGTCTGTCACTCTGTACGGTTCCAATAACTTTTGAACCAAAAGAGATAAAAACTTGAAACTTTCCAGTATAAAAGATCGTTTTGACGCGCACACAGGAAAAATATAGCGAACTCAATATTATCAGCTGTTCAAATTCAAAATGGCGGATAATTCACGTCGCGAAAAAAAAAAAAATTTAAATGTTGAGTGGGGTATCAAATGAAAGGTATTAAAGAGTAGAATAGAAATATATATACCACTTAGGGATAGTGCTTAATTTTCAGCACCATTTTGTCAAAAAACATAGAAATTTTGCGTGTCCCCCCCCCCCTTAAAATCGTATTTCCGCTATTACTAAAAATATAGAAAAATATGCAAAATGTGTGGTCTGCTGGGCCATAGAAAAAATAAGATTAGCAATTTGATCTGATTTACTGGAAATCCAAGATGGCGGATTATTCATGTCACTCGAAAAAAAATATTTTTTTAAAATTTTGAGTGGGGTATCAAATGAAAGGTACTGAAGAGTAGAATAGAAATATATATACCACTTAGGGGTAGTGCTTAATTTTCAGCGCCATTTTGTCAAAAAACATAGACATTTTGCGTGTCCCCCCCCCCCTAAAATCGTATTTCCGCTATTACTAAAAATATAGAAAAATATGCAAAATGTGTGGTCTCCTGGGCCATAGAAAAAATAAGATTAGCAATTTGATCTGATTTACTGGAAATCCAAGATGGCGGATAATTCATGTCACTCGAAAAAAAATATTTTTTTAAAATTTTAAGTGGGGTATCAAATGAAAGGTATTGAAGAGTAGATTTCAAAAATGTATACCACTTGTTGATGTTAACATTTAATTTTGCGCTCCATGTTGTCAAAACTTTCTCCCCTCCCCCCTTAATTTTTTGTTACTTTTTTGTAACTAATTTTATTACAAATTCTGTGTTCACAATACCAACGAAACCCTTTTTACGTGAGATTCACGCCTTTTTTTCTTAGCGAAATCTTTGTAATCCATAACGACATTAAGGCCTTTGAAAACTTATTAATGGATAATGAACTCCGATGGGCACCTGCGTTGAAAGATATATCTAAGCCTGGTCGAGCAAAGGGGGGTTGTCTGGTCGCAGTTAGAAAAAAACTTTCAAAACTCATACAATTTTAAAAACTTTGATGGGAAAATAATTTTAGAAATAATACTTACTACTAAATCCAAATTTTATTTATTCCCAGTATATATTAATTGTAATGTATGGAAGGATGATTTTGAAACTGTGTGTGAGTTGTACGCAGACAAATATGTGGATAATATGGTGTTTATTGGTGACTGCAACGTTAGAATAGCAGAATCTCAAAGTATACCTGAACATGTAATATTCGAACACCTTACTGTAAAAAGAAACTCAAAGGATAAAAAATATGACGTTGTCGGTAAAAAATTCATTGAGTTCTGTGACGACAATGATCTGTGTGTGTTAAATGGTAGAACCAAAGGAGACCCACAAGGAGAAATGACATATATTGGCCCCAGTGGTAGCTCAGTCATAGATCTATGTTGTGTGCCTTATCAATGGTTAAATTATATTGTAGATTTTAAAGTTCTCCATCAACCATATTCGGATCACTTGCCCATAGAATTAACAATTAATTTATCTCGGTCTCTACAACCTGATTGTCACCTAGTTAAACTTTTACCTAAATTGAACTATACGGAACTTGATGCAAGTAGATACAAGCTAAGGTTAGAAAATACTGCCAAGTTGTGCAAAGCGATGCCTGTTGATCCTCAAGAACATGTCGATCTTCTGATCGACATGATAAAAAGTTCGGCTGAATTAGGATCGAAATTAGCTGGAAAAAACAAACCCACCATGTATAAAGAACCGTGGTTTGACAGCGTTTGCTACAGGTTAAGGCAAAGGTCATTTAAGCTGTTAAGAGTTTGTTGCAAAAAAATCTCGCCATTCACCAGAAATCTTTATCTTGATGCAAATAGCCACTACAAATTAGTCTGTAAACAAAAAAATAAAGCTTATTATGAGAATCTAATTAATAGTTTAGAGCTAATAAATGATACTAAACAATTCTGGTCTGTAATTAATTCGTTTCGTAGGAAAAAGGTACACATGGTTCCTAACTGTACCCCTGAACAGTTAGTAATCTATTTTGAATCGCTATTAAACCCATCGTTATCCAACTTTAATTTTGAAATAGAATTTTGTGAACCCTATTTGGAAAACCTCGAGCTTCATAGTGATATTACACTGAATGAATTAAATCAAGTCCTAGCGGAATGTAAAGCAAACAAAGCGCCTGGCAGAGACCGAGTGCCCTACGAATTTTACAAAAATGCTCCTCCAGTATTTCTTAATAAGGTTTTAACACTATTCAATGAACTATTTGAGAACGGTGTAGTTCCATCCAGTTTCACCAACGCTATCATCTTTCCACTCCACAAAAAAGGAAATCCAGATTCGGTAGAAAACTACCGTGGGTTATCATTTATCGATACAATTGCAAAACTATTTTCTGGTATCCTAAAAATCAGGCTTGTAAAGTGGGTAAATGATAACAAAATCCTAAACGAATGTCAGGCAGGTTTTAGAAAGAATTATTCGACTCTAGATCAGCTTTTCACGCTGACGAATATTGTAACTCTAACGTGGCACCGTCGGGAATCCAAGAAAAAGGTTTATGCGTTCTTCGTCGACCTATCGGCGGCGTTTGATAGTGTAAATAGAAAATCCTTGTTCTATAAGCTGTCCAGTTTAGGAGTGTCGACGAAGTTTTTAAATATCATTAGAGCCTTATTCCGTGATACGACCGCCTCTGTTTGGACAAAGGACGGTATTACAGACGAGTTCAATCTGTCATCAGGAGTAAAGCAAGGGTGTTTGATAAGCCCTCTACTTTTTTGTCTATTTTTGAATGATCTGTATGATGAACTCGATGGAGGAATCAGTATAGCCGGGTGTAAGATCAAGATGTTGGCTTATGCAGATGATATTGTTCTATTGGCAGAGAACGTCGTGACTATAAGAAGAATGGTAAAAAATTTAGAAAATTATTGTTCTATGTGGAAGTTAACTGTAAATTTAAAAAAAATCAAAAATAATGGCGTTTAAACCTCATGGAGGGAGGCTTGCCAGGAGTGATAGATGGTTTTTTAAGGGTGAACCAATTGAGATAGTAAAAGAATATAATTATTTGGGCTTAGTCCTGACGCCGTCGTTGAATCTAAAACTAAATTTTGAGGAAAAAATCAGTAAAGCCAAGGGTGCGTTAAATACTGCGGGGATGATTTTATGGTCTAAACATGAGTTTGATTTCAGTACCAAAGTGAAGTTGTTTCACGCAGTCTCCAGATCGGTGATGTGTTACGGCTGGCTTCAATTCGAAGCAGTTGAAAAGCTCCAATACTTTTTTTAAAAAAAATATTTACTCTCCCGCCTTATACACCTAATTATTTTTTAATGTTAGAAACAGGTTTAAACAGCATATACTTGTACACCTATCGCCTTCATTTAAAATATATCAGTAATGTCTTAAGTATGGATCCATCTCGACTGCCTTTTAAAATAGCAAATGAAGTTATCTTCAAGAAAATTAGTTGGTATAAAGAATGGCTAAATCTTCTCAATACACATAACATCATTCTTTCAGAGAATAATCTTACTGAAAACCAATGGAACGAACTCTCTCCTAAATTGTTGAGTGAAATTAAATCAAGCGAAGTTGGACAGTATTTGAGGTCGACAAAGAATAGCGCCAGTCACCCTGTGTATAATAATTTGTCTTTTCCTCCTTCCGATAATTATTTGTGCTTCAGACCTTTTCCCGCAATCAGAAAGATTATTAGACTTCGTGCGGATATGGTCAAATTAAATTATAAGTTCTGGAACAAGGATGACTCACCCCATTGCCCAGCGTGTGGCATCCAAGAAAATGAAGATTTATATCATTTTTTTTGCTGAGTGTACGGCCTATGCTGACATTAGGTTATCTTTTCTGGGCAGCACGGAACTATCAGCTCAATCTGCCTTAAGTTACTTAAATGGTGCTGACTGGCCAGCAGTAGAGGGGTTCGTATCCACCTCTTATAGTCGCAGACGAACCTTATGTTAAAGTAAATTCATGGTTTTTCAAGTTTAGGCATACAAAACTTTACTACTATAAATTATGTGTACAATAAATATTTTTATAATATGTATAGATATAGGAAAATATATAGGTATATGTTTTTGTTTATTTATGTCTGCATGTATAGTTACTATTATTACTATTACATATTACTATTATTATTAGTTACTACTATTATTATTATTAGTTGTTATCTATTATTCTTACATGATTTATTCCTGAAGTTAATTTGTTATTAGCCTTGTAATTATTTAAGTTGTTTTGTTGTTATTGTTGTTTTAGTTACATAATTTATTCCTGTAGTTATCAGACTAATAAGTATGTTAAAACTCTATTACTGGTATTGTTTTACAGTTTGTTTTTTTTCTCTCTCTCGCTTAAAAATGTTAAACGTAAATTATCTAGCGTTCTTAATGAATTTTTAAGGCGGAAATACACATGCTAGTTACTCGCACAAAAACGTACGAGTAGCTCGCAGAGGAGAGCTACTGGCATGTGTATACATCAAATAGCATGCGAGTGAAAAGCATGCGGGTAAATCGCACGAGGTTTGATTTTTGTCTTGCCAGTGGCACAAGTCTAGGGGTGGGGGAACTGATAAGGCACGTGTAAACAGACCTGCCAGCGCAAGGTTGCTAGTAGCTAGCACGAGTCTCCCTCAGCCCTTCAGTCTTCAGTTGCGTTCCTTCCTTTCGCGTGTGTCTGACAACAACTCATCAACTTTCTCTGGAAGCATTCGCAATTGATTCCTAAAACCATTGACGTCCCCGAACCGCATTTCATTTAGTAGGCTGTGACTCGCTCCATGTACCTAATTCCGTTCTAGCTATCCAATCTTTTACCCACACTTTTACCCACACTTACTTAAAGTTATTAATATTGTTTTTCCGTGGTTGGCTGTGAAATAATAACTTTAGAGCCTAAAAACCATAGCTAAAATCCATTTTTTCATTATGTGGACTTAATAGTATATTATGTTACTAGGCTGTGAAGTGAGTTTTTTCTTTACCGCGGCAATTACATTTACTGTCCAGCGAAGCGAGACAGTAAATTTTGCCAAGGTAAAGAAAAAAAACTTCACAGTCACGTAGCATATGCTATTTTTTCCGAGGTAGCAGACAATGAAAAAACATTAAATATTAATCACTAATCAATATATAATAATAACAAATATTATTACATACTTGAGACTTAAAAAAAGAAACCTTAAAAAGAAGTTACACTATAAGAAAAGATAAATAAAACGCATTGACATCTAGCGGATTTTTATCGTACTAGAAGCATTTCTACAAAGACTGCAGCACTACTAACGGAAGTTTTTACAACTACCCGCCGGAAAATAAAAATCTTTTAGTTCCTAGGACGTAAAAGATTCTTTCTTTACAGCTAGGAGTAATGAAAAGATTTTTTAAGTCCACGTAATGAAAAAATGGATTTTCGCTATGTTTTTTAGGCTCTAAAGTTACTATTTCACAGCCTACCACGGAAAAAAAATATTTTCATTACTACCAGCACGAAAGAAAAAAAAATTTTCGTCCTAGGACGTAAAAAATCGTGCTGGTAGTTATCAAAACTTCCGTTTTAGCGCTGTAATCTTTGTGGATATGCTTGTTAGTACGCTTAAAATCCGCTAGATGTCAATGCTATATTTTGTTGTAGTGTAACCTCTTTTTAAGGTTTCTGCTTTTTTAAATCTTAAGTATGTTATTATTAATATATTGATTATTGATTAATATTTAATGTTTTTTTATTGTCTGCTACTTCGGAAAAAATAGTATATTATGTTACTAGGCTGTGAAGTTTGTATGTAATTGCCGCGGTAAAGAAAAAACTCACTTCACAGCCTAGTAACATAATATACTATTTTTAAAATAGTGCACACATAATATATACAGGGTTAGTAGAAAAAAACCGCAATTATTATAGCTCAGCTTCTGTAATAGATAGAGATATGGGGTTTGCGGGGTCTGAAAACTACATTCTTCTACTTTAAATTTCATATCTATAACTTAACAAACTATTGGATGAAAGTCATGCAATTACGATTTGAATTAGGGTTTTAAAAAAGTCGTTGTCCTGATAGTTTTGATGAAATAAATGTATTTAAAAAATGAATGTTCAACAAAATTATTATAACTTTTTTTTTTTTTTTTTTTTTTTGATTTAATTTACCTTTATTGAATAAAAAAATACACCATATTAATACATAATAATATTCCATTACATCGAGTTATCTTTTTTGCTGATTTAACAATTTAATACTACATTAGGTTATCTCTCCACTAGAGAACATGGAGTCCTGAGCTGTGGAGAGAGAACTAACACAATTGAGTACATAACAATATTTACTACACTTTTCAAGAGCTTTTGCTTTTGTGCGCCGAATTTCGTTCAAAGATCAGTTTTTACCCCAGTTATCGTTAGACAAACAAACCCACAAACTTCCCCCAAGTCCCCCAATGAAGCCCAAGTTTCTCAAATGAAGAACTCACTACGCTCGTTCAATATACTTTTGGTACCTTCAGTCAGCTTGGAAGTAAGTTCATCAGAATACCATAACTTTAAATTAATTTACAATTTTCGGAATGTTTTAGGATAAATTAAATAATCTTTAAAAAGGTTAATAGAAACACATTTATTTTAATTATTTTAAATAATTTATTCTAATTCATTTAATCAATTAAACATTGAAATTTAGTTTCTTCGACATCGATCACCCACTTGTGGTCTGCAACTTTTGGTGCAACGGTATCTCTCCAATTGGCACTGAAACATATTTAGATTTGTACATTAATGTTAGTAAATTTCTCTGTTACTAAATCTTCATGTTCATTTAATTTATTTAATATACTTGTCAATTTTCATATATTAATTTACAAGATTATTAAAAATGATTTCAGTTGTTTTTAAAATTATTATAATGTGGTTAATATTAAACAACATATAAATTGCTTGCATACGAGTCTGCAAGACTGTGAGACTTTTCATGTAACGCTTTTTGGTAACGCTTTTTGTTGTCGTTTTTTGGTAACGCTTTTCGAGTTTATGTGCCAAAGTAAAGACATGAAAATGTCAAAAAATTTGAGCGTGCAGATTTTTGCGTTTGTATATTAGGAATTAAATTAAACATTATGTTGTGCACGAAGATAGAAAGTACATTTCTTCTTCTCCAGTTTATTAAGAAGTAATATTTTAGCTTCTTCACCCATATTTTTATAATAAATGCAAAAAATTATAGTATAACAAAAAAAAAAATAATAATGTAAAAAATAAATTTTATGTATGAAAGTTTATAAGGAATACAATTCAAAGGGTTATGGCGTTTATGTGGTGCAAATCGGAGCAGTAGATCAGAAGTTGTAGTTGTGGAGGGGGGGGGAGGGGGGGGGGGGACCACTGGGAGAGAGAAGAAGTCGGGGCGTAGAGCCAGTTAGCCTACCTCCTCTCGTCTTCTCGAGATATCGATTAATTTCTTTTGCTCAGAGTGTTTCTCGAAATTTTTTAAAAAATAAAATAATATCTCAAAAACTAAATAATATAGAGAAATATGGGATAAGGGACAATTTTAAAGAGCATAAAAAAACAAAAAAACAATTTAGCATCACTTATTGATTTTCAAATTATAACCTCTGTACATTGTACCGCCAAAGTGAGTATAATGTGATCATTAGTGAGCCATATATAAATCAGAGCATCACGGCGAGGGATCGAACCCACGACCTCGCACCACTCTTGATTTAGTGATGGCCGAGCAGACGTGGTAAATAATTAAATCCACACGGCCACGTCCGCTCTCCTGAAATTGATTTAATACTTTCGAGTTTTCAATACGTTATCTTTAGATATACGAGTATAATGTATAATAATATAATGAGAAAATACAAACACTGAAAATACTTTTACCTTTAGCGGGGAGAAAAAGTGAACTTTCCTCCCTAGTTTACAGGGAGGGAAGTTACTCATTGCACCCGGTTGGGTTAAACAGGGAGTAATGAAAAATAAGGGAATCATGAACTCTCATGATTCCCTCCAGTGTTGCCCTAGATAAAGCACAAGTAAATAAGCTTGGTGGTAATACACATTTTATTTACTAACTTTTGTTTAATGTCGAATTCTATAATGTCATCTTCACACATGTCATGTAACCTCCACAACGGTTGCCATAGTGATTCATCAGTAAAAGAAACAAACAAGTTAAAAGTGGAAACGTAATTTCTAAATGTAGATTAACTAATCCATATTTAAATACATCAGTTGTCAACACCATTCAATACACGACTCAGCTGCCAGCTGATTCTCCCATTTAATTTTAGCATTGAAATTCAAATAATTATTATCTATAATTTAATTTTAACGTGATTAAACTTATTTAGAGAATTGTTAATATTATATTTAACTATATGTATTTTTTTTAAATAAATATAAACCTATGTATTTTTGTTGAATAACGTAATCTAAAATTAAAATTATTCCATATTTTTTTCTCCCTTCTGGAGGTAAAATCTTGTACGTACCTTGGGAGTAAAAATCACTTGCACCCTCTCGATAATTAACTCCCTCGGCTCCGCCTCGGGAGTGAACGTTATGGTTCCCACGGCTTCGCCTCAGGAACCAACTTCATCGCTCACTTAGTTTCCTCCCTTGGTGCATAAATAACTATTTAACTTCATTATTCAAGAACAATTCACTAAATTATTATTAAAAAAAAAAAAAAAAAAAAAAAAAAAAAAAAAAAAAAAAATTACAAGTTTTGAACTTACGTTTTAAATACTGGTCTAGCATCAATTCATTTTAAATTTTACAATGTATTTGTTTTCTGGATCTTTCAGAAATAAAAATATATTTTTCTACGTTTTTATTAGCTTGCTTTCTTGTTTGTTTGTCCAGTACAAATCTTGCAATCGATTTTTTACTAACTTCCCGAGTAGCAAGACATTTGAAACTTTTAGAATAGCTCAGAACACGATGACAATGCATTCTTTTTATATGTTTAGCCATTTTTCAGCAGAATTTAATTAGTTTTCAGCAAATTTTGCAGTATGGAAAGTTAGTTCGGAAAAAATCCGCAAGTTATTTTATTTGTTTTGACATGTCCCATATTTACAATCTTCTTTTTGACGGGTTTCAAATTTGTGATTTTTTTATTAAGAGATAAACATTGAATGACAGCGAAAAGGGAAAAGTAAACAAAGAAATAAATTAATTGACGTATGACAACCAGGTTTGTTTACACTTATGATCTAGGAATCTAGGTATCGGTTTAGTTTTTCTGCATCTGCACTTCTTTACTTGTACTCAGTTTTCTTTTTCTTCTCTTACTGTCCTTACACGGGGGCATATCAATGGCACGGTTTAGATTCGGTGTTGGCGAGATCCGTTGTATTAAGATTTGTCCTTTTATAGGTTTAAGATCAGCTCTCTAGATCAGCGGTTCTCAACCTTTCTCAACCCACGTACCCCTTTTTTGTATAATTAACTGTGTGTTATATGCTAAAAACATATAAATATATGTTATATGCTAAAAACAACCCCTTATTTTTATAAATTCTTTTTATATTAGATTAAGTCTTGTTTAACTACTACTACTGCTAATATTACAGCATCATAGAAACAGCTGAAAATAGGTAATTTCAATTCCAAACAAGATTTTTTAATTGAAATTTTACAAAAAAGTTTTTATTTATTAGACAGGAAAGTAAACAAAAAACCTTTTTTTAATTCACCGCCTACCCCTTACACATTTTCGTGTACCCCCAAGGGGTACGCGTACCACAGGTTGAGAACCGCTGCTCTAGATGGTCGTCATTTATGTTAAGTAAATAAATTCGGAACTATTTTTTTTTCATTAACACTATATTATAACAATGACAATTATATTAGGTTTGTTCCAACCAAGTATTGTACCGTCCGCGGGATCGTCACGGGCATGCGCAATGGATAAAAGTCGTTCCAACCCGACTTGTCACAGTGTTTCGTACCGTCCACGAAACTGTTCCAACCCGGGCAGGGATCATTTTCAACCGTTCACTGTACGGTCCCAGCGATCCTCACTAGACGTTCGGGACACAAAAAAAAGTCGCCGAAGAAAGTCGAATCTCACTCGGGAATCATCGTGTCCGCTACACAGCCTACCTCTACCCCCTTACGTGATAATATAATATAAACTAAAATAATGTAAAAATAACGGAATAATTTAATGTCTATTTTATTTCGATATGTACATGTCCAAGTTTAATTATTGTATTATTTTTGCTATATTAATAAATATTTATATGTTTAAGTTTTATTATGAATAGTCGTGTCATAGTGGAAAAGGTCTTGAAGAGATATACAGGCTAAAGAGAAGATAGAGTTGAATACACAATGTAGAAACTAGTGGTGGGCGGGATAAGGCCCGATCGTACTCGACTGCCTTTGCTTCGGCTTTCTTCGGCGACTTTTTTTTGTGTCCCGAACGTCTAGTGCGATCCTCTGACAATAAAATGTACTGGTTTGTATGACATGCGCAGTTATGTCAATTGTCACAAATATCAACGGGAAGGTTCGCTAACTGTTAGGTTTCCTTGAATGTTTTTAATACAGTGCGAATTATAGTCCTAAACCCGTTCCAACCTGACATGATTTTATTGCAGTACAATGTTAGCGCATGCGTATAAAACCTGTCCTAAACGATTCCCGAACGAGCCGCGGGACGATACAATGGACGGTACAAATTGGGGGGGTTGGAACAAACCTGTTATCAACATTACATATCATTCAACAGATAATTTAAAAACGTAGTATATAAAATATTATTTTTACATTGTAATTATTATTTTACTCACTCTTTGTTTTCTTGTGGGTCGTCTTGTAGGACGAGATGTTTTGGTTGTTTTTTCGGGTGCAGTAGTTGATATTACGGGAGTAGCAGTTGTCTCTGTAGCAGGTTCAGCGGTAGTACCTGCAAGAGCAGTTATTGTTGCTGTCTCTTCAAGAGGTGCAGAATCAGTTTGACCGCTTACCCAGAACAGTCCGATTAAGACCGCTACTAAAACTTGTACTAATTTCATTATTATGTCAGTAAAGCTTTGGATTTACAAATTGAACTTTTCTGCACTGCAAACCCACGAATAGATTCCAATGCAATTTATAAATCAATATATATACTCAATCTTATCTTTTCTATGCGTTAATTTTACTATATTAACAACATAAAAGGACTTTCAACCCTGTAATTAAGTAAAGTTTAAATAATATTTTTTTATTATTATTTTGTCCTAAATGTATCATAATTTTAGTTATATTTCTGATAAAGCATAAAAATAAATGGTTGCATTTGAAATTATAAGAAACATAAACCATAAATAATTTTGAATAATTATATGGTGGTTTTTATTATTTCGACAATAATTACTCTCAAACACATTCACTAAATATACATATAATAATAGATAATTGCGTTACGTCAATGCACAAAATAATAGATAATTGCATTGCAATAATACATATAATAATAAAAAATTATATCTTATAAAATATAATTATTTATAATTTTTTTTTTTTTTTTTTTTTTTTTTTTTTTTTTTTTTTTTTTTTTTTTTTTTTTTTTTTATCAATTTCTTTATTGGCAAAAGTTAACAATAATAAGGGTAACTGCAGCCATCTTAAATAATGATTTTAATTGGACAACAATTTGTGGGTAGTAAACATTTTCAGGGCCATTTTGTTCCTAATGCGGCTGCGGCCGACTTTTGTGGAGCCAACCCAGCATTTGCTTTGTTGATTGAGGAAACCGCAGAAAACTCACATCAGGTTGGCCGGACTCGAGTCCTTCCAGATGTGACGTTCAGAAACCTCACATTTGGTATTTATAGATTTTAGTTATTAGGTGTAGTAATGTGTTATGGTTTATAATTAATGTCTTCTATGAACTTTTTAGTTTTCTTTAAATTTTTAATTTTTTTTGGAAAATAATCTTTTTTTTTTTTTAATTTTATTGATTAACACAACTACAAAATTTACATTGCAGCAAGTGATAATGTTGTTATTGATTACATGAAGGGAGCAACATGAAGCAGAAGTAGTCCAGTGACTACACTTACTTGGCTTGAATATTATAAATTAATTAAATAATGATAATGTAGATTAATATTATAAAATAAGGTTTGAAAATAGATAGTTATAATTATAATATTTGAAAACAATAAATATTTTATAGGAGTTGATCTCTAGGCCACTGCTTCTTCAGACGTCTTGGAGGGTTACCTGGGATTTGCTGGAAAGATAGGAGTTGTACAAGAGGATTGATAGATTTCGGACAAATGGAACAGTGAGGTCTTCATGGAGAGTAAGGTTCGAAACATAGTAAGGAGCATCGGTTATTTTTCTGAGGATTTTTGACTGTAGGATTTGGAGACGACGGGAATTAGAGGGCTTGGTGCTGCCCCACACTTCCAAACCGTAGGTCCAAGTTGGCTTTAGGACTACGTTATAGATGCTAAGCTTGTTACTAAGAGAAATCTTAGACCTACGATCCAGAAGACCGAGTAGTAACTTGAATCGTCGTGTGATGTCAGTACGTTTTGTTTTGGTGTGTAGTTGCCATGTTAATCGTCGGTCAAGGGTAAGGCCAAGGTATCGGACGGAGTTAGACTGAGGAATAGGAACTTGATTAAGGATGACTGGGGGACAGGTAACATAAGTTAAACTTATTTGAATCAGGCGGGTTTTTTATTATGTCACTTACGTGTGACAGCACGTCACTTTCAATGTTGGCGACGACATAATAAAATAAAATCCTGAGTGATACTTTGACTCATAAACTGAGCTTCTATTTGCTTAAACCACAGCTCTGGGTCAGCACGCCAGAATGGTGGAAATTTTATGCTCACTCTTGCGATGTCCAGAGATGGCGGGTAGAATCCCTAGTGGCGTTTAACATGCTCGAGAGTGACGTTGAAAATAAAACTTTTAACTCGCGCAAAGTGTAAGAATTAAAAAAAAAAACTTACCAACTTAGAGCGGCGTTTTCAGAATTTTACGTATTCTTATGTCGGGGGTCACCACTTGTAGCTATAACTTACTACAATAAAAATGAACGAAAGTCAAGGGGAACGAATTCCGGTATATATTTTAAACTGTACAAAGAATATCAATCCACTTCTGTCTAATGACAATTAAATATAAAAATAAATAAACAAAGCGTTACTAAGGTAACTGTCGTGGAGCTCGGGACAAGAGCTTCTAAAAGCAGTATTGGAGCAAAATAATAGTCTTCAAGCTGCTGTTACTTGTTTATTAAAAAATTCGGCAAAACGGCCTGACAACTTGGAGGTTTCAAGTTCAGGTTCTAGTAAAGGAGTTCCCGAAATTCCGTTTGATAAATTTGATGAGACTCTTGAAACTTTTGAGACTTATTTAGAGCGGTTAACAGCTTATTTAGATGTTCAAAATGTTCACAAAAGCCGTCGGGCCAAAACATTAGTATCCATCTTAAGTCCTGATAAGTTTACACTATTAAAAAGCCTTTTATACCCTGAGTCATACGAAAATAAAACTTTTGAGGAAATCAAAGATATTCTTATTAAGCATTTACAACCTCGACCTTTGATAATTCCAAGTAGATATGCTTTAGTCAACCGTAAGCAATATGAAGGTGAAAAGTTGTCTGTATATTTATCAGAACTTCGGAAATTACCTTCATTCTGTAATTATCCAGACAATATGTTATCCAACTGTGCTACGGGATGTATTTGTAGGAGGGTTGCGCTCGCAAGCTATGCTGGATCGTTTGTTTGAGGAAGATGTATGTCATCTTCAGAGACAAGACAGTGGCAATAGCGACAGCTATGGAACGGGCTAATGCTAGTTCAGAACAACTTTTACGTTCCCAGAATATGTTTCATACGGTTACAGAAAGTACCATTTTGCAAAATAACGTACCTGCATATAATCTGGTTAAGACTTCTTCGTCTAGACTAAAAGTGGACGCTAGGATATCGGTAACCTGCTACCAATGTGGGGGTCCCCATTTTGCTAAAGATTGTACCGAAAAAGGTTTGAAATGTACTTTCTGTAAGAAAAAAAAATCATGTAGAAGCTGTTTGTAGAATAAAGAAGAGCAGTCTGAATACAAATAGAATGTTCCAAACAAGTCGTAGGTCAAATGAATCTCTGTTGGAGTCATCTTCACGTCAAGCCTCGACAGAAAATCTCTATTATGAAGGTGTAGAAGAAACGATACCCATGCGTATTAGACAGGTTAAAACAGGTAATGACTTTAAACAGGTCAATGATATTACTTCCGATAATGGAAATTCAACAAAAACCCGATAATGATTAATGTTACTATTGTTGATGTTCCTACCAAGATGGAGATGGATACGGGGGCGGTATATTCAGTTATGGGCTTAAAAAATTTCAAGAAAATTTCAAATGCGAAATATGAGCCTACTTCTGTAATATTTAAAAGCTAAAGCTAAGAAACAGTCAAGCCGTTAGGAGTTGCTTGGGTAACAGTCAAGTATCAGTACAGGGTTAGGCGCTTAAAATTATTTATTGTTGAAAGTAATTTACCTACCATACTTGGTCGTGACTGGATTTTTAAACTTGATATGAAAATCCCAGCTGTATAATCCCTTAAAGCACAAACGAACGGATGCCCCCCTAACTTAGATAAAGAAATAGCTAACCTCCTTGAAAAATATCCGAGAGTATTTGAAGAGAACTTAGGAGAAATTAATGATTATAAATGCCAAAAACATTTAAAACCTAATACAAAACTTATTTTTAAGAAAGCCATACCGGTTCCGCTAGCGTTAAAAACAAAGATATACGAAGAAATCGACCACTTAGAAAAAACTCAAGTTATCTCTAAGGTCCCATTTTCGGATTGGGCAACACCAGTGGTACCGGTTTTAAAGCCTAATGGGAAAATTCGCTTATGTGCGGATTATATAGTATTACACTGAATCCTCATATACATGTAACCCAATATCCTCTTCCAAGGACAGAAGATTTATTTGCTAAACTGAATGGTGGTGAACAGTTCACTCGCTTAGACTTAAGTACAGCCTATCTGCACATGAAGTTAACTGAAGATAGCTCTAAATTATTAACAATTAACACCCATAAAGGCTTATACAAGTGCAATAGATTGATGTTTGGAATAAGCTCAGCACCATCAGAATGGCAAAATACATGGACACCTTGTTAGATGACCTTCCAGGAGTATGCGTTTTCTTTGATGATATAGCGATTACAGGAAGAAAAAAAAAAAAGAACACATGGATCTACTTAACCCTCAATTGGAGGGCTTGGCGCACTGAGTACGCCATCGAGTTATCAAGGACTGTGATTTACAGACTACCCCTTCCTAGGCCCTATAACCTCCCTCTACCCTCTTAGGAACATTTAATAATAATTAGTCTAGCCCGCCCGCTCAGTTTTGTGTTCTGCCTTCGCTTATTAAACTTCTTTTGCACGTGTGCCACTTTGGCGAACTCAATACGCCGCCCCTCCAAATATGTCTAGAAAAGATTTTGTACGTCCTGAAGACTATCTGCGGGTTTTGAAAGAACTTTCTGATGAAGAAGCTCTTGGTGGTGGGGACAGTGCATCTGATATCGATGAGTCTGAGTGCATTGAACATTCTGATCATGACACTGAGTCAGAAGTAGAAGGAAACGTTTCTGAAATTCTTCAACCTTCGAGGTCACATCAAGCTTCTCAAGATTTACCAATCGATTCTACTGATGAAGACGAAGTTAGTGATGAAGGTAATGATGATTTTTTTATTAAACCGATTTACAACACGAAAAAGGTACAAGGGGAGGTTGTGAAAGAACAAAGTGAAATTTATAAGTGGAAGAGAACGCCCGTAAGGAGCAAATTCTCAAGAACTCCCAGAAAAAATATATTGAAAACCATTCTTCCTTTTTCCAAAAATTGTGATAATGTTATTGACGAACTTTCTGCTTTCCTGCAATTTATTAATATTAGATTGATTGATTCTCTCGTAAAGTATACAAATATTTATCTGCAACAGAATAGGACTGATGACCCCAAAACAATCTCTAAAAGAAGCATGATCAATACCGATAGAGCAGAAATATTAGCTTATTTGGGTATTTTATACTTATTGGGGTGCAAAAAAATGTCCAAAATTAATCTTGAAGAAGCGTGGGCAAAAGACGGTACCGGAATAGAAGTTTTGCAGGGGATCATGGGTCTCAAAAGATTTCGAAACTTGTGTTCTGCCATCAGATTCGATGACAAAAACACAAGAGACACGCGCAGAAAAACTGATAAATTAGCTGCAGTGAGAGAATGTTTTGACTCTTTCAATAAAAACTGGCAAAACATGTATACGCCCGGTGACCAAATCACAATCGACAAAAAATTAGAGCCCTTTCGCGGGAGGTGCTCATTTATTCAGTACATGCCGAATAAGCCCGCGAAATACGGGTTGAAAATGTTTGTAGTTGTCGACTCGCGAACTTTCTATACCTTGAAGCTTGAACTTTATTGTGGTAATCAACCCCCAGGACCTTTCCAAGCTTCTAATTCAGCCATTGATATTGTGAAGCGGCTAGTTAGAGAATATGAGGCTTCAAATCGTAACTTGACTACCGACAACTGGTATACAAGTTACCCTCTTGCCAAATATCTTCTCACCAAAGGAATAACACTTGTGGGCACACTAAAAAAAAACAAAAAAGAAATTCCGGCTGAATTCCAGCCGTCAAGAAAAAGAGAAGTCGGAAGTTCATTATTTGGATTTCAGAAGGACGTCACACTAGTTTCTTATGTGACGAAAAAAAATAAATGTGTTCTGCTAAGTACTGCTCACGACGATAACAAAATTGATCAGGAAACAAATAAACCTGATATAATAATGGACTACAACAAATATAAAGGAGGAGTTGACACAGTGGACCAACTTGGAGGAAACTATACTGTTGCTCGAAAAACAAACAGGTGGACAATGGCGGTTTTCTATGCACTGCTAAATGTAGCGGGCATAAATTCACAAGTCCTCTTGAATTTCTCGAAACCAGACGCATCGCCCAAGTTCAGAAGACATTTTTTAAAAAATCTCGCAACATCTTTGATGAAACCACACCTTCAAAACCGCCAAAAGCTAAAATTCCTCTCGGTTCATTCTAAAGCTATTATAAAAAGGCTGCTACAAGGAGAGACAGCCGAATTGACCGGAGAGGACACGGAACCACCAGCAAAAAAGCTCAAAGGGCGTTGTACTGAGTGTGGTAGAATGAAGAACAATTATACCACGATAACATGTTCGAAATGTTCAGATTTCACATGTAAATCTCATCTAGGCAAGATAGTCCACATCTGCAGAACATGCTGTGAGGAACGGTCTGAAGACGATTAAATGGAGTCTGATTACTTAATTATGTAATTTAAATCAAATTATAATCATTATTAACACTGGGAGACAGACAGAAAAATAGACTCCAGCGCCGGGATTTGAACCACGGACCTCTATATTTCCAGTACATTGCTCTCTGCTTTAAATACAGAGGTCCTTGGATTGAACCCTGAGTGATGAAGTTTGTTAAGTATGGTTTCCTCGGCTTCGCCTCAGGAACCATAACGTTTACTCCCGAGGCGGAGCAGAGGGAGTTAATTATCGCGAGGGTGCAAGTGATTTTTACTCCCGAGGTACGGACAAGATTTTATCGCCCTCCACTTGTAAACATTCCTATATCCTGAGCGGCCGGTAAAGTTCCTATTTATAGCCCTGGGGCCTGTAAAAATGCATGCTATATTTTTACAGGACCACTAGTAGTTCGAGAAGCTGCCGCTTCCTGGCCGGGCCGCGGCGTGCAGGAAGCGCTAGTAGTTCTCAGCGTCAGCTGTTCAATTAGTATCAATCAATATTTTTATAACTGCGGTTGGTTTTGGTACTGATGTAACCTTGATATAACCTTAATATGCATTTATTGTTTTGTAGATTGCGGAAAAATAGTGTGCGTGTTTAGTAATTAGTTTACATGTGGTGGGTGATAAAATTGTGTACGCACCACGAGCAGTAAGCGACATGACAGGCCTTGGGCGTTAAACGCACTCGTGCTTTCAAACTTCGCCCTCGGCTTGTAATAACGCCCTTACTGCTCTAGGTACGTAAATAGCTATTGCCTCCAGAAGGGAGAAAAAAAAATGGAAAGTTTTTAATTTTAACTTATTTTATTTAACAAATAATTTCAAGATAAAAATAACTTTTTATGTACTACGTTTTTAAGTTTTCTGTTGAATCATATTTAATGTTGATAATA
This sequence comes from Gerris lacustris, assembly GCA_951217055.1. Classification (NCBI taxonomy): domain Eukaryota; kingdom Metazoa; phylum Arthropoda; class Insecta; order Hemiptera; family Gerridae; genus Gerris; species Gerris lacustris. The sequence goes on along the minus strand of OX578286.1, from coordinate 7,402,544 downwards.
TAATTGCTATTGTTATATATTATAATGTTAGAGAAAAAAGATAATAGTTCCGAATTTATTTACTTCACATAAATGACAACCATCTAGGGAGCTGATCATAAACCTATGAAAGGACATATCGTTGTACAACGGATCTCATAAACACCGAATGTAAACCAGAGAAGAAAAAATATAGGTAAGAGAAGAAAAATGAGTACAAGTAAAGAAGTGCAGATGCAGAAAAACTAAACCGATACCTAGATCACAAGTGTAAACAAACCTGGTTGTCACACGTCAATTAATTTATTTCTTTGTTTCCTTTTCCCTTTTCGCTGTCATTCAATGTTTATCTCTTAATAAAAAAATCGGTCCGAGACAACTCAGACAAACTTTCTCATATACGAGTTAATAATTACTTAGCCCAGTGTTTCCATTTATTAGTTTTCAAATGTACATTTAAATATTATTAAACATTTTATCAAAATTTATCATAAAAATAACTTCTCCTGGTCGGGGAATCGAACCCGGGCTCTCTCCGTCCGCGTTTTAAGCTAATATCTCAGGAACTAGATTTTTCCCGGGAAAACGGCTTATATCGTTGGATTTGTATTCAAATGGACTACATTTTAGAATTTTTTAATCAAAATCGTCGGAACCGTTTTCGAGAAATTTTTTTTTTCATGTTTTTTCAGAGTTTTTGGGGAGTAGCGCCCCCAAATTTAGAGCTAAAATTCATTTCTCGATTTCGCCTCGGGGTATGATTTTTCTAAATATGTATGCCAAATTTCGTCAAAATCGGCCCAGTAGTTTGGGCTCCAGGCGTCTGCACAGACGACAGACAGACGACAGACAGACATTTTTTAAAAACCACTTTTTTGGACTCAGGGGACCTCAAAACGTGTAAATCCATCAAAATCTCAAAATCGAATTTTCGCGCCATCACAATACTTTCTCTTTATATGAGAAAGTAAAAATCACAAATTTAAAACCCGTCAAAATGAAGATTGTAAATATGGGACATGTCAAAACAAATAAAATAACGCGGATTTTTTCCGAACTAACTTTCCATACAGCAAAGTTTGCTGAAAGATGGCTAAAAGTATTAAAATAATGCATTGTCATCGTGTTCTGAGCTGTTCTAAAAGTTTTAAATGTCTAGCTCTTCGGGAAGTTAGTTAGAAATCGATTGCAAGATTTGTACCGGACAAACAAACAAACAAGAAGGCAAGCTAATAAAAACACATATTTAAGTAAAAATACATATTTATATATTTATTTAAAAAAAAAAAAAAAAAATGTTAGATATAATATTACAATTTTTAAGTTTTTGGTAGTTTTCATACTACGGAAAGTTTAAATTTTAATTTAAATCAAATTATAATTATTATTAACTACGGGAAACAGACAGAGAAAAATACACTCCAGCACCGGGATTTGAACCACGGGTCTCCTGTATTTCCAGTACAGATGCTCTTACCACTAAGCTACGCAGGAGAATGAGAAAATAAATTTAACAAAAAACAACACAATTAATAGAACATTTCACTCAAAACACGGAGCGTTTTTAAACAAAACAAAGAAATATTTAGAATCAGCTGATTCCGAGTCATGTTTGTAATAAACAGCGTTGTCAACTTAAATTTCCGTAAAATCTGTTTAAACGCAGTTCTTTTACTAGAATTAAGCTGGTGGCAATGAATTTACAGGGAGTTAAGCCATAGATCCCTGCTATAACTCCCTGTGGCTCGGCCAGGCAGTTAAGCCTGGTTTACATTGGTCGAGTAAACGGGCGAGTAGCTAGGTCGAGTAGCACTCGGCCGAGCTACTTGCCTAATGTGAACGATAAGGCGAGTAAACGGTCGAGGAGAGTGGATAAAAGTTGGTCGAGTAAATGGGTGAGTGCGGTGGTAGAGTAGCTCGCCCGCCGAAGGGCGAGTAGACCCCCCACTCCACGTCCGTCCTAACATTTAATACCTCTTCTATATAATAATTGCGGGATTATTCGGAACTAAAAACGTAATAACCTCACTTTATTAAGGCTACTATCTCAAGTACGTGTGAACGACTTTAGAGTCACTCTTCCAAAAAACAGCACACCATTTAACTCGACCGTCCCTTGTGCTAAAAAGCAAGCTAGTGCACTTGACCATTTTCTCGACCAATGTAGACTTGGCTTTAAGTTAACTTCTTCTCCCGCCTGGAGATAAACGTTATTTTAAGTTTATCAGAATACTATCACTTTAACTTATACATTTCGGATTAGTTTAGGATAAAATAAATAATTTTTAAAAAGGTTAATAGAAAAATTATTTTTAATATAACTTATTAATGAAATTGATCTAATTCATTTAATTAGTTTTACATAGAAATATATATTGATTCATGACATTGTCGGCTACTCCCATGTGGTCTGCAGCGTCTGGTGCAACGGTAACCTTCGCTATGACACTGAAACATATCAATATTTGGACACATTAAGTTCCGTTTATTTATCAAATGAACAATGGAGACAGCAATATCATAGACTTAAGCCCCGTCCACACCGGCCGCGCATCGTGTTTGCAAACAGGGATGCGCGGCCGGTGTGGACGGCACCGCGCGCACGAACGAATGCTTGTTTGTGTTCGCGGGCGCTCCGGGTAGAGTCGGTACATCAAAGGATGTTTGCTGTTTGTGCGCGTTTGGTGTGGACGCTTTTTGAGCAAACTCCTTGAGCATTCGCAAACAGCCTATGTTTTGGACATGGAAAGCCAAGAAAGATTTTTTTTTTCTTTCGTATTATTTGTGACTAGCATCAAATAACTATATAATAACTAATAATATATACTAATTGATAAATAATAAATAGTAATTGAAACTAGAGATGAGTTTATGTAAATCCAAGATTAAAAATACCGGATTAAATAGATAAATATATAGATAAGGTGACATATAAGTTCAAAAATGCGTCATACTATTTGTTTAAATAATTTTATATTGCTTCCAAGCTTATTACTATAGGCACAAGCCTACGGGCTCGAGCCTTCTATGGGCTTTATGTCTCCTATGGGGGAATATTTATCCTCTTTTCACCAAAAGAACAGATTTCTATTTGTATAAAATTAACCCGGGAAATGTATATTTTTTCATTTGTATTATTTGTGACTATAGCATCAAATAACTATATTATAATTAATAATATGTACCTACTAATTAATAAATAGTGATTGAAACTAGAGATGAGATTATGTAAATTCAAGATTAAAAATAACCGGATAAATAGATAAATATATATATATATATGAAATAAAAGTCCAAAAATACGTCATACTATTTTTTTAAATAATTATATTGCTTCCAAGCTTATTATTTAAGGTACAGGCCTATGGGCCCGAGCCTCCTATGGGCCCTCATAAGACGAAATATTACATTGATATTTATCTTTTTCCATCAAAAGAACAGATTTCTATTTTTATATAAAATTTTTATATGTTTTGGCGTTTTATTTTTGTAGAAATAATAATCTAAAATCAGGGATGATCGAGGAGAATTTTTTTTTGACATCCAGACTCTTCGTCTTCTTTTACTATTACCTTGCTTTACTAACTCACCAATGATAATAAATAAGCCGGCGCTTATACCGCATTTTGATAGAACCATATTACAAAGTTAATGCAAGTGCAATATAGTTTTATTTAGTACTTGATGATGTAGTGTACAAGAAAATAATGAAAAATAACTGGGAACAAGGACAAACGTTTGCAAACACCTGTTTGTCAAGAATGCGCGTCCGGTGTGGACGTCGTGTTTGTGGTTGTTTGCAAACCCTGTTTGCGAATGCGCGTCCGGTGTGGACGCGGCTTTAGAATTAATTCGAGTATGTCTTCTTGAATAAGTTTGTATTTATTAATGTTAGACAATTTGTGAGACACGCAAGTGTAAAAATAAAATAAGAAATCTGTGAGATAGAACTCTTCCTATTTCTATTTATTATAATTGTTTTGAATTTCTATACAGGGTGACCCGTCATAAAATGTTATAGCAAAACTGGTGGATTTTATGGGTCAAATGCAACATTAAATGTTGTGTAAGCGTATGCCCATTTCTCAATAGTTCTCAAGACATCAATTTATTTATTTATTTTCAGAGATAATTTCCAAATAAAAATGCATAATACCTCAAAAACTAAATGAGATAGAGAAATTGGGAGACACACTTATTGATTTTCAAATTATGAGCTGCTAAGCATTTTTAGGGTTTTGTAGATACTTCTCAAAACCCTTATACCGAGGGTGATGTGTCCGTCCGTCCGTCGTTCTTTGGTTCATAGGGCCCGAACCGTTTACGCGAAAGTACTGAAATTTGAAGCACTGGTGCAACTTTTTGACCCAACCACAGGCAAAATATACAGAAGTTCATAATTAGATTTGCGCATGCGCAATTCGAAAAAATGTGTTAAACTCAAAAATTTATATTTTTTTAAATTTTTGAGTAGGGTATCAAATGAAAGCTGCTGAAGAGTAGGACACAAATATATATATGCTTTTTTTAAATTTGCATTCCTTATAGGGGTAAAAAATCAAACTATACCCAAAAAAAATGTCCCCCCCCCCCCAACCACTATAGATCGGCTGGTGCTAAAATTTCGAAATAATTCATACTAATACCTTATAGTGTGGCGATGATATTTCCGGGAGTTCATTCCCAGGTTTTAAAAATTACCAATTGTGTGCGCGAAAATTTGGAGTGCGCCCAAAATTTTATTTTTTAAACATTTTGAGTTGGGTATCAAATCAAAGCTGCTGAAGAGTAGGATACAAATATATATTTGCTCTTTTAAATTTTTAATTCTTTATTGGTTTTATAAGTCAAAATATACCCCCCAAAAAATCCCCCCCCCCAAAATTTATATAATGGCTGGTCTTAAAATGTTGAAATGATTTATGGTTACACCGTATGGTTGGGCGATGAAAATTTCCTAAAAAATTTAATTTATCTTGTCGTTATTACCTATAATAAACATTGTGACCTCCCGGGGGATCGAACCCGGGACCCTTAGGATCGAAGAAAAAAAATCATAATTACATAATGGGTATGCTTAATCATCTACAAAACCCTAAAAAGTACTTGGACGCAAGTACTTACCTGTGATTTTTTAGAAATGTGGCGAATTCAGGAAAAACTTCTGCTTCTTATAAGCTTTTGAATGAAACCACAACACTTTAACACTGAAAAAATAGTTACACTATCCTTAGTTTATACTTCATAGATTATTTCTTGAATAGATAATAAAATTCTTATTCATAACTATGACTAGAGAATTTAGCCGTAAGTACACAACAATATTGTCACCATACGCATTCTTATGTATAAGAATATAATCACCATTATGACGAGGGTGATGTGTCCGTCTGTCCGTCGCTCTTTGGTTCATAGGGCCCGAACCGTTAAAGCAAAAGTGCTGAAATTTGAAACACTGGTGCAACTTTTTGACCCAACCACAGGAAAATTATATAGAAGTTCAAAATTTGATATGGGCATGCGCAATTCAAAAGAATGTGATAAACTGGATTTTTTTTTTTTTTTTTTTTAATTTTTGAGTAGGGTATCAAATGAAAGCTACTGAAGAGTAGGACACAAATATATATATGCTATTTTACATTTGGCATTCCTTATTGGTTAAAAAAATCAAAATATACCCAAAAAAATGTCCCCCCCCCCCAACCACTATAGATCGGCTGGTGCTAAAATTTCGAAATAATTTATGCTAATACCTTATTGTGGCGCGATGAAAATTCCGGGAGTTCATCCTAAATTTTCAAAAATTTCCAATTTTGGGCGCGAAAAAGTGAAGTGCGGCCAAAATTTTATTTTTTGAAAATTTTGAGTTGGGTATCAAATGAAAGCTGCTGAAGAGTAGGACACAAATACATATATGCTTTTTTAAATTTTGCATTTCTTATTGGTTAAATAAATCAAAATATACCCAAAAAACATTTCCCCCCCCCCCCCAACCACTATATAACGGCTGGTCCAATAATTTCGAAATAATTCATGGTTATACCTTATGGTGGGGCGATGCAAATTTCCTGAAAAATTTAATTTATCTTGTCTTTATTACTGATAAAAAGCATTGTGACCCCCCGGGGGATCGAACCCGGGACCCTTGAGTTCGAAGACAAAAAAATCATAATTACATAACGGGTATGCTTACTCATCTACAAAACCCTAAAAAGTACTTGGACGCAAGTACTTCCGTGTGATTTTTTTTTTATTCATAGTTGTTTTCCCATATAAAATATGTAATATCTCAAAAACAAAAGTTATAGAGTTTCGGTTTTCAACATTTGAAAGAGCATTAAATTTTAATTAAAATTACTTACAATATAACCCTCGTATTACATTTAAAAAGGAACTTACACTCATTTACAATGTAAAATTAGAGTTGTTTAAAAGATTTGACATTGATTGATTGATATGATATTGAAAACCACCATAACTTTGATAATACCTACGTCACCATTGAAGTTTCAAGAGCTTTAAAACTAACCCATTTCATTACCTTTAAAATGATATAACATAACCTAAACATTGTTTAAACTTTCACAGAAATATTCTTATAAAACTTCAATAAGGTAGCTAAAATTTGCAGTACAATGCACGGGCGTCGTCGCCGGGGGGGACAGGGGGGACGCGTCCCCCCCAATGTTTGAGATGGAATAAAAAATTTAACCTAAAAAAAGTATAAAATATCTAACCCGTTTTTTAAAAATTTGAAAAATATCTAACCCGTTTTTACTTTTCTACATATATTTTATCAATAATAATATATTATCCACTGTATGTCACTTCGATACCATGTTACTGTTAACAGTGAAAAACTAATATGGAATCTTCAGATTTAGTTAGAAACCTGTTATCAGTTATTACAAATATTTGTGTGAATACCTAGTGCCCCCCCCCCCCCCCCCTTTCAAAATGATGACGAACTGTTATTTATTGTGTGCGGTAAACTGCATAATTCGCCCCACCTATTTCTAAACACCCGTTAAATTCGGCATTTTCAAATTGTTCCTTTTTACAGTATACAAAACATCCCGACATGTACTTGCTACTAGCAAGTACATGTACTTACAAGCTACTAAAAGGCTTTCTTCGATCATAAAAATTTTCATATTTCCCTACATTTCTACTAAAATATGTATAAAAAGTTGCACTTAAGAGGAACAAGTTCTGTATTTGTATATTATCCTTTAGCATCTTAGGGATGCACTTATTTGGTAATTTCGTGGGTAAAATGGTCATATAAAAAAATTATATAAATATGAAACTTTGCAGTATTAAAGATCGTTTTGACGCGCACACAGGAAAAATATAGCGAACTCAATATTATCAGCCGTTAAAATCCAAAATGGCGGATAACCCATATCACGTGAAACAAATATTTTTATTAAATTTTGAGTGGGGTATCAAATGAAATGAAATATTGAAGAGTAGATTACAAATATATATATACCACTTAGGGTAAGTGTATAATTTTCGGCGCCATTTTGTCAAGAAACATCGAAATTTTGCGTGTCCCCCCCCCCCCCTAAAATCGTATTTCCACTCTTACTAAAAGTATAGAAAAATATGCAAAATGTGCGGTCTGGTGGGCCATAGAAAAATAAGATTAGCATTTGATCTGATTTACTAGGAATCCAAAAATTATATAACTATATAATTGGGAATACAAAAATGTATATCACGTGTTAATTGTTTAATTTCCCACGCCTTTTGCCAAAAAGCATCATCAATGTACCCTCCCCTTCCCCTCCTTAATATAACTAGTTTTATGATAAGGATACCAACGAAACCCTTTTTACGTGAGACTTCACAAACAGAGAAGTATATTTTGATATATTTTTTCCTCATTTTTAAGGCCTTTCCTTATGGGGAATAGGCAGTGGCGTAGCTAGACCATAGGGACCCCTCGAAAACTTTTCGGGGGCCCTTCGCCAAAGAAAATTGATGTGCAAAAAAAAACTTCTTGCGTTCAGGATTGGGGGCCCCCTCGACGTTGGTACAAGGATAGTAATTCCAGTTATTGGGGGCCCTCTCGCACTGGGGGCCGAGATGCGGGCCCCCGCGGGCCCATAGTTAAGCCACTAGGAATAGGGGGCCCTTTTATGGAGGATTTGGTTTGGTAATTTCGGGGGTAATATGGAAACGACCACCATTTTAGAAACGATATATATTTGTAATCTACATTTCAATACCTTTACAATGATACCCTTCTCAAAAATTACAAAAAATCGCAATTGCTCGCTGATCGAAGAAATTTTGAGTTGTGACTTCACAAGATTTTTCCTGTTTTTGGGCAAAAAAGTTTAACTTGTCTACCAAATTTCAAATCTCTAGCTACAATAGGTCGGGGGTTTGATCCAAGATGCGACGGATGATCTACCAAAAGCATAAGGGTTTCTAGGATGACCTCAAACCCAAAAAATGATTTCGATTGTAGCATCTCGATAAATTAAATCTTATTTGTTTAACTTTTTTTCATTTTAGGGAAAATGATGCAAGGTTATGGTTAGTTTAGGTTAAGTTTATTACTTTTGACCTGACCTAACCTAACCCCAACCTTCCAACATAACTATATAAAACGTGACACTTTGTGTATTTTTAAAAAATAGAAAATACTGAATTTATCGAGATAATACAACCAGAATAGTTTTTAGTGTCCTGAGATACTGTAAAAAAGACAAATCCTGTAACAAGGAACAGTTTAAAAAAAATAAACGAAGTAAATCAGACAGTACGAAATAGGCCAAATAGTGCAGATTGATGTCAAAAGAGAAAACTTTACTAAAGAATGCATTATGATCCTTAAAATTCACGAAATTTTTCTAGGGCCCCCAGACTCCCCCAACTTCGCCTGAGAGCTGCAAAAGCTCAACCACCCCTCAAAATCCAATGTCCCGTTTTGGACTAAACTTTATATCATGGCCACCCTAAGAAAACATATTTTTATTTTTTTTCATAAACTATTGAATTTTAAATGACATAGTTTATTATAAATTTTAAGTGATATTGCATAATTGCTATTTACTGATCTATTTTATCTAGAATGATTAGGAGCACAACTTTTATTTATTACATTTACTACTGTTAAGTTACTATTTCAGTTTGCTATTTTTATAAAAATACTTGTGTTCATAGTTTTGTCAACGAACTACACCGCAGGTTTACTTTATTTTATGACAAAGTAAAAATCAAATTCCACATAAGAGATGCATAAAAACGCTGTTTTGAGAGGTCATATTTTCAAAATTTTCCGGGGGAGGACCCCCGGACCCCCCTCCCGGAATGTGTCCCCCCCAATATTGTACTGCTGACGACGCCCATGGTACAATGTAAACAAAACACTTCATGGTATTAGAATTAACTTTGCGTTTTATTTATTTTAAGAAGTGTTTTGTTTTACAGAAAATTGTAGCTACCTAATTAATACCTACTACTAAAATTTAAGCTCTTCAGACTTTAATGGTGACTATAGTATTAAAAAAGTTATGGTGGTTTTCAATATCACTCAATTTTTTTAAACACCTCTAATTTCACATTGAAAATTATTTGAAGTTCCTTTTTAAATGTAATACGAGGGTTATATTGTAAGTAGTTTAAATGATAATTTAATGCTCATTCTAATGTTGAAAACCGCAACTCTATAACTTTTTTTGTATTTGAGTTATTACTCATTTTATTTGAGAAAACAACTATCTATAAAAAAAAAATGTATCGATACAATATCTCGAAAACTATTGAGAATTGCATAAGTTATATATACCTTTTTTCTGTTCATCTTGGGCCATAGAATCAGGATTTCTTTTTTGTACCATTAAAACATGATCTCCCTGTATACAGGGTGGTCCAAAAGTCCCCCCCCCCTCTTAACTTTTGAACGGATTGAGATAAATTAATGAAACTTGGGGGATCTCTACCATGCAAAGGGAAGTTTGTTTTCATGCAATCACCCACAAGGGGCAACCACCCACTTTGCCCCCAGGCCACCTAACTTTAAAATTTCAAATTGGAGTGTATATTTTTGATAGCATATTTGGATTCTACAGTTAAAAATAATAAACTTTTAATTGAAACTTTTTTTTCTATTTTCAATATTTTGCCCCCTATAGGTGGACAAAGTAAGCAAAATTGCCCTTCCGATAATACTTTGTAAAATCTAAACGGTTAGAGATAAATTAATGAAACTTGGGGGATCTCTACCATGCAAAGGTAAGTTTGTTTTCATTCAATCACCCACTAGGGGCAACCTCCTATTTTGCCCCCAGACCACCTAACTTCAAAATTTTGACCTGGAATGTATATTTTTGATAGCAGATTTAGATTCTACGGCAAAAAATAAAAATATTTTACTTAAAACTTTTTTTTATATCTCCAATATTTTGCCCCCTATAGGGGGACAAAGGTGTAAAAATCGTAGATTTCAGCGCGTGGGGGCAAAATTGTGGTTGATAAAAACAAACTTCCCTTTACATGGTACAGATCCCCCAAGTTCCATTACTTTATTTCAAACTGTTTAGATTTTATAACGATTTAAGTGTAATTTTTTGCTATTTCGGAAGGGTTATTTTGCTATCTTTGCCCACCTATAGGGGGCAAAATATTGAAGATAGAAAAAATAGTTTCTAGTAAAAAATTATTATTTTTCACTGTAGAATCCAAATATGATATCAAAAATATACACTCCAATTTGAAATTTTGAAGTTGGGTGGTCTGGGGGCAAAGTGGGTGGTTGCCCCTAGTGGGTGATTGCATGAAAACAAACTACCCTATGCATGATAGAGATCCCCCAAGTTTCACTAATTTATCTCAAACCGTTCAAAAGTTAAGAGGGGGGGGGGGAGACTTTTGGACCATCCTTTATATATTTACCAGGTGTTATGTCAAACTAACAGTTCAAGGTGGGGGCAGACAATAAGACTGTTTGAATATAAGGATTTCGGAAGGAACTAAGTTGAGAGATATGAAGTGAAGATCCAAGGCGGAACTCAGTGAAGGTATACGTCGGATATAACATTTTTTGTTTTTCAACTGCTTAAAACTAAACAATAAATTCTTTATCTACGATTGCTACGAAATGTAAACAGTGTATCTCTGTTTAGATGTGTAGAAAGTGATTATTTTACGTACTTTTATTCATTGCGCATGCGCATCTCATAATTCTGAAGAATTTCTCTTTATTACCGCCCTAGGGTGGTAAAAAAGAAGAATTCTTCACCTTTACGCATTAGCGAATTTGTTCACATTTAAAAAAACTAATTTGCTGTTTGTTTAATAAAAGTAACAGTTTATATCGTTTTTTTGTGAAAAACAATGAGTGATTTAAGTGATTATGACGAATATGAGGAGAATAATACGCCTACCGAAATAATTAATTCGGCGCAAAATTCTACTAATGAATTAATGTCATCTTTATCAAAAGAGATTTTTTTAATTTTTTCAATTTACTCACGTCTACTGCAAGTCGTTCAATACGAGATTTGGTCGTGCAGGTTCGGCAGCAGCTACAGCTGCTGCAGGTACAGAGGTTGTACCTGCGGGAGCTGTTGTTGTTGCTGGAGCAGCTGCAGGTTCAGCAGGTGCAGCATCAGGTTGACCAGGTGGTAATGTAGTCGGTGCTTGACCATTGACCCAGCATACTCCGATTAAAACCGCTACTAAAACTTGTAATAAATTCATTATATTGTCAGTAAAGTTTTGGATTTACAAATTGAACTTCTTTTTTACTGCAAACCTATGAATGGATTGCAATACAGATTATAAATCAATATATATACTCAATCTTATCTTTTCTATGTGTTAATTTTACAATTTATGAACTAAAAGGACTTTCAACACCATATTAAAGTTAAGTTAACCAATTAATTGATTATTATTTTGTAATAAATAGATCATTATTTTATGTATTTGGCTGATAAAGCATAATCATAAATTATGAGTCACAATACATTTATTGTTACAAAATATAATTATTTATAATACTGAGTAGAACGGTGACCATGTAAATGGTATTATTAACTTACATTACATGTGCTATTTTAGGCTGAAAAAAATCTCAATTAATTTAATTATATATACTATATATATATATATATATGTGTGTGTATATATATATTATTTGTGCACTATTTTGAAAACAATATAGCATAATTTTATTTTTAAATTACATCTTTTTATGGTCCGGAGTCCGGAGGCAAATCAAGGACCCTTATATTTTCCAGCTTGTGCGTCTGTCTGTCCGTCCGTCCGACTGTAGCCTGCTCTCAAACCTACATCTTTAGTCCGATCACATTGAAATTTGGCATTTGTGTATAGTACCTATCCGCACACTTTAAAAATGTAGCGACTTAAAAATAAGGAACTTCATTCTAAAAATAAATTTTTATGCAATCACCCACCAGGGGCAACCACCCACTTTGCCCCCAGGCCATCCAACTTCAAAATTTAAAATTGGGATGTATATTTTTGATAGCATATTTGGATTCTACAGTGAAAAATAATAAACTTTTACTTGGAACTATTTTTTCTATTTCCAATATTTTGCCCCCTATAGGGGGGCAAAGGTATAAAAATGGTAGATTTCAGCGCCTGGGGGCAAAAGGGAGGTTGCCCCTAGTACGCAAGTGGATGATTACACACTTCCCTTTACATGTTACCGATCCCCTAAGTTTCATTACTTTATTTCAAACCGTTTAGATTTTATTACGATCTAAGTGTTATTCTTTTACTATTTCGGAAGGGTTATTTTGCTATCTTTGTCCCCCTGTAGGGGGAAAAATATTGGAGATAGAAAAAATAGTTTCAAGTAAAAGTTTATTATTTTTCACTGTAGAATCCAAGTATGCTATCAAAAATATACACTTCAATTTGAAATTTTGAAGTTGGGTGGCCTAGGGGCAAAGTAGGTGGTTGCCCCTAGTGGGTGATTGCATGGAAACAAACTTCCCTTTGCATGGTAGAGATCCCCCAAGTTTCATTAATTTATCTCAACCCATTCAAAAGTTAAGAGGGGGGAGGGAGACTTTTGGACCACCCTGTATATTTTTCGATCAAATAAGGTTAAACATTTTTTTCTTTTTTGGAGACCGTGTGGGGTATCTCATGTTAGGATTCATCAAGCTGATTACAAAAAAGTATAATTTTTTAGGGTCCGAAGGCAAAACCAAGGACCCTTCTATTTTCCTGTCTATTTGTCTGTCCGTCCGTCCGTCTCCTGCTCTCACGGCTACACCTTTCGTCTGATCACATTGAAATTTGGCATGTATGTGTCTTGTACCTACCCACATATTTTAAAAGTATAGCGACTTAAAAAAAAATTAAGGTAAAACAACTTAAGGGTTAACTTTTTTTTAATTTTTTTCGACACCGTGAGGTATCATATGAAAGGGTACGTCGAGCTGATTACAAAAATATATAATTATTTGGTTATAACTTTGATTGGGCGGGCGTAGACAAGTTTGAAGTGGGTGTGAAACTGCCCCCCCCCCCCCTCTATCTTGCTTATGTGAAGTGGAAAAAATCTGAAACAATTCCTGAACATTGATCTACCAAAAGTAAAGATACCACTTTTTGGATTTTTTTTTTTTTATTGACAATGTACGTTTTGCTTCCGAGCTTACCGAAGGTAACGGAAGCTATGTGATCGTTCTGAAGAACGAAAATATTTTATATCTCCGATTTTAAAAATTCCAAGACAGAAGAAATCCGTTTCAGACATCAGGGAACATTTTTGGTCCCGTGTCTGTCTGTCGGTCTGTCTGTCGGTCTGTCGGTCTGTCGTTCAATTTTTGCGAACCACCATATCTTAAAAACTACACGTCCAATTTTAATGAAATTTGGGTGGTAGGTCATAATTAGCCCATTGTTGGTCCCATATAAGTTTCAACCGTCTTCTCTTATTTGTTTATCTTCCACATGCTCACAAACATACATTTATTTACTGCCATATCTTTAAAAGTAATCATCTGATTTGTATGAAATTTTTATGGTTTGTCGAAAGTAGCCTGCAGATAACACCTGCCTAATTTCAACATTCTGCGCACTTTAAATCATGGTAAATTAATATGTCTTATACTATAAAGCCGCATGGCTAACTGACTCACTGACTGACATTAATGTTTACCCACTTCCAGAAGAGCTAGAAACTTGCGGTTTGCGCCATTCGACGCGCAACGTCCATATTGTGAACAAAAATAACTATAAAAAGTTCACTTTTCTCCCTTCTTCCCCCCTTAAAAAAATAATAATGGGCGACTTGATTTTTAAGCTGGTTTGGGGGCTTATTGCGGCTAAACGGTGTCGTATTAGAAAATGGATAGCACAATTGGTAACTGATTTTAAAAGATCTACAACTTTAGTCCTATGAGTTTTTGTCGTATCATCATCGGTTGTACCTTAGATGGTGATAATTTGGTTATTTTTTTCCATTTTTGTCTTTGAATGGCCATAGTTTCTATAATAGTTGGCCGATTTTATTTCTGATTGCGGCGATTGAATCTCACACTAATGCTCTTTAAATTGAGTATATTTTATTTCATTAGTTCATCCTACTTGGTGAGATCATGAGAGTAAACTTTTTCCCATGTGCCGTGTCACGTGACCACTTTTTTTGGTTTTTAATATTGTGTCGTATATCATTTTAAAGGCCTTGATATGTACATTAAAGCTATTTTATTTGTTGATTTTTAAAAAATGTTGTGCATGTACTTTAGTACCGATTTATAATTTTGTTGTAGGTTAAAGGGTTTAAATACTTTTTTGATATTAGGTTTTTTATTTATATGTATTTATTAGTTAAATGAATGCCCTTTTGAATTGTTTGTTTTTTAAAAATATAATTTTGGCACCTCAGAGTACAGGGGTACAAATGTTAAAGTTAATCTTTTATAATATGATGTATATCGTTGAAAAGCTCTTGCATAGTAGATTAATTTTTGTTATATTCTATTTTGTGTTATTTTTAGTTTTGAGGGGGGTAAAATAAATAAAAACTTTTTATACAGCGGTTTCTACGATTTGGTTGCAGTTTTATATTTGTTTATTAAATAAATTATATGTGCGCTAACTTTTGGTGCTTGTTGGAGGCTTTGTTTCTCCAACAAATGTTTAAATTTCTTCAACTTTATTAAATATTTACTGGAACAGTGCCACGCCGCGCCGTTTTAACTTTTTGATTATTTTTATCGAGGTATTTTTCTTAATTCGGTCTTTTCTTTGCGAGGAAGCTATGTGCCACATTAATTGGCAGAGTATTTTTATAATATGGTCTTTTCGATGTATTTATATACATCGAAAAGACCATATTATACATATCATATTATACATACTTTATCAGAGTGTGTTTTGAGAATATCAGACCCTTAAGATAGTCCAAAGTAAGCTTTATAGCATTTTAAAAAAACACTGTTTATACACTTTACAGTTAAACACTACAGTGTGGCCTACGGACTCTCGCTGTGTGCTGACTAGCACACACTTGACCTGTTTATTGGTTATATGCTTTGATAGGGCGAGCGTAGGCGAATGTGATGTTGGTGTGAAAAGTGTCCCCCCCCCCCTCTATCTCGCTTATGTAAAGTGCAAAAAATCTGGGAAAAAAAATCCTGAACATTCTTTGACCAAAAGTAAAGATACAACTATTTATAAATTTTGTTAATTATGCTCATTTTGATGTATTTATATGATTATATTCCGGTTCACTGGCATGAAATACTTAATCAGAAGTTTGTTTATGTGTTTTGAGAATATCAGACCCATAGGATAGTTCAAAGTTGGCTTTATAGCATTTTAAAAATAACTCCCTGCAGTTATGAGTCAGTGATAAGGAACTTCTCTGTGTGCTGACTTGCACACACTTGACCTGTTTATTTGTCAATCTTTTGATGTTACAATATTGTTCGATTGATGTTGTAACTTACAAAAATATAGTGTAAGTGTAGTGTTCTTGATTTTGACTTATCAGTTATTTGTAGTAGTTTGTTGTTAAATGATGAAATTCTATTAAATAGTTTTTATTGTTAAACTAAATTAAATTTTAAATTACATGCATTACTTGCTCGATTCCCTGCATCGCTAAGGACAATGTTATATTTTATCCAATTCTTGGGTTGATATTTGAATTATCATTTCTTTTTTTTAGTATATTTTTATTGACAGTGAAAAAGAGAATCAGACCATAATTCATATAAAAATTTGTAACACGACCTTAATTATTAATAGCCTAATACAAATTAATATCTGACAAAAAAGGTCGTATGCTGGGAGTAGTGGTCTTCACATAAATATTGCTCCAATAATACTATAACATACATTTTATCTTAATATCTTAATACATATATAGGCCAATATATAGATACATTCTAGCTTTATATTTTTGCTTTTGAGCTTACCGAAGGTAACGGAAGCATTGTGTTCACTTTTGAGAACGAAAAACTTTTATGCCTCCGATTTTAAAAATTCCAAGAAAGAAATCCGTTTCCGACATCAGGGAACATTTTTGGTCTCGTGTCTGTCTGTCGGTCTGTGTGTCCGCGAATTATGAAACGTGCGACGATAACTTGAGTAAATATCAACCGATTTTGATAAAATTTGGTAGACATGTTCATTTTACCAATGCCCAGGACGAGTTCGTTGGACAACATTATCCGTCCAAGCATTCACGAGCAACGCTCGCGTAAACGTGAACTTTAAATTTAAAATTGGATTTTTAGGTCGGGAAAAAAATCTGACTTCATCTATTCAATGAGACAAACATTTTTTTCAAATACAATTTTTCAGTAAAACCAACAGCGACACCGCTATGAAGTGTTAAATATCGCTAAAACTATTAATAGTTGTTACACAATAAACATTATAACAATAAAGTACATGATAGGATGCTAGGAAGCTATGTGCCACACTAATTGGCAGTTTATTTAGGATTGTTTTGTATAGTGAGAGGAGCATGAAACCAAGTTTGCGACCTCGAAAGCCCTGGGGACAACTTTTGGTAGGCGAAAAACCTCGAATTTTTTTTTTTTTTCAGTTCTTTCAATATAACTCATAAACGATATCAAAATCATATTATTGTATTCTCTCCGAAACGAATTTCTTTACAAAATTTCGTCAAATTTCAAAGTCCTGTAGAAATGGGTTAGGATAACATAAAATTAAGTTTGACTAGTGGATTTTGTAGGGAATTTTGTCTATTTTCATTACGGAGGGAATACAATTTACTGATTTTGGTGTCGTTTATGAGTTTTATTAGAATAAATGAAAAAATTGCCAAAATTTCGAGGTTTTTCGCCTACTAAAAGTTGTCCCCAGGTCTTTCGAGGTCGCAAACTTGGTTTCATGCTCCTCTTACTATACAAAACAATCCTAAAAATAGACTGCCAATTGGTGTGGCAAATAGCTTCCTCGCATCCTATCCACGTACTTTATTGAATTCATGCTTTTACAAACCCTTATTGTCTAATTGGTTTAATCGATTCCCACGTTTTTCTTTTAATCTGTCAAAATTGTTTTGAGTTTTTACACGAATTAAAGTATCATTTAGCAAAAGTTAAAGAACGCAGACGGTTCATATTTATCTGGGGCTATCTGCGGGTAACTTTCGATAAACTATAAAAGTTTCATTAAAATCGAATAGGTACTTTTGAAGCTATAGGTGTAAATAAATGTATGTTTGTGCGCATGTGGAAGAGCAACAAATAGGCGCAGAAGGTTAAAACTTATATGGGACCAACAATGGGCTGATTATGACCTATCATCTAAATTTAATTAAAATTTTGTAGTTGTAGTTTTTAAGATACGTTGGTTCGCAAAAATTGAACGACAAACCGACAGACAGACACGGAACCGAAAATTATCCCTGATGTCTGAAACGGATTTCTGTCTTGGAATTTTTTAAATCGGAGACCTAAAACATTTTCGTTCTTCAGAACGATCACATAGCTTCCGTTACCTTCGATAAGCTTGGAAGCAAAAAAAAATCGTTTACCGTAACTAATGTAAGCTGGACCCCTCTCAGGCTACCTATACATTGGACTAATATCTGATACAAATAATACTTATCTTAATAAACAAAAAATACTTGTGGTGTCGTGGGACACCCGGTAGGAACGAAGTTCCTTATATTTTTCATTAAATATAAATTATAAAATCACACTGCTAAGTACGTATACATTACTAGAGGTCGACCAAGAAGTCATGAACACGGGAGAAACGGAAAGCTTAACTTCGTTTAAAATCGGAACTTCCGAGTAGTGCCGAAGTCAGTACAGTCGGGTGCTAAGACAATAACCATTCCTAGTTTGTATGACATGCCCAGTTATGTCAAATCTCACTAATAACAACAGGAAGGTTTCCAATCTGTTAGGTTTCCTGTTTTGTTTGTTTTTATACAGCACGAACTATAGTCACAACTGTTCTAAATCCAAATCAAACTCAGAAATAAAGAGGAGGAAAAAAAAATAGATTTAGGAAAAAGAATATCGATTTAGATTTAAAGAATATTATTATGAATAATAATATAAAGATATTATCGTATATTATTAGTGATTTCTTATCAGGTACAGTGTTGCCTGTTGCAAAAAATATAGAAGTTATCAAAAATAAAATTATTAATAACAGAGGAACAACACTGTGTTTTTTGACCGTGGTCTATTATATCAAAAACTGACTGTACATGACGACACTAGCGCACTCCTCTCATTTCCATGACATCTTGGTCGACCTCTAACTACTTATACATGGTGGAGTTAGAAAAGAGACAAAATTAAAAGTAACGAACTGTTTGTACCTCACTCCCGGTATTATACCAAATACCATTTGTTTAGTCATCCGCCATATTGGCCACAATTTTAAAAATATAGTGTATGAAATTTTAATAGTTAAATATTCTTTTTATACTTGTCAAGACCTTTAAATTTATATAAATATAACTTGTCATGCTGACTAAAAACTTTTTGTTTAGTCCTCCACCATCTTGGCCTCCATCTTGAAATTATGATGAAAAATTTTAATAGACACATAGTCTTTCCCTACTTTTCAAGACATTTATAACAATATACAACATGTCATGCTGACGAAAAACTTTTTTTTTAATCATCATCCCATATTGGCCGCCATCTTGAAAATATGAAGTGTGAAATTTTCAAAAACCATACAGTTGTCACAAATTATGAGATCTCACAAATTATGTGTGCCGGTTTTTTTTTTTCAAATCGATCAATTTTTACCCTCGTTAGACAAACAAACAAATAATTTCAAAGCCCAAGTCTCTGAAATGAAGAACCCACTGAGATTGTTCAGTAATACTTCCGTTACCTTCAGACGGCTTGAAATAAATTTATAAAACAATATGCATTTAAAATTAACGATGTTTGAAGTTCATCAGAATTCCATAACTTCAGATTTATTTACACTTTTCGGATTATCTAGGATAAATATAATTTTTAAAAAGGATAATAGAAACACATGTTTAAATCATTTATTATTGAAATGATCTTAATTCATTTAGACAATTCAACATTGAAATTTAATGTTTTCCACCTCGACCCTTTCCACCTCGACCCTTTCCACCTGATTTGCAATCTTTGCTGCTTTTACTTTTGCACTGAAACATAAATATTTAGATTTGTACATTCAGTTTATTTAAATAATTACCAATGAAGACACCAATAGCATAGACTTAGAAATAATTCGAGTGTCTTAAATAGTTTTTAGTTAATATATTTTGACAATTTGTGTGGCACTCAAGTGTAAAAATAAAATAAGAAATATGTGTCGTAGAACTCTCCTATTTTTCATACAGGGTAATCCGTGATATAATGTCATGGGGCATTCTATGGGTCATATGCCACAAAATGTGTCGACTAAGCGTATGCCAATTTCTCAATAGATCTCGAGATATCGATTAATTGCATTTTTTCAGTGTTTCAAGAAAATGTTTTCAAAAAAATAACAATATCTCAAAAACTAAATAAGATAGAGGAAGTAGGATAAAGGACAACTTTAAAGAGCACAGAATACTTATTTATCACTTCTTGATTTTCACATTATGAGCTACTTAGCACCTCTTAAGTCCTTTTCCTTAAAAAAATTTCTAGGCTTGGTTTCATCTAATACTTCTTGCATACGAGTCCGCAAGACAGTGAGACATTTTCATGTTTTCGCTCTGCGTAAACTACAGACGTAAAATGAAATAAAATCGGTAATTTATTCAAGTAATTGATAAAAGTAGATGGAAGATAATTTTTATTCTTATCTCCACACCGGCACTGCCGCGGCTTGATTACAAACGACTGAATTCAAAGGCGCCGGCGCGTATTCTACGAATTGTTAATATACCTTTATACTAGGTAGGGCCGAGAGGGCTGAGAGTTGATTGCAACCTTCTGTACTTTCCTAACTCCCTGTCACATGTATAAATCTTTTCGACTTTCTTCGGCCCTATGACGTGCGGTGGAGGGAGGCCCAACTTATTCAAATCAAAAAGTGCAAATTGATTAAGTAGTAATAAGGTGCTAGTACTATAGTACTAGATGGGCAGGACGATCCACTTGTTCTAACCTAGCAATTAGACCATCATTTAGGCCCATTTTACTAGCCCCGTGATAGAGTTGCTGCCACTTCACACATCATACCTACCACCAAAGTGAGTATGATGTGATTATTAGTGAGCTACATAAATCAGAGCATCACGGCGAGGGATCGAACCCACGTCCTCGCAACGCTCATGATTTATTGATTTTCGAGCAGACGTGGTAAGTAATTTAATCCACACGGCCACGTCGGTTCTCCGGATATTGATTAATGACTTTCTATTTCCAATACATTATTCTTAGATATATAATATAATATATTATATATCTAAAAATAATGTATTGGAAATCGAAAGTCTTTAATCAATATCCGGAGAACCGATAATATAGTATATTATACTAATATATGGGAATGTACAAAAACTGAAAATACTTTTTAATTCATTATTTACGAACAATTCACTAAATATTATTAAAAATTTCATTTACTAGTTTTAAAAAGCATCAATTCAATTTGAATTTTGCAATGAATTTGTTTTCTGAATATATCAGAAATAAAAAAATATATTTATTTTTAATTTTCGAATTTACTCACCTTATCTTTTTTTGAAGGTTGTTTAGAATGAGATTTCGTTGATTTTTCGGGAGCATCTGTTTTCTTCTTAGAAGGTTTCTCCTTAGCAGGTTTATTGGATTTACCTGCGAAAGCAGCAAATGCTGCAGGTCCTGGGAGTGCTACAGATTCATGAGAAGCAGAATCAATTTCAGAAGATGAAGATGTCAGTGGTGTTTGGCCGTTTACCCAGCATAGTCCGATTAAAACGGCTACTAAAACGGCTACAAATTTCATTATTTTTGACAGAAAAATCTTTGGATTTACAAATTAAAACTTCTTTGTACTGGAAAACCACGAATGGATACCGATATTATGAATAAATCAATATATATACTCAATCTTATCTTTTCTACATTTAAATTGTATTATTAAACAAAATAAAAGGACTTTCAATCCTGTATTAAATATCAAGTTAAACTAATTACAATTGTTTTTGTTTTTTTCCTAAATTATATTATTATTTTTGCTGATAAAGCAAAAAAATAAATGGTAACATCTGTAATTAATGGAACAGTATCCATCACAGGGCATAAATTTAATCGATGGTACTCTCAAAAAATATTTATTAAATGCATATAATTATAGATAATTGTGTTATGTAAATATATTTAATAATAGTTAATTGTGTTGCGTTATGGCACATAATAATAGATAATTGAGTTACGTCAATACATATAATTATAAATAATTGTTAAAAAAAAAAATATAATCTTTTATGATTCTGAGAAGAACAGTGAAATTGTAAATGGGTCTGATAACTTATAGTCCAGGAGATAGCGTGCAAAAAAGTGACTGACTAACATCAAGCTAGAAATTTGTGATATGTAAATGTTTTGGTGCGTTATAAGAATATGTGGTCAGCTAAGTTCGTCTGCGGGACATAGCTTGGCAATAGGCATTTGAAAAAAAACAAGCCGGTGGAGAGCGGCCATGTCTCGCTCTTTTTGGTGGACAATGTGATTTTCATGATCATCAGTACTAACTTAGTTAGTAGACCAAACATCAAGTTGATGGTAGTCGGTCACTTAATTTGAGACTTCTTTGATTTGGAGTAATATTTGACTATAACTAACCAATTAAGTGACGAACTACCATCAATTTGATTTTTTGTCTACTAATTTCGTACTTAGGATCATGAAAATCACATTGTCCACCAAAAAGAGCGGGACATGGCCGCTCTCCACTAGTTTGTTTTTTTCAAATGCCTTTTGCCAAGCTATGTCCCGCAGACGAACTTAGCCGACCACATATTCTTAAAAGGCACCAAAACATTTACTTATACACAAAATTCTAGCTTGATGTTAGTCAGACACTTTTCTGCACGCTATCTCCTGGACTATAATAATTTAAATGATTTCATTTTTCCAATTACTTAGTCAAATTCACTAACATTTTGTTTAATTTTTCTTACTCTGAATTACGCTTAATGAAATAGACCTGTGTTATTTTAGGATGAAATAGTTATTTATACACTTTTTGAGTAAAGTAAGCCATTTTTTCTGAGCAAATAAGTTGGTTCCTGATGCTTAAAAGTTTTTCAACATCATTGACAAACAATCGTCATCCATTCACATTTTTTATTTATTATTTTAATAAATAACAATAATTGTTAGCACTATTTTTTTAATATTAAAAACAAATAAGAATTGTAATTTAACTCAAATATAAGGTTATTTAGATGCAGGTTTAAACAATGATAAGCGCAAATTGCATATAAGGTCGAAAATGCAGTGTAGCCAACCTGATATCAACAACTTCACTACATTAACCATTCATTCTCTACTATTTATAAAATAATTAATTTGGCAATCCTTCATTTTCTCCCTACTTTTTGAGTCCAGGGAAGAAAAAACTTATTTTAGTCCCTCTAAACTAATCCAAAATCACAACTTTTTCTTCCTAAATTGGTTCTTTTTCTAAATTGGTTCCCTTTCTGTCTGTCTGTTGATCAATTTTTTGTTTGTCTGTTATGAATTAAAGAATCAATTTATCAAAATGTAAAGAGCGCAGACGGTTGAAATTAATCTGCGGGCTACTTTCGACAAACCATCAAAATTTCATAATAATTAGTTTAGTACTTTTGAAGATATAGGTATAAATAAATGTATGTTTGTGCGTATGTGGAGGATAAAATAATGGGCGCAGAAGGTTGAAACTTATATTGGATCAACAGTGGGCTAAGTATAACCTGCCATCCCAATTGCATTAAAATCGGATGTGTTGTTTTTTAGATATCTTGGTTCGCAAAAATACGTTTTATCTCTATCCAACTACAATATCTCAAAAACGGTATGTCCCACTTCAAACATGCATAGTACCTTTTTTGTGCAGAATTATGTGAGGAATAATTTTGGTAATAACACTTCTCTTCGAAAGAAAACCGTTTTGCGTAAAAAGTGAAAAATAATTAATTTTGGAGTTTCAGGAGGGGGAAGGGGGGGGGACGCGCCCCATAAGAGGGGGGAACTTTACTGTTTCTTACTACTTCACCCCTTAAAAGTGTTTTCACAAAGTTTCAAAACTTTATAAATTATTTCCTCCATTTGCTGTTTTGTTTACTAATTTGCCTGGACTATAATATATAAATAAAAAATAATGAATACATTTAAAAAAAGAAAAACGATAATAAAAAATTTTAGTTGGTTCAAAACCGGTTACCATCCAAGTCACTGACTTCACCCATCCAAGTACTATCAATGCTCAACGCTGCTTCTCCCTTTCACTTCACTTTATTGGCCTCTGAAGTAAGGAAATGTTCCGTGGTACCCCGTACCCGATTTTTTTTTATTGATTTGTTAATATAATGTTAAGCTTTTGATGCTATAATATTGGTCGTTTTATGTTGTAACTTACAAACATATTGTGTTACAGTAGAGATATTGATTTGGACTTATCACTTATTAATAATAGTTTGTTATTCATTGTTGATATTTTATTATATAGCATTTGCGGTTATTAAAAGTGTTACATGGATACAATTTCACATTTGTATAGGGTGGCGCAGCGCGGATGGCCACATTTTAAATTCTTACCATGTGCTTAATACTAGAGCCAGGAGATTATATAAAGCACATTTTTAAGTTTTTTATTTTACATATATATTACTTGCAATGTCATTTTGCCATAAGTAATAATGATAACAATTTGTATGAGTGACATGGATTGTCATGAGAGGAGAGGCTACCCAGTGGTAGTACTCCTGTCGTGCGTAACATTAATCTACTTCATCGGTTGAGGTTGTGAACTATAGTAGCAAGTCACGAGGCCAATGCCTCTTCAGCCGACGGAGTGGTTGATCAGGGATATGGAGGGATGCCATGGATTTGACTAAAGGATTAGGATGGTGATTTAAGGTTTCATGGAAATGTTTATAACGGGTAGAAGCGAGGTCATGAACAAAAGGAATTTCTAGGTCGTGGTGAATTGTAAGGTTAGAAACGTATGGGGGGGGGGGGGGATTGGTGATTATCGAAGGATCTTTGATTGAAGGGATTGGAGTCTATAGGAATTTGAGCGCTTGGTGCAACCCCAGAGCTCAATTCCATAGGTCCAAATGGGTTTAAGGATTGAATTATAAATAAGGATTTTGTTATAAAGGGATAGATGGGATCTTTGGTCAAGAAGTCGCAAGAGCAGTTGTAGGTTGATAGAGGTTAAAACGAATAGATAAACACTTTTTCACTAAGTTTATTTTAGATTAAAGAAATAGTTACAACGGTAGTATTGTAGGTGAGCGGAAGACGTGGAGACCTTGAGCTCTACTCTCAGACTGACTGGAAGGGACCAGTACACAGGGTTAAAATAGAAAGGGGGTACAAAACACAGCGCCAAGCCGCGGGGGAACATCTAACTAAAACGCTAAACATTACAGATATAAAAAAAGCACGAACATTCCGCCCACCTTGGAACAGTTAAGGTTTCAAAAGAAATACAATGATTATAAAAGAAAAAGATCTTAATGTCTCTGATAGTTTAAGTTAATGCAATGCGATACAAACAAAGTTATATAACAGTAATAAAGCATTAAAATTTTTTAAAATTTTAAATAAAGGAAAGTACAAATATTTAAATATATAAAATTATTATATAAGAACAAAATGAATTAGATTAATTAATTAAAAAATCATTAGATTTAAAAAGGATTAATATACAATTACCAAAATAAAATAATAAAAATTAAGTAAAAAAAAAAGTGTATTGAAATTGATTAATTGATAGGGACTTCGTCCTTCTTCGACGTTCCTTGGACAGAGGTTGGAGTTAATGATGAATCGTCTTCAATAGGTAGGGGACATATCTTTGAGATTCCTCTTCTGAATATGCCATGCCTCGTCTTTACTGTTACGACTCTGCATTTTCCGTCGTTACCGGGATGTAGTTCCACGACACGCGCAAGATCCCACTTCAGGGGCGGGCGGAAATCTTCCTTAAGAAGCACGAGTGTACCGGTTTTAATGTTTTCAGATGATTTTGTCCATTTAGAACGGCCTTGAAGCGTAGACAGGTATTCGTCGTTCCATCGCTTCCAGAAATCTTGTTTGATTCTTTGAACTAACTGCCACTTCTTTAAACGATTAATATTTTCTTCCTGTAGATCCACTTCAGGAATTGATGTAGAGGGTTCTCCAATGAGAAAATGAGATGGTGTTAGTGGACAAAAATCATTAGGATTATTACTCAATGGAGTTAATGGTCTTGAATTGACACACGATTCAACTTCAGCAATAAGTGTGTTCAGTTCCTCGTTGGTAAGCACTGTATTACCTATCACTCTCTTTAAGTGACGTTTAATAGACTTCACCCCCGCTTCCCAGAGCCCTCCAAAGGTTGGGGAAAGGGGAGGGATAAATATCCAAGATATATTTTTATAACAAGAGTACTCATTGATGATACCATCGGACAAAATATTAGATATCTCATTTAATTTATTTTTAGCACCAACAAAATTAGTGCCATTGTCGGAATAGATTTGAGAAGGACATCCGCGTCTAGCAATAAAGCGTTTAAGACATGCTAAAAAATTCTCACTAGTTAAATTGGACACTAATTCTAAATGAATAGCTTTTGTAGCCATGCAAATAAAAACAGAGATATAACACTTAAAATGGGACGTAGAACGTTGTAAAACCCTTTTAACCAAAAAGGGCCCACAGAAATCGATGCCACAATTTACGAAACATCTATTAGGTGTGACTCTCTCAGCAGGTAAGTCACCCATAATCTGATTTATAGGTTTAGGATCAGTTTTGAAACAAGTAACACAACTTCTGTAAATTTTATTAACTAAAACCTTGCCCTGAAGGGGCCAGTATTCTTGACGTACCGTTGCTAAAAGCAATTGCGGTCCAGAATGTAAAGTTTCTAAATGTTTGGATTGTACTACTAAATAAGTAAATCTCTCTTGATTAGGCAGTAAGATCGGGTACTTATGATTGTAAGAAATATTCGCATTTTTCAGTCTTCCACCGACCCGTAAAATACAATTGTGGTCAAGAAAGGGGTTCAAAGATTTAATTTTACTGGATCCTTTTAATTGTTTGCCATTAGATAATAATTTGATTTCCTCTGTAAAAGACTGATATTGAACAAACTTAATAAGTTTGACTTTAGCTTCACGAATTTCAAGCACAGTTAGAAGTTGAGATTTACTTGCCCTTTCTTTACGGCAATGGTTAACAAATCTAATTACATACGCAGTAATTCTTAATAATTTATAAATCGATGAAAATTTAGATATAAGTAACTGAAACTGATTTGTATCTTCAATGGATGTTAAACACTTAATGTTCCTTTTTTCAGCTTCTGTCTCAATAGATAAAACAAGATGTTGATGGTCCGTAGACAATGGAAACTGGTCGGATGAAAGCCAACTAGGGCCTTGCCACCACAGTTTGCAATTTATGATATCTATAGGATTGCATCCTCTGGAGATTATATCCGCAGGGTTATCAGTAGTTTTTACGTGATTCCAACATTCGACATTAGTATAACGTTGTACTTCAGCCACACGATTGGCAACGAAGGTCTTCCATGTACTCGAGTCTAACGCAAGCCAGGAAAGTACGACTGTAGAGTCTGTCCAAAAGTAAACGTTGGTAAAGTTGATTTTTTGGCTGGCCATGATCTTATGATATAATTTTGATAACATCACGGCTCCGCAAAGCTCCAAACGAGGTAATGTTTGTCGCTTTAGCGGGGCAACCCGGGATTTCGCACATAGCAAGCTAACAGTAATAGAATTTTTAGATATACACCGTAGATAAACTGTACAACCGTAAGCTGATTCCGAAGAATCGCAGAATCCATGAAATTCAATCCTGTCATAGGATTCTAAATTGGTAACCCGTCGGGGTATGATGATTTTATTTAGATTGTGTAAATTTGTCTTTAATTTAAACCATGAAGATTCAATATGTGGGGGAACTTGCTCATCCCAAGAACATTTTAACTGCCAGAGTTGTTGAATTAACATTTTTGATTTTACCACGACTGGAGATATTAATCCTAACGGATCGAATAGCTTCGCCACGTCAGACAGTATAGTTCTCTTAGTTTCAATTGGCCGATTACTCAATTCAGAAACTTCAATCCGAAACACGTCTTGATTGGGATCCCAAATCATGCCTAATGTTTTTATAGGCGATGATTCTGATTCGTTCTCAGAAATTAAATATTTCTTTTCTTGAAGTTCATTTGGAATGTTTTTTAGAACTTCTGGTTCATTTGAAACCCATTTGTGTAGTGTGCATCCTGCTGTAGCTAGAAGAGCGATTAATTCTTCTTGAGCTTGAAGGGCTTCTTCAATCGTATCAAACCCTGTTATGATGTCATCTACGTATGTATCATTATTTATAATATTAGCTGCAAGAGGATAGTCCGGTTCCCTTTCCTCTGCAAGTTTTTTCATGCACCTAATGGCGAGGTATGGTGCTGACGCAGTACCATAGGTCACTGTTAATAATTTATAGACCTTTATAGGTTCGTTTTTGTTGTTTCTCCACACGATTCGTTGTAGATCACAATCCTTCTTATCAACAAGAATTTGTCTGAACATTTGTTGAACATCAGTAATAAAAACAAATTTGGGTACTCTAAATGAAATTAATATTAAAAATAGTTCTCGTTGAATAGGAGGTCCGGCATTCAAAATCTCGTTAAGTGATAAATTAGATGATGACCTGGCCGAGCCATCAAATACCACTCTGACCTTGGTGGTGGAGCTTGAAGATCTAATTACCGGGTGATGAGGTAGATAGAAACACGGTGAGTCATTTTTCTCTTCAATCACCTCTTCCATATGATTTTTCTCTAGGTAATCATTCAAGAACTCCGTATATGCTGCCTTCAATTCAGTGTTTCGCTCTAGGCGATTTTCAAGTTTGTAGAATCGATTTAAAGCTAGCTCTTTAGATTCTCCCAGCTTGGTAGGTTCAGTGGTTTTAGGTAATGTTACCACAAAACGCCCCTCTATGGTGCGTCGAGTGGTTTTGACGAAGTTGTCTTCACAGGATTGTTCCTTTATAGAAAGACTTCTATCTTCTGGGATCTCTTCAAGCTCCCAGAACTTAGTTAAGGATCTAGTAAGATCCTTATTAGCGTCAGATATAGTTAAGTAACAGAGTCCTTTAGATATGGTGTTTGCATCTGATACCCCGATGGTTCCTGCAACAACCCAACCAAATACAGTTTTTTGTAAATTTGGTAGATTGTCGCCGAGAGATATTTTCTGGTTAATTAAAATGTCAAAAAACAGTTCCGCTCCGATGAGGCCATCTATAGTTTGAGGTAAGTGGAACCTAGGATCAGCTAAGCCCAAATTTTTGGGTATGTTCAGGTCCTTAGGATTAATCTTCGTAGTTGGTAGATTTTCAGTAATCTTTGGCAATATTAAAAAGTTAAGAGTTTTCGAGAACGGACTGGCTAAAGATTCAATCTTAGCTAGAACACAACGATTTATTTTTGAAATACCACCTTGGATACCTGTAACGTTTGTATGACACCGGTTATGTCGCAAACCGAGTGCATTTGCGAGAGAATTTGTTAAAAAATTACTCTGTGATGCTGAGTCGAGAAGAACACGGCAAGGGTGTGTGTTTCCTTGACTGTCAAAGATATTAATTACAGCAGTACCTAGAATTATATTAGAAGATAAGTTTGAGGAACAGCTGGAAACAGTAGTGGTAGATGATATGGGTGGTTTTGATTCAGTTTTATGTCCCTGAGGATCAGCAGTTAGATGTAAAGAAGAGTGGTGTTTCTTAAAACATAGCTTGCAGCGAGTCTCGCTTTTACAGTCAATTGTGAGATGATTTTTTCTTACACAATTTTTGCACATTTTACACTTGGTCACTAGATCAAGTCTCTCAGGAACTGGCAATTTAGTATAATTAGGGCATGAGGTGTTAAAATGCGATTCCTTGCAAAATTCGCAAATAGGTTTAGTACGATTGTTACTGCTGTTTACATGAAGTACTGAAGACCTTTTTTCCTTGTATGGCGCAGAATATTGTTTATGATTAGTGGAATAAATTTTTGACATATGGGAATGATTACTATTGCGACTTGATTTGTCATTACTATTATGCTCATCAGAACAGGCTTCAAGAACCTTGCATCTGTTTTGTAAAAATGAAACATATTGATTATAAGTAGGTAGTTCCTTTTGAGAAGAAATTTCAATTTCCCAAGCTCGTTTAGTATAGCGATCTAATTTAGCTGATAGAATGTGAGTTAGTAAGGTACCCCACTCATGAGTAGGTTGTCCCATAGCTGCTAGTGCCCTGACACTCCTTTCCATCACGTCAATGGAAGAGTGTAAAGCTGTAGCCGATTCCTTTTCTAACTTCTCGATGTTTAGTAGTGCATTTAGATGTGATTTTATACTGTTTCTTATATTTGAATATCTCTTTTCCAGTAAGCTTAAAGCTATTTCATAGTTTGCTTCTGTTAGTTCTAACGATGTTACTACATTTGACGGTTCACCTTGAAGAGATGACCGTAAGTAATGAAATTTCTGTATAGATGGTATAGTTGGATTTGTATGGATTAACGATTTAAATAGTTGCATATATGCTTGATATTCGTTATAACCTCCCTTAAAGGTAGGAAGGGTTATTTGGGGCAATCTGACTCCATAAGATTCCGCTGGTATGTAAGGCCTTGATATTATAGTATTGTTAAGGTTAGTTATAGGTAAATTGTTTTGAATTTGAGGAGAAAAAGATGGTTGGTCCGAAGGAGTTGTCGATAGTTTGACGTCATCTGGTTTAGGTGCTTCTTCTACTGATTTATTATTATTATCCTTGTTAACTGAAGTTGATTTATATGAATGACTATTTTTGTTCTTTAAAGATGATGGTTTGGGTGAATATTGGCTTCGCTTGCTGCCTTTTGATTTAGCTTCTTCATCACTTGCAGAAGATATGAAATCCCCTTGATAGTGCGTCAAACATTTACTAATCTTACTATGGACGTTAAAATATAGGGTTTCGAAATCATCGCAAAATTTAGATTCCAATTCTTGTATTGATTCCTCAACTATTAGTTGGGATATTTCTGCTATAATTATATTAAATTCGTTCCAACATTCCTCCAGTTTAGCCAAACGATTGGTAAGTTGGTGCGAATCAACGTTATTCTTATCAACATTGTCTACATATTTTTCAATACGCAGTACGCGGAGGTTGGCAATATCACGTCGTTTAGTAAGTGATGTGTACGTATCAGCCATGATTTATATTTTATAATTTGTGTGAAGGTAGTGAGTAGTATGATAATTAATATATATTGTAAAATCGTGTAGTAATATAAACAATTAAGTTGTAAGGTAAGATTAAATATCAGTAGCTTGTATATATAAAAAATTATACTTAATCTGTGATGTAAAACAAAAAATAAAATAAAAATATAAAATTGCCTAAGAAGGTTGTCAAAAAAAAAAAATATTATATAAAAAAATGATTTAGCTTATTTAAATTAAAAACAGAACTAAATCTTTTGATTAAAATACTCAAAAAAAAAGAAGTCGTGTTTCTTGTTAAAGAACTGATAGTGGTGAATTAAGTTTAATTTAGTAATATTTAAAATAAATAGTGAGTAAAATTATTATCTTGATAACGTTTTAAGACTGATATCATCAATTCGAATTCGTAAATAAAAAAAAAGAGATAATAATTATAAATGGTTAATAAAATGAGTATAGGGAAAGAGAAAGAGATATGATGGGGGGAAAGAGGATTTAGGATAAAGGAAGGAGAGATAAGAAGCGAGTGTGAGTATAGAAAGAGAAGGTCACTTAGCTTATCACTTTGTTGTTTTGATTCCGCGAAGACCAGGTGCAGGTGCGTCCGCTATCTTTTCTTTTCTTCTCAGCAATACGTATACGTGTTTTAGATTCTTTCCAAAACAAAATATTATTTACTTAGTTTTAAAAGGTGATTACTTTATTCAAATTTTGATTAAGAGTCCTTGATTAACAGTTGTTCAAATTCGTAAATGAATAGTTGATTTATTTAATTTTTAGATTCAGTAAATAGTCGGTTTTGCTTTATCTTGTAAATTCACAGTAACAGTACAAATGATTAACAGTAACAGTTCAGTTTCTTCCGCTCGAATATTAATTGTTGTAAAAAAACTAGTTTTAGTTAGGTAGATTAAGTCAGTTTGATTAAAGATTAGCTTCGTAACGTTAGATTAGCTTAACTTACGTAAGTAATGTTTCGTTCGTTCGCGATTTATGCTGCTTATAATTATTATTATAATTACCGAGCAAATCACGTCGTTGGTCACCAAAATGTAGGTTGATAGAGGTTAAAACGAATAGATAAACACTTTTTCACTAAGTTTATTTTAGATTAAAGAAATAGTTACAACGGTAGTATTGTAGGTGAGCGGAAGACGTGGAGACCTTGAGCTCTACTCTCAGACTGACTGGAAGGGACCAGTACACAGGGTTAAAATAGAAAGGGGGTACAAAACACAGCGCCAAGCCGCGGGGGAACATCTAACTAAAACGCTAAACATTACAGATATAAAAAAAGCACGAACAGCAGTTTATATCGTCTGTTAGTGTCCGTACGTTTAGTTTTGGTTTTGGTTGAGCCCAAGTCAATCGTCGATCAAGGTGTAGTCCTAGATATCTTACGGAAGAGGATTGTGGGATCACTGCTTGGTTGAGGATGACTGGAGGACAAGTTGAATGTCTGAGAGTTACTGGACATAAGTCAAATTTTTAAATGTGGAAGATAATATCCGATAAATGACGTTCTTGTCTATTTCCATATTCATATAGTCACACAATGATGTTTTGACGGACGCGATCCATGAATACTAGTCTGTTCAGTGGCTCCATCTTGTTGGAACCATATGTGGGCGGTATCCATTTCGTTATCCTTTGAATAGGGGATGAAAAATCGGATTTCCTGAGAGATGTTAGAGAATGTGAACCGCAACTTCGCTGAGCGCCTCTAAGAATGTGTAAATCGACAAGGCGTCATTTATCGGATATTATCCTTTAAAAATTTGACTTATGTCCAGTAAATTTCCACATTTTTGCTTGAAAATTTGCTTTAAATAAATTTCCCACCTCTAGTATTAAGCTTATGGTGACCATTTAAAATGTGGTCATCCGCGCTGCGCCACGCTATGTATTACTAGCTGGGCTCCCATGCTTTGCTGGGGAGCGGTGTGTAATATTTTAATGTATTTTTACTAAGAGAGTATCTTATCGAATCCTTGTTTGGAAATTTGAATTATCTTTTACTAATATATAGGCTTAGATCCTAAAGAGAAGCTTAATTTTCACCTTTCTACCTTCAGAAAATTAGTCCGAGCTCAATTTAATTTCTTTTTTTTTAAATTTGCACCAATTTCCACCCTGATGGAATTTCTAAAAATTCCATTTGCACACATTAATATTATTTCAATTTACCGATATTTCCACCCTGATTTATAATGGCTGGTTTTAAAATTTTGAAATGATTCGTGGTTACACCGTATGGTTGGGCGATGATAATTTCCTAAAAAATGTAATTTATCTTGTCGTTATTACCTATAAAAAACATTGTGACCTCCTGGGGGATCGAACCCGGGACCCTTAGGATCGAAGAAACAAAATCATAATTGCATAACGGGCATGCTTAATCATCTACAAATCCCTAAAAAGTACTTGGACGCAAGTACTTCCCTGTGATTTTTTTTAGTATATTTTTATTGACAGTGAAAAAAAAGAATCAGACCATAATACATATAAAAATTCGCAACACGACCTTAATTATTAATATCTTGATACAAATTAATATCTGATAAAAAAAAAAGGTTGTGTGCTGGGAGTAGTGGTCTTCACATAAATATTGCTCCAATAATACTATAACATACATTTTATCTTAATATCTTAATACATATATAGGCCAATATATAGATACATTCTAGCTTTATATTTTTTAGGATTGTTTTGTATAGTGAGAGGAACATGAAACCAAGTTTGCGACCTCGAGAGCCCTGGGGACAACTTTTGGCATGCGAAAAACCTCGCAATTTTGGCACTTTTTTCAGTTCTTTAAATATAACTCATAAACGACATCGAAATCAGAATATTTTATTCTCTCCGAAACAAATTTCTTTACAACATTTTTTCAAACTTCAAAGTCCTGTAGAAATGGGTTAGGATAACATAAAATTAATTTTGACTAGTGGATTTTGTAGGGAATTTTGTCTACTTTCATTACTGAGCGAATACAATTTACTGATTTCGGTGTCGATTATGAGTTTGATTAGAATAACTGAAAAAATAGCCAACATTTCGAGGTTTTTCGCCTACCAAAAGTTGTCCCCAGGTCTTTCGAGGTCGCAAACTTGGTTTCATGCTCCTCTTACTATACAAAACAATCCTAAAAAAAAAAAAAAATTGTTTACCCTAAAATGTAAGCTGGACCCCTCTCAGGCTACCTATATATTGGACTAATATCTGATAAAAATAATACTTATCTTAATAAACAAAAAATACGTGTGGTGTCGCGGGACATCCGGTATGAACGAAGTTCCTTACGTTTTTCATTAAATATAAATTACAAACAGGGCCGTTTCTAGGTGTTTTGCCGCCCTAGGCGAGAATTAAAAAACACCCCCCTACCCTATTACTATCAACACCTTCTCTCTTTGTCCAGAAGAAATTTATGTATAGATTTAAAAGAATCTGTATTTGTATTTAACCCTTAATAACCTAGCGTTGCCATATGGCAACAGCAAAACCTTTCCTTTTATTATTGATGAGAGGTCCAAGTTAATATTGAACTTTTTTAATGTGAATATTATGTCAAAAGAAGGACTAAATTGATTTTTCATCATTAGATTTATTTGTTTGGTGCAACACGTATGGGACAAGACAGGTTTAAAAAATGGGTTATTCCAAATTTGTGACACGGAAAGAATTTTAATTTTTTTAATTTATTTATTTATTTATTTATTTTATTATTAGTAATGAAACTATTAGAATAAAGAATGATTAAAAATATAGAATTATTGTTGTTTCACAAAATTTAATTTTTCTGCCCTAAATTGAGCGTCAATTTGACAGTTGTCATATGGCAACGCTAGGACATTAGCCTTACAGTTTTTTTTCTAAGTCTTAATTTTATTCAGTCATATTTATACACAAAGTTTTAATGTATTTTTTGCCTAATGTTCATTTTTTTTTATTATTTTCTAAATATTTTTCAATTAGTCTCTAAATCTTTTAATTATTTTTGTTGAATAAATATAATTAGTTACAAATAGTATTGGGCTATTCTTTTAAAAATAATATGTATATAATAATATCTATTTTTTTTATTACAATTGAATAATACATATATATTTTTAAAGGTAATAACAAAAACACATGGATAAAACAAAAAATAAAGAAATAATTACATCATTTTACAGATAAACAACATGATACATAATACAAGTTAATAAAATGTTGAAAAAAAAAAAAAAATTACTTTTTCCTTCTTTTAAATAAATTTTGTGTTTTGTTAGTATTATTTGTGCTATTTTAACCTAAAATTTATTTTACATACATTTTGTAAAAGAAATTATTAAAACATTTACTGAGAAAAAAAACTGTAAGGCTAATGTCCTGGCGTTGCCATATGGCAACAGCCCAAATTTGGGGTAAGAAATTTTTTTAAATTTTTTAAAAAATTTTTTACATATTAAGGGACCTCTTAACTGGCAAAATCCCCAGAAAAAACCAAACAATTTCCCAAAAAAATAATTCGGGCAGTTAAGGGTTAATATATGTATAATGTATTTGTATTTAACATAAATCCCATCAAAAGTTAAAACTAAATAAGGACTGCTATATTTTATTTAATTTTAAATATCTCTTATAACTTTAGTAGTTCTTTTAACTTTCTTTGGCTGTTTAGTACCTTTCTTACCTTTATTTTGGGGAAAGTCTTTAATAAGATATCTAATGCCTAGCTGGTAAGTAATGTCTTTTTCTAATAAAATTGTGGCTAGTCCCACGAATCTTTATTGGCTCATGGATGGAACTGCGCAGATAGAATAATTTGATTGGCTAATAAAAAATACAAATCATTCCACTTGTTTTGGCCAATTTTCAACCAAAATAATTCTTAATTTGTCTCCACGTGTGTTTATTTAGTCAAAGTAAACACATTTTAAGTAATTTTTCAGTATATGCTTTTGAAAACAATTAGATTTTTTAATTTTTCCTATATTTATTTTTTTTTCTCTCCTAATTTGCTCAGTTTTTTCGTTTTTTGATTAAGCATTAATTTTTCCTCCTTCCTTTTGCCGCCCCTAAAAGTTTGCAGCCCTAGGCGGCTGCCTAGTCTTGCCTATTAGTTGAAACGGCCCTGATTACAAAAACACACAGCTAAGTACGTATACATTGCTAACTACTTATACATAGTAGAGTTAGAAAAGATACAAAATTAAAAGTAACTAACTGTTTGTACCTCACTCCCGGTGTTACACCAAATACCATTTGTTTAGTCATCCGCCATATTGGCCACAATTTTAAAAATATAAGGTGTGGAATTTTAATAGTTAAATATTCTTTTTATACTTGTCAAGACCTTTAAATTAATATACATATAACTTGTCATGCTGACTAAAAACTTTTTGTTTATTCCTCCACCATCTTGGCCTCCATTTTGAAATTATGATGAAAAATTTTAATAGGCACATATTCTTTTCCTACTTTTCAAGACATTTATAACAATATACAACATGTCATGCTGACAAAAAACTTTTTTTTAATCATCCACCATATTGGCCGCCATCTTGAAAATATGAAGCGTGAAATTTTCAAAAACCATACAGTTGTCACAAATTATGAGATCTCACAGATTATGTGCCGATTTTTTTTTTCAAATCGATCAATTTTTACCCTCGTTAGACAAACAAACAAATAATTTCAAAGCCCAAGTCTCTGAAATGAAGAACTCACTGAGATTGTTCAGTAATACTTCCGTTTCCTTCAGACGGCTTGAAATAAATTTATAAAACAATATGCATTTAAAATTAACGATGTTTGAAGTTCATCAGAATTCCATAACTTTAGAGTTATTTACACTTTTCGGATGATCTTAGGATAAATTGGATAAACATTTTTAAAAAGGATAATACAAACACATTTTTAAATCATTTATTATTGAAATGATCTTAATTCATTTAGACAATTCAACATTGAAATTTAATGTTTTCCACCTCGACCCTTTCCACCTCGACCCTTTCCACCTGATTTGCAATCTTTGCTGCTTTTGCACTGAAACATAAATATTTAGATTTGTACATTCAGTTTATTTAAATAATTACCAATGAAGACACCAATAGCATAGACTTAGAAATAATTCGAGTGTCTTAAATAGTTTTTAGTTAATATATTTTGACAATTTGTGTGGCACGCAAGTGTAAAATTAAATAAGAAATCTGTGTCGTAGAACTCTCCTATTTTTCATACAGGGTAATCCGTGATAAAATGTCATGGGGCATTCTATGGGTCATATGCCACAAAATGTGTCGACTAAGCGTATGCCAATTTCTCAATAGATCTCGAGATATCGATTAATTTCATTTTTTCAGTGTTTCAAGAAAATGTTTTCAAAAAAATAACAATATCTCAAAAACTAAATAAGATAGAGGAAGTAGGATAAGGGACAATTTTAAAGAGCACAGAATACTTATTGATCACTTATTGATTTTCAAATTATGAGCTACTTAGCACCTTTTAAGTCCTTTTCCATAAAAAAATTTGTAGGCTTGGTTTCATCTAATACTTCTTGCATACGAGTCCGCAAGACAGTGAGACATTTTCATGTTTTCGCTCTGCGTAAACTACTGACGTAAAATCAAATAAAATCGGTAATTCATTCAAGTAATTGATAAAAGTAGATGGAAGATAATTTTTATTCTTATCTCCACACCGGCACTGCCGCGGCTTGATTACAAACGACTGAATTCAAAGGCGCCGGCGCGCCTTCTACGAATTGTTAATATACCTTTATACTAGGTAGGGCCGAGAGGGCTGAGAGTTGATGGCAACCTCCGTACTTTCCTAACTCCCTGTCACACGTATAAATCTTTTCGACTTTCTTCGGCCCTATGACGTGCGGTGGAGGGAGGCCCAACTTATTCAAATCAAAAAGTGCAAATTGATTAAGTAGTAATAAGGTGCTAGTACTATAGTACTAGATGGGCAGGACGATCCACTTGTTCTAACCTAGCAAATAGGCCATCTTTTAGGCCCATTTTACTAGCTCCGTGATAGAGTTGCAGCCACTTCACACATCATACCTACCATCAAAGTGAGTATGATGTGATTATTAGTGAGCTATATAAATTAGAGCATCACGGCGAGGGATCGAACCCACGTCCTTGCAACGCTCATGATTTATTGATTTTCGAGCAGACGTGGTAAGTAATTTAATCCACACGGCCACGTCGGTTCTCCGGATATTGATTAATGACTTTCTATTTCCAATACATTATTCTTAGATATATAATATAATATATTATATATCTAAAAATAATGTATTGGAAATCGAAAGTCTTTAATCAATATCCGGAGAACCGATAATATAGTATATTATACTAATATATGGGAATGTACAAAAACTGAAAATACTTTTTAATTCATTATTTAAGAACAATTCACTAAATATTATTAAAAATTTCATTTACTAGTTTTAAAAAGCATCAATTCAATTTGAATTTTGCAATGTATTTGTTTTTTGGATATATCAGAAATAAAAAAATATATTTATTTTTAATTTTCGAATTTACTCACCTTATCTTTTTTTGAAGGTTGTTTAGAATGAGATTTTGTTGATTTTTCGGGAGCATCAGTTTTCTTCTTAGAAGGTTTCTCCTTAGCAGGTTTATTGGGTTTGCCTGCGAGAGCAGCAAATGCTGCAGGTCCTGGGGGTGCTGCAGATTCATGAGAAGCAGACTCAATTTCAGAAGATGAAGATGTCAATGGTGTTTGACCGTTTACCCAGCATAGTCCGATTAAAACGGCTACTAAAACGACTAATAATTTCATTATTTTTGTCAGTAAATCTTTGGATTTACAAATTAAAACTTCTTTGTACTGCAAAACCACGAATGGATACCGATATTATGAATAAATCAATATATATACTCAATCTTATCTTTTCTACATTTAAATTGTATTATTAAACAAAATAAAAGGACTTTCAATCCTGTATCAAATATCAAGTTAAACCAATTACAATTGTTTATTTTTTTTTCCTAAATTATATTATTATGTTAATTATTATTGCTGATAAAGCATAAAAATAAATGGTCATCTGTAATTAATGGAACAGTATCCATCACAGGGCATGAATTTAATCGATGGTACTCTCAAAAAATATTTATTAAATGCATATAATTATAGATAATTGTGTTATGTAAATATATTTAATAATAGTTAATTGGGTTGCGTTATGGCACATAATAATAGATAATTGAGTTACGTCAATACATATAATTATAAATAATTGTTAAAAAAAAATATAATCTTTTATGATTCTGAGAAGAACAGTGAAATTGTAAATGGGTCTGATAACTTATAGTCCAGGAGATAGCGTGCAAAAAAGTGACTGCCTAACATCAAGCTAGAAACTTGTGATATGTAAATGTTTTGGTTCCTTTTAAGAATATGTGGTCGGCTAAGTTCGTCTGCGGGACATAGCTTGGCAATAGGCATTTGAAAAAAACAAGCCAGTGGAGAGCGGCCATGTCCCGCTCTTTTTGGTGGACAATGTGATTTTCATGATCCTCAGTACTAACTTAGTTAGTAGACCAAACATCAACTTGATGGTAGTCGGTCACGTAATATGAGACTCTTTAATTTGGAGTAATATTTGACTAACTAACTTATTAAGTGAAGTGAAGTGAATTTGATTTTTTGTTTACTAACTAATTTCGTACTTAGGTTCATGAAAATCGCATTGTCCACCAAAAAGAACGGGAGATGGCCGCTCTCCACTGGTTTGTTTTTTTCAAATGCATATTGCCAAGCTATGTCCCGCAGACGAACTTAGCCGACCTCATATTCTTAAAAGGCACCAAAACATTTACTTATACTCAAAATTCTAGCTTGATGTTAGTCAGACACTTTTTTGCACGCTATCTCCTGGACTATTACATTACCTGTGTTATTTTAGGATGAAATAGTTATTTATACACTTAGGGGGTAAAGTAAGCCATTTTTTCTGAGCAAATAAGTTGGTTCCTGGGGCGAAACCAACAGTTCTTCAACATCATTGACAAACAATCGTCATCCATTCACAGTTTTTATTTACTATTTTAATAAATTTTTAAGTTTTTGGTAGTTTTCATACTACGGAAAGTTTAAATTTTAATTTAAATCAAATTATAATTATTATAAACTACGGGAAACAGACAGTGAAAAATACACTCCAGCGCCGGGATTTGAACCACGGATTTATTTTAATAAATAACAACAATTATTAGCACTTTTAATAGCAGATATAAAAGATTCAATATTAAAAAAAAATAAGAATTGCAATTTAACTCAAATATAAGGTTATTTAGATGCAGGTTTAAACCTGCAGATAAGGTTGAAAAAGCAGTGTAGCCAACTTTATATCAACAACTTCACTACATCAGCCATTCATTCTCTACTATTTATAAAATAATTCATTTGGCAATCCTTCATTTTCTCCCGACTTTTTGAGTTCAAGGAAGAAAAAAATTACTTTAGCCCCTCTAAAATGATCCAAAATCATAACTTTTTCTTCCTAATAGAGATAAAAAAAAAAAAATCATTCTCAATCAATTTAAGATTTAAAGTTCCTGGTTTTAAGTCATCAGATGGGTGAATTTTAAACCTGAAATCTCCTTTAAGGGTGTATATTTATTACACATGTGCATTTTTTTAAATCAAGTTTGCTGTCAAATTTGTTTCAAGATTTCAAATGAATTATCCGTTTTGAGTGTTTTTAAGACCCTAAGTGGTTTTCAGCATGACGTCTTTGCGTATGTGTGTTATTATCGTAGTGTGTATGTGTGTTATCATCGTAGCGCCCAGGGAATTTAACGTAAAGAGTTGAAACTTGGCAGAAAAATCAGTCCTTACTTCTAGTTGTGCCACACGAAAAATCAACATTTTCCGCCATCTTAAATCCACTTTGCTGATTCAGCTAAAATTATAAAACAATCTGATCGAAAAAGGCCCGATCGAGTTTAAATTTGGCACGAATGTACTTCACTGGTTGACAAACAAATCCACAAAGTTAAATTTTGATATAAGCCGCTATTTTGAAGTTTTCGATTTTTGAAATTTAAATCTTTGACAGTTAATAATACCGAGAGTAAAAATACGTTTTTTAACATATATAAAAAAACACGATGAAATTCCAATTATTTTTATTAGTTTAAAAGTTAAAAGCGAACTTAAATAGTGCGATGCTTTTGTCAAACGTCAAAGTTTGTTTAAATCTGTCAAAATACCGCCAAAATTCAAATAATAAAATAAAATAATCAAAAATAATTTATAAATAAATAATTTTAAGATAAAAAGAACTTTTTATATACTACGTTTTTAAATTTTCTGTTAAATCGTTTGTAATGTTGATAATGTAATTGTCATTGTTATATTATAATGTTAGTGGAAAAATATACATAGTTCCGAATTTATTTACTTCACATAATAATGACAACCATCTAGAGAGCTTTATTTCTTTGTTTACTTTTCGCTGTCATTTAATGTTTAACTCTTAATATAAAATCACAATTTTGAAACCCGTCAAAATGAGATTTTAAATACTATGGGATATGACAAAACAAATAAAATAACTTGCGGATTTTTTACGAACTAACTTTCCATGCGGCAAAATTTGCTGAAACCCAATTAAATTCTGCTGAAAGATGGCTAAAAGTATTAAAATAATGCATTGTCATCGTGTTCTGAGCTATGCTAAAAGTTTCAAATGTCTAGCCATTCGGGAAGTTAGTTAGAAATCGATTGCCAGATTTGTACCGGACATACAAACAAACAAACAAACAAACAAGAAAACAAGCTAATAAAAACGTAGTAAAAATAATGAATACATTTCAAAAAACAATAATAAAAATGAAAAAAAATAATAAAAAAAAAATGAAAAAAATAATAAAAATACGTGTGGTGTCGTGGGACACCCGGTAGGAACTTCGTTCCTACCGGGTGTAAATTAAAATAGGACTGTTTTCTATCTACCCGGCCGATTAATTTAAAATATTATAAAATACATCTCTTCCCTACTCTAAAGCTTCTGCTTGTATCCGGTTGAAATTTTACATGCCTGTTTCAATTGTACTTTAAACAATGTGTAAGAAGTTTTATTAAAATCGTTATACATTAGAACGGAAGGGCTAATTAGGATTGTACGTGCCCCAGAAATTTTCCGACTTGATTTGAGAGAAATTATATATGTATGATTTGTTCATAGGAGAGTTTATATCCCTTTGTCAAAAAATATGTTGGAGTACAGAAAATTAAGGTTTTTAATATAATATACGGGATTTTAACACC
This sequence comes from Gerris lacustris, assembly GCA_951217055.1. Taxonomy (NCBI): domain Eukaryota; kingdom Metazoa; phylum Arthropoda; class Insecta; order Hemiptera; family Gerridae; genus Gerris; species Gerris lacustris. The sequence goes on along the minus strand of OX578286.1, from coordinate 7,360,336 downwards.
TAACCTCAAAGTGGGGGCACGTACAATCCGAATTTATCAAACGGAAGTATCGATAAAAAAGTTGTTTTCTTTATTTTAAACGTTTGGGTCCACTTTTAATAAATTTAGCGATCTTTAGCTCTTCATAACAGTGTCGGTGTTCGTTTTACTATAAAAAAAAAAAAAAAAAATTAAAAAAGTTGTTTGTCTCATTAAATAGATGAAGTTAGAATTTTTGAAGTTTTGAATGAAGTTAGTATTATAATAATATACCTAATATATTGAAATAAGCGTCAGCACAGATCAATTTTACTTTTAACAAGACCGTGATTATAATTTCTATATTTACAAAACCAAGTGACATTTTGACATATAACAAAAATAAACAAAACAAGTCAAGGAACAGGCTTCCTTAATAACATTTTTTCCCGTCTTTTTGAAGCTAAAGTTTCCACAAGCGTTGCGCGTGAACGCTTGGGCGGATAACGATTTCCAACGAACTCAGCCTGGACATTAGTAAAATTAACATGTGTACCAAATTTCAACTAACTCGGTGATCTCTTACTCAAGTTATTGTCATCGGTAGATTTCGTGAGGAATTTTGCGTGACGGTGATTTTGTGACGGTTATTTTGTGAAGGTGATTTTTCACTCCCGGGCTCCAGAACGTATCATAAGGAACTTCGTTCCAAAAATATCAGTTGGTTCAAAACCGGTTACCATCCAAGTCACTGACTTCACCCATCCAAGTACTAACAATGCTCAACGCTGCTTCTCACTTTCACTTCACTATATTGGCCTCCGAAGTAAGGAAATGTTCCGTGGTACCCCGTACCTGATTTTTTTTTTATTGCTTTTGATGCTATAATATTGGTCGTTTTATGTTGTAACTTACAAAAATATTGTGTTAGAGTAGAGATATTGATTTGGACTTATGACTTATTAATAATAGTTTGTTGTTTATTGTTGAAATTCTATTATATAGCATTTGTGGTTATTAAAAGTGTTACATGGATAAATTTCACATTTGTATAGGGTGGCGCAGCGCGGATGACCACATTTTAAATTCTTACCATGTGCTTAAAACTAGAGCCAGGAGATTATATAAAGCACATTTTTAAGTTTTTTATTTTACATATATATTACTTGCAATGTCATTTTGCCATAAGTAATAATGATTACAATATGTTTGAGTCACATGGATTGTCATGAGAGGAGAGGCTATCCAGTGGTAGTACTCCTGTCGTGCGTAACATTAATCTACTTCATCGGTTGAGGTTGTGAACTATAGTAGCAAGTCACGAAACCAATGCCTCTTCAGCCGACGGGGTGGTTGATCAGGGATATGGAGGGAAGCCATGGATTTGACTAAAGGATTAGGACAGTGATTTAAGGTTTCATGGAAATGTTTATAACGGGTAGAAGCGAGGTCATGAACAAAAGGAATTTTTAGGTCGTGGTGAATTGTAAGGTTAGAAACGTATGGTGGGGAATTGGTGATTTTTCGAAAGATCTTTGATTGAAGGGATTGGAGTCTATAGGAATTTGAGCTCTTGGTGCAACCCCAGAGCTCAATTCCATAGGTCCAAATGGGTTTAAGGATTGAATTATAAATAAGGTGTAGTCCTAGATATCTTACGGAAGAGGATTGTGGGATCACTGCTTGGTTGAGGATGACTGGAGGACAAGTTGAATGTTTGAGAGATACTGGACATAAGTCAAATTTTTAAATGTGGAAGATAATATCCGATAAATGACGTTCTTGTCTATTTCCATATTCATATAGTCACGCACGACAGAGAAAAATTTGACGCACGCGATCCATGAATACTAGTCTTTTCAGTGGCTCCATCTTGTTAGAACCATATGTGGACAGTATCCATTTCGTTATCCTTCAAATAAGGGATGAAAAATCGGATTACCTGACTAGATGTTAGAGAATGTGATGCGCAACTTCGCCGAGAGCCTCTAAGAATGTGTAAATCGAAAGGCGTCATTTATCGGATATTATCCTCTACACTTAAAAATTTGACTTGTAAACAAAAAATGTCCAGTAAAATTCCACATTTTTGCTTGAAAATTTGCTTTAAATCAATTTCCCCCCTCTAGGATTAAGCACATGGTGACCATTTAAAATGTGGTCATCCACTCTGCGCCGCCCTATATATTACTAGCTGGGCTCCCATGCTTCGCTGGGGAGCGGTGTGTAATATTTTAACCCTTTAAGGATCAGGAAAAAAAAAAATAAAAATGTTACTGTGGATTGGTCGTTTCCGCCGTTTACCACCTGACCATCTCTACACGTGAGTTTTGGATGACATGTCTCTAGTTTTTTTTTTATTGTGGCTCATAGAAGCAATTTCTTAGAGCGGATTTTTGTTAAAATACTCATTATACTACCAGTTTTGATGTAATATTGAGTTTTTATGTTAAATTATTAGCGCTCTCGAGTTATTTGCAGATTTTTAGCTTGAGTTGTGAAAATGTAATAAATTACGTTGTCTTAGAGGTTTGGTGGTTCATTCCGTTAACCACCTACTTTAAGGTAGTAAAGGATGTAAACCACCAAACCTTACAGGGAATATAATTTTTGTCAGAGTCATAAGAAGTACAAATCCCTAATTGGTTGGTGGCATCTCCTATAGAAACCACCTAAAAAGATTGATTTTTTTTTATGGAAGAGGGGCTAGAATTTTTTCAATAATAATTTTCTGGGGCCATTCATGATCCCACAGATGAGATTTGCAACCCTAATATTAGAAATTTGAAAAAAAAAACAGTACTGCGCCATTCGGAGCAAAAGGGGGCGGTTTGTGTGGCAAACCACCAATCCTTAAAGGGTTAGTGTATTTTTACTAAGAGAGAATATGTAGATGGCACAGAGTCTCCCCTAATTAGTCATTTTTCGACTGATTGGGAAATAGTTTTAAAATTTTACCTTCCAGAAAAGCAGAGGTATTATTCTATAACCCCCCCCCAGTATCTTCTCGAATCCTTGTTTGGAAATTTGAATTATCTTTTACTAATATATAGGCTTAGATCCTAAAGAGAAGCTTAAATTTCACCTTTCTACCTTCAGAAAATTAGTCCGAGCTCAATTTAATTTCTTTTTTTTAAATTTGCCCCAATTTCCACCCTGATGGAATTTATAAAAATTCCATTTGTACACATTAATATTATTTAAATTTATATTTCCACCCTGATTTCAATAAATTCTTTTGGCACACATTAATAATATTTTAGAAATGATTATATACAAAATACAATGATTTTATTTTAACATTTCAAAAGAGACGTGATAATGATAGTGAAGGGACAATGGTTTCAAATCCATATGTGGTTACCATCTTGATTCAAAATGGACAATTTTAAAGATAGTTGTGGTTGTGATTCTTATAAAAGGAAGCTAAGTTCCGGAGATATCATCTTGTCAAATTTTGTGAGTAAATGGCCGCCATTTGAATTAAGATGTTGGATTGTAAAAATATTTCTTAGCGAGTATCTACGAGGTAAGAGGTATTTTCATAGACGTAGATATAAATAAATGTATGTTTGTGTACATGTGGAAGAGAAATAAAAGGGGTAATTTATAAAATTTGAAATGAAACCATTATGTGAAACCATGGTCCATGGTGTCCTTTTGTATGTATTTTATTGAGCTGAAACGAATGGGAATGAACTTTTAGGTCGATCAAATTACTTCATATGGAGATATGTTATTATGTCTTAGGAAAAAAAAGAATTTTTCCATCAAATTTTGATTGAGAATAATTCGACCAGATAATTGTCTCATTTAATTCAGCTGAATAATATTCTTATAAAAATAAACCTCATTTGACAATATAATATAGGATTTTGGATTTGATTAATTACTCCTCTTGCCTCCCCAATTTATAATATAAGTGGCAATGTCCTGATTGACTGACTGACATAGAATCAACGCACAGCAAAATCTGCTTAACCGAGAGACTTGAAATTTTGAGGATATACTCGGTTCATATCATAGGCATCCACAAAGAAAGGATTTTGAGAAATTTTTATTTTTGTACCCGGGGGTACGGGGTACAAATGTCAAAGTAATGAAAACTTTTAATCATGCATATCGTTGAAAAGCTCTTTAAAAGTACAGTAATTGTTGTTATGTACAGTTTTGTCATATTTTCATTTAGGAGGGGGTAAAATAGAAAAATATGTATAACTACATCTTATATAAATGAAGAGTCTCTATGAGTGTCTTTTATCTTATATAAATGAAGTGTCTATGAGTGTACTGCTTACATGAGATTATAAAGTTAAAATGTTGGTACACAGGAGTACGGGGTACAAATGTCAAAGTAATTGATAGGTACCCTTTATGATGCATATCGTTGAAAGGCTCTTTAAGAGAAAAGTAATTGTAATGTACGTTTTTGTCATTATTTTCATTTAGGAGAGGGGTAAAAAAGAAATGTCAACGTTAGTGTATGTGCGCGCGCGCGCGAACAGGCGCGTGTGTGTGTGTTCTTTATTCAAATCTACCGTTTTATTCCGATTTCAATGAAAATTTGCACACTTGACATCAAAGCAAGGGGAAAAGGGGAAGGTCACTGACTTCATGCATTTTCGAAATTTTCATTTTGGTACACAGGGGTACGGGGTACAAATGTCAAAGTAATGAAAACCCTTTACGATGCATTCCGTTGAAAAGCTCTTTAAGAGTGCTGTACAATTATTGTTATGTATATTTTGGGAGGTAAAAAGGAAAAATATATCTATATCTATGTATAAAAAACTAATAATTGTTATGTCTGTACATTTATCCGATTGGGCTAAAATTTTGTATTTAGTCATTTATTGATTTTTATTTTTATTATTATTTTTAAAAAATACCTTTATTGAATAAAACATATTAATACATAAATAATATTTTAGTACATCAATTTATCTATTTTATTGATTTTACATTTTAGCTCTACATAAGGTTATCTCTCCATCAGAGAACATGGAGGCCCGAGCTGTGGAGAGAGAATATGGGGTATTTCCACTGAATGAGTAGTCCTGACAACGAATTTAAGTTTAGAAAATTTTATATCTGTCTGTCTGTGCGTCAATCACGTCTAAATAGCTGACTAGATTTTGGAGGTTCTTGGGTACAATGTTAAGCTTAATTCTGCGGGTGATAAAGGATATAAAACGATTTGGTAGCTTTATATGGAGCTGAGAACGGGGCTTCTAAATAGATTTTAAAATTCTTATTTCATTTTTCATAAAAAAATGTATTTAACCAAAATTGCAGAAGAAACTACAGACCATATTTTATGTTTTGTGGAAATTTCAGTAGGATGAACTGTTAAAGAAATTACTTTTCAATCACTGTCAAAAAATATTTAGATTTATTTTTTGATATTAAGGCAATAATTAATAAATCACGACTTACCGTGCCTAAACCTTTACTAACTTAATTATGACCACTTCTTTAAAATTCTAAAATAAAATCTACGAGTGTATGCGTAGTATAATAATTTCTAAATTATATTGATATCTGCCAATAGAGATTTTCTAAAATTTTATCCCTAAGGGGAACATAAGGACAGAGTAAGAAAAGAAGGGAAATTGAGCCCAGACCGATCTTCAAAAGTTAGGAAGTTAATACTTGAGAAAGAGCTCTTATTTTGGATGTAAGCATGTATATTAATAAAAGATAATTCCAATTTCAACCAAGGGATGTAAAATGACACGGGGGGGGGGATTCAGAAGGAAAATACCACTGCTTTTCCTTTTTAAAAATTTAGTCGGAATGGATTACTAATTTGGGATATTAGCAAATTATCTTATCAAAGGGGAGGGGGTATAGACATAAGGGGGAGGGATAGAATCTAAATATTCTCGCTTTGTAAAATAATTTAAATGTTTCTTGATGGTAGTTTATAAATCCATTAAATTGAAAATACAACACCCCGTAGCGAAGCACGGGTATTCAGGTAGTCAAAATATATGTGGGAGACTCTCACGCGTTAGAAGTGAAACTTAAAAGTTGAAAAGAGAAAGTTCTTTTATTTTCCCTCCTACATATAAAAATAATCTATATGTATAAAAGTCAACGTATGTGTATATATATATGTGTATGTTCTTTATATACAAATCTACAGTTTTAGTCTGATCTCAATGAAAATTTGCACATTTGACATTCAAAGCAAGGGGGAAATCACTGTCTACATGAGTTTTCGAAATTTTAATTTTTGTACACTGGGGTATAATACGGGGTACAAGTAATGAATACGGGGTCAAAGTAATGAATATCCTTCATGATGCATATAGTTAAAAAGCCCTTTAAGAGTACAGTAATTTTTGTTATGTACAGTTTTGTCATATTTTCATTAAAGAGGGGAGGAAATTTTGAGATATTTGCAAATTATCTTATCAAAGAGGAGGGGGTATCAGAAGAGGGGGGGGGGGGGATTTTATAAGTGGGAGGGATAGAATCTAGAGATTCTCCCATAGTAAAATAATTTAAATGTTTCTTGATAGTATTTTATAAACTTAACAAATTAAAATAACACGGGAGCAAGGGAGCACGGGTAGCCAGCTAGTATCTATATATAAAAATCAACGTATGTGTGTGTATATTTGTTCTTTATACAAATCTACAGTTTTAGTCCGATCTCGATGACAATCTGCACACTTGACCTTCAAAACAAAGGGGAAAACCATGGTCAACATGAATTTTCGAAATTTCAATTTTGGTACACAGGGGTACGGGGTACAAAAGTCAAAATAGTATCTACCCTTCAAGATGCATATCGTTAAAATGCTCTTTAAGAGTACAGTAATTGTTGTTATGTGCCTACAGTTTTGTCATATTTTCATTTAGGAAGGGGATAAATTTGGGATATTTGCAAATTATCTTATTAAAGAGGAGGGGGTATAGAAATAAGTGGAAGGGATAGAATCTAGATATTCTCGCATAGAAAAATTATGTAATTGTTTCTAGATGGTAGTTTATAAACTTATCAAATTAAAATAACACTCCGTAACGAAGCAAGGGTATCCAGCTAGTTGTTACATAAGAATGTCATATATACAATTAAAAGTATAATTCGTTCCTAGAAGAAGCACGTAACTCAATTTTACTCGTATATCAAATCAAATTGCTCTAATTATATGCTATGTTCATTGAAATGAGGATTTGTTGGTTCCAATTTAAAAACAAGTAAGGGGCGCTTCACGTAAGTACGAGGGGCGATAATCGCCGGTTTCTGAACATTAAAGTTAAAATTATTAAGTGTAATATAATTACACTCATTTTAATAGTAATATTCTTTTTCTACTCTTCAAGACCTTTAAAATGATGTATAACATGTTATGGTAACTAAAACAATGTTTAGTCACCCACCATATTGGCTGCCATCTTGAAAATTTTTATAGTTGCATATTCTTTTTCTTCATTTCAAGACCTTTAAATTGATATATAACATGTCATGGTGACAAAAAACTTGTTTTTATTCACCCGCCATATTGGCCGCCATCTTGTAACTTTTAAGTGTAAAATTTTAATAATTACTAATTCTTTTTCTACAATTCAGGACCTTTAAATTGATGTATAACATGTCATAGTTACTAAGAACTTTTTTTAGTCACCCACCATATTGGCCGCCATCTTTAAAATTTTAATAGTTGCATATTCTTTTTCTGCATTTCAAGACCTTTAAATTGATATATAATATGTCATGGTGAATAAAAATGTTATTTTTTGTCACCCACCATATTGGCCGCCATCTTGAAAATTGTAAGTGTGGAAAATCCAAAATGTGTCCAGTTGTCTCAAATGCCGAGATGCACCTATGTGCCAAATTTCATGTTGTTAGCTATAGTAGTTTATAAATTGAAACAAGCAACGGACAGACACCAACAGACAGACCCGTAATATTAAGGTTTCTTTTTGTACATTTTACAGAAACCTAAAAACAATAGAATTGTTATTACTTAGATTAATTATTAATGAAATAGCGCAATATACCTTATTTAAGCAATGCATAATTATATAAATCATTTATTGAATACGCAACATACATATTTATAAACAAGAGTTTTCATTGCCACCGCAGTCAGATAACTTCTCAAAGTAACATAATTTCAATGAATGAAATATGTTCATAACATTTTAGCGAATAATAAAAAAAAAAAAAAAAAAAAAAAAAACCACATGAAACAGTACTTTACGCGTCTCTTGCGGAAAGTAGCATTTTGCATGCGAGTGTGGAGTTTGCATCCGAGCGACAGCGAGGGTAGTAAAACCACACGAGCAAAGCAAAATGCAGTTTTCCCACGAGATGCGTATACCGTACTTTATCTACGATTGTTGAATTTTAATAATAAATACAGAAAAAGAAAATTTTAAACTTCCTGTAGGAAGAAGAACATTCTATGTAAGTTCGTATTTCTCTTTTGATAAAGATGACATTAATTCATTAGTTGTATTTTGTGCCGAATTAATTATTTCTTGAGGCGTATTATTCCTTATTTTCGTCATAATCACTTAAATCACTCATTGTTTTTCACTAAAAACTCGATATAATCAGTTACTATTAAACAAAAAGCAAATTAGTTTTGTTAAATGTAAAAAAAAACTTGCTAATCGTGCGTTAAGGTGAAGAATTCTTCTTTTTTACCGCACTAGGGCGGAAAAAAAGAGGAATTATGAAACGGGCATGCGCAATGAATACAACTATCTATAGAATCACTTGCTACGCATCTAAATAGATATACAATGTTTATATTTCGTATCAATCGTAGATAAATAACATATATATATATATTATATTAATATAATGTATAAAATATTACGCTAATAACGAATACAAATTCTGTGTATTGACGCACTTGCCTGCTAAATCAAAGGTCGATTTTTTTCAGGTAAATCAACTGCCGAAATAAGCAGGCAGTTGAATTACCTATAAAAAATCTAACACTTGGACGAATCTTGAATCACAAACTTCGTTTCACCCAAGTTAATTTACTCTACAGCGCCTAAAGAAGTGTTACTTAAAAAAAAAAAATATTGCGTGACATAAATTATCCTACATTTTTAATAACTTATTATTTATAGAAGTGGTATTATGTGGACTTGTAGAATATATACAAGAGCAAAGGAGATAAATTGGAATAAAAGTCCGGTGGGCGTAGTTTACATTTTTATTATCAGAGCTTTCGCTCAGGAAGCCTGAACTTCATCAGTGTTCTACAAAATATGAAATCGAAACTAATAACAATTGAAATTTTTTTTTACATCCTAGTAGTAGACGCGACATGTAGTTCGGATACTTTCGGATCTCCCCCACTCTAGCCCTATAGCCCAGCGCTCTTCCACTACACTTTAACCTTAAATCAAACTACCTACTACTAGTCTACCTAACACTAGTACTACCTAACTACAGTCTATAAGATTAGAGTTGGCACAATCGAAGGTGGGAAACAACAAACGTGAAGGTAGTTTTGGGGTTATAAAAAGGGAAAATCAGTGTTGCCATGTTATATTTTTTTTGTGGAACAGGGGTAGAGTAGGGCATTTTTTTTTTTAAGTTTCATTCAATATGGCGGACCAATAGAATCGTTTCCCTCTCAAAATTTTCCCCCTTCGATTGTGCCAACTCTAATCTTATAAACTGTAATACTAACAATTAACTAACATTAAAAATCAAACTAGTTTTGATCTCCGAGTAGAGCACGTCTCAAAGCCTTCCTTATCTCTGTCACACTCTGTTTTTCCTTCCTCGTTCTTTATTCTCCCTTGGCTTCCTCATTATAATTGTTACCCGGAATACATTTTTGAACTCTCTGCTTGATTCTTGGTGTTGATTGATTTAAACTTTATATTTTTATATGGTATTGCTCACGAGCTTACCGGAGGTAATGGAAGCTATGTAATCGTTCCCAAGAACGAAAAAAATTTAGGTCTTCGATTTGAAAAATTCCTAGACATAAATCCGTTTAAGATATGAGGGAACATTTTTGGGTCTGTCGTTCAATTGTTGCGAACCGCCATAACTTAAAAACTACAAGACCGATTTTAATGAAATTTGGATGGTAGATATGATTAGCCCATTGATGGTCTCATTTAAGTTTCAACTTTCTGCGTTCATTTTTTTCTCTTCCACATGCGCACAAACATACATTTATTTACACCTATAGCTTCGAAAGTACTGATGTGATTTGTATGAAACTTTTATAGTTTATTGAAAGTAGCGTGCAGTAGCCCTACATTAATTTGAAAACGACACCAAAAACATGAAAATGTCTCACAGTCTTGCAGACTTGTATGCAAGCATTATTATCATTGTTGCTAACTTGGAAAAAATAGCATATGCTAGACGACTGTGAATGTGAAGTGTTTTTTCTTTACCTTGGAAATATTTACTATGTCTGACTAACTGTCTGATCACTAATATTCCAACTTCCCATTGACATAGAGATTTGAAATTTGATAAATAGATAGAGTGTACCATAAATAGAAAAGTGCGGCCATTTTAATTTAGATATATGACCGCCATATTGAATTATAACCGTCATCCTGGATTTAATCACACTCTATTATCTCAGCTTCTAGGGGACCTATAGATCTGAAATTTGGTACATAGACTTATGGCAGCTAAAGGAAAAAATTAAATATACTATCACTTCAGCATATGGCCGGCATCTTGGATTTAATCAGATACTATTATCTTAGCTTCCAGTGAACTTAGAGATCTGAAATTTGGTACATAGACTCATTCTACCTAAAATTGAAAATTGAAGGTAGTATAAAATAGAATAATTTAAAATTATAAATTAAAAAAAATTGAAGTTAAATTTTTTTGACATATTTTGAATTATAGCCCCTTCTTAAAATTATAACGTCATAATATTATGACGTATAATATTGAAAATCTCTTGAAGAGTAGACCAATTATTGTTGTCATGGAGAGTTTTCTCGATTTTTTGTTTTTTTGAGGGAGAGGCATTGTTTTGTTGGTTTTTGAGACATTTTGACAGTTTCTGACACATAAATTAAACATTTTACTCTTAAAATTGTTAAACTACAAAATTAAAATAAAAAGAACCTACCAAACAACTTTTTGAAACGTAAACAAAACATTTTACTTTTAAAATTTAGAACTATAAAATAAAAATTAATATTAAAAAATAGTCTGCCAATTAGTGTGGCACATAGCTTCCTCGCATCCTATCATGTACTTTATTGTTATATTAATAAAATAATTATCGTTATATTACTTTATTGTTATATTGTTTATTGTGTAAGAACTATTAATAGCTTTAGCAATCTTTAACACTTCATAGCGGTGTCGCTGTTGGTTTTACTAAAAAATGTTTGTCACATTGAATAGAGGAAGTTAGATTTTTTTCCCGACCTAAAATTCCAATTTTAAATTTGAAGTTCACGTTTACGCGAGCGTTGAGCGTGAACGCTTGAACAGATAACTTTGTCCAACGAACTCGTCCCGGGCATTGGTAAAATGAACATGTCTACCAAATTTCATCAAAATCGGTCGACATTTACTTAAGTTATCGTCACACGTTTCATAATTCGCGGACACACAGACCGACAGACAGACAGACAGACACGAGACCAAAAAATGTTCCCTGATATCTGAAACTGATTTCTATCTTGGAATTTTTAAAATCGGAGACATAACACTTTTTCGTTCTCAAAAGTAAACACAATGCTTCCGTTTCCTTCGGTAAGCTCGGAAGCAATATATTATAATATAATTAACACTATAAAACTAGGACAATACAAGAACCTGGCATATACCTACCTGGGCACTAGACGGACGCAGGCTGACCGTAGGTCAGCCTAGAATGGGTTGTAATATATATTTTTAAATAAGTATTTCAACAAACAACCAAAACAAATGAAACACATAATTTCTCTACATTTTATTAAAATTAAGAAATTTTTATGACATAAAAGAGTTTAATGTCGCAACGACAACTCATTTTAACATTCTTAATTTCCACATAATCGGTTCACTAATTATTTATAAAAAAAAATATATAAAATAACTGATTACTTTATCGATAATAATTTAAAAAAGTTTAAATAAATAAAAAAAAAATATATATATAATAAAATTCAGACAAATGATTAATTTATATTTGTTATCAAATAGAGGAAGTAATAAAAACAAATTGTTAAGAGATATTGATAAGAATATAAACAATTAAATTTAATAATTCTAAGAAAAATACATTGTCAAAAACGTGTTGTAGTTCAGGGTAAAAATAAATTACCGAGCCTACGGCAGTGCTGAAGGCTATAAGTTCTAGTAAGGAAGCAGTGTATATTTACTTGAACCCATTCATTTGGTAATTCTCACCCTCCTATCTCTGCTTCCTCTGAAGATGGGCTTTTAATATTTAAAACATGGATTAAGCTTAAATAGCTTAGGACACCGTAAAACATTGGGCACTTTTTACTACGTTTTTATTAGCTTGCATTCTTGTTTGTTTGTTTGTCCGGTACAAATCTGGCAATCGATTTCTAACTAACTTCCCGAATAGCTAGACTTTTGAAACTTTTAGCATAGCTCAGAACACGATGACAATGCATTATTTTAATACATTTAGCCATCTTTCAGCAGAATTTAATTGGTTTTCAGCAAATTTTGCTGTACGGAAAGTTAGTTCGGAAAAACTCCGCAAGTTATTTTATTTGTTTTGCCATATCCCATATTTACGCAATCTTCATTTTGACGGGTCTCAAATTTGTGATAGATAAACATTGAATGACAGCAAAAAAAGGAAATATCGATTATATTATTTATCGATTATAATATTTATATTATTTCAAATATATTGATGGCACGCTTTAGATTTGGTGTTGGGGAGATCCGTTGTACAAAGATTTGTCCTTTTAGGTTTAAGATCAGCTCTCTAGATGGTTGTCATTTATGTGAAGTAAATAAATTCGGAACTATTTTTTTTCACTAACATTATATATTATATAACAATAACAACTATATTATCAACATTATATATACGATTCAACTGCAAATTTAAAAACGTAGTATATAAAAAGTTCTTTTTATCTTGAAATTATTTACTTTAGCACCCCCCTTGGTTCTAAACAATAGTCTGCCCTACAAAAGTCTCAAAGGTTGTGTTTGTCTCCCCAAGACATTGAGACTCCTGGTGCAGTTTTATATGTAATATTCATTTATCTTAATAGTTGATTAGACTAAGGGATATGATCACAATTATATACACAAGTGTGATATTCCTTTGTCCAAAGGTACATTGGAATAAATATCCCTTCGTCTTAATAGTAATTTAGACTAAGGAATATATACTACTCTGTATAATGGACTCTAACTTTAGCCTTAAAAATATGTCTTCTATTAACTTTTTCATATTTTAAGTACTGCTGCAGAGCATTTTAGCGCTCAAAGGGCTTAGCATTTTTTCTGTAAGCGCATTTTAAGTTAACATAGAACCCAGCAAACCGTGTCTTTCTTTCTGCTGTAGATTCCGGAGATATTGAGTGGATCGTGAAAAAAACTAACTAAAGATAGTTACATTTTGAAGAAACATATGCATGATAATACAAAGCATTAACAGTTTTTTAATAAAATTATTCTTTATTTTTTATTCATTTATTTTTATTTTACTATTTTTACTTTCTCATATAAAGAGAAAGTATTGTGATGGCGCGAAAATTCGATTTTGAGATTTTGATGGATTTACACGTTTTGAGGTCCCCTGAGTCCAAAAAAGTGGTTTTTATAAAATGTCTGTCTGTCTGTCGTCTGTCTGTCGTCTGTCGTCTGTCGTCTGTCGTCTGTGCAGACGCCTGGAGCCTAAACTACTGAGCCGATTTTGACGAAATTTGGCATACATGTTCACAAAAATCATACCCCGAGGCGAAATCGAGAAATGAATTTTAGCTCCAAATTTGGGGGCGCTGCCCCCCAAAAACTCTGAAAAAACGTGAAAATAAAAAATATTTCTCGAAAACGGTTCCGACGATTTTGATTAAAAAATTCTAAAATGTAGTCCATTTGAATACGAATCCAACGATATAAGCCGTTTTCCCGGGAAAAATCTAGTTCCTGAGAAAAAAGCTTAAAACGCAGACGGAGAGAGCCCGGGTTCGATTCCCCGCCCAGGAAAAGTTATTTTTATGATAAATTTTGATGAAATGTTTAATAATAATTAAATGTACATTTGAAAACTAATAAATGGAAACACTGGGCTATGTAATTATAAACTCGTATATGAGAAAGTTTGTCTGAGTTGTCTCGGACCGATTTTTTTTTTATAACTGGCCGAGCGGAAGTGAGGCCCCCCTTACCCCGAGGCCCGTGTGCGGCCGACCCCATGCACACGGCTAGTTCCGGCACTGCTACGAATTGTAGTAAGCGATCGAGAAAGCTACTCTGAGAAGCTACTCCATCTCCACCAGTGATACTGGATTGGATTGAGGCACTTCAAGAAGGTGGTGGATTGGATAAGGGGTATTCACTAGAAGCAGTTTAAATTAAAATAAATCCAGATCAGAATTAAAGTGTTTATTTCCTTTAATACAATGAAACAGCTGCCCTGCAAGTTAGCAAAAATTGCGAAAGTTTTTTCTTTTTTAAATTTATTTAGATCCTAAGCAAGGTTTTTGGAGTGTTTTTTCT